>CM040405.1:98646463-99169622 GCA_022702515.1 Ilyophis sp. 1 JC-2022
GCATGTCAACCATAAAGTACTGCCCCGAATCGGGATCCTGCAGCAGCTTTCTTTGAGTCAGTGGGAAGGACTGGGCGACCGCGTTTGGGGCGTGCTGGTGGGTGTAACTGGGTTCAGGGCAGAACTGGGGTGCCTGTGGCGGGTTGTGTTCAGGCTGCAAAGGTGGCATTTCGGCAGGGGGCGGCGGCTCAGTGCGGCGTTCTCGGACTGGATGCGGACTGGCCCGGCTTTTACTCTCAAGTTTGCCGTCAGCTTCTGCCTTCTTAATCCTCTTGTTTGTCAGCCTCTTTGCGCGCCGCAGGGCTTTCTCACTTTTTGGGAGAACAGGTGGCGGTTTACCGAGTGGTTGAATTTCACCGGCGCTGCAGATAGACTCTGATTTTTCACTTGGCTCTTTAAAGCCTTCTGTTTCTTCAACGCGGAGAGAATTGACCACTTTCTGTTCCACTACGTCCACAGCGTTAGCCACACTAGTCTCCACTCCCCCTGACGCCACGCTTGTGGCCGAGCCGCCTACCTCTCGCTCCCGGGACGGATGTCTCCACCGCGGGCTCCTGTGCTCTTGCACAGCCGTTGTGGCAGTGAGCTGCGCCATCGGGGACCTCACGGGCGTTTCTCTCAGGCGCGCGCCTCTGCGCGACACTGAGGCTTCACGAGGGGAGTGGACCCTGCCGCGCTCCCTCAGACGACCACGTTCTTCTTCACCTTTTTCAGACCCACTCCAGCTGTCCCCGGGAGAGTTCAGTCTGAACTCCTCTGGAAATGATCTGTGTAAAGGTCCCTTTATAGTCTTAGTTCGAGGGGAAGTCCTAAAAGTGTTATCTTTGACTTTAAACAAGGTGGGCATAACGGTGGACGGGGAGGAGGTATTTGAACGCGGCCCTGACGCTTGTGATTTAGCATATTCTATCAGGCACCGGACCCACCCGCCTTCGTCCAAGTCATTGGGTGACGTGGTGCTGCTTCCCTCCTTGTCTGGTGTGCTCTCCCTCATAGTTGAAGCAGCCAATCTCGTGTCTATCTTGCTTTCGCCATCATTTATCGCATAGTACAGCAGTGGTGGAATAATCTCACCGAGGTCTTTTGTCGCTGGTGCCATCTTGTCCCTAGCCTCTTCGCTTTCTTCAACTCTACCTCCAGCATCACCCAAAATAGGATGTACATTCATTTCTTGTTCCAAGGTTTTGATTTTAGCTTCCTCTGCAGAAAGCTGTAAGTCTGTGGAGAGGTCTACAGGCATGCCAGTACGACTTGGCTGCCCTTCTCTCTTTCTGTCGGGCTTCAGGGGTACAGGGGGCGCCGGGCGTCGTTTGTGGCGGACGATAATAGTCTGTTCTCTGATGGCCTCCTCTGTATTATTTTTTGTCACTGTTTCCATGCTGTCCTGAATTTTACTGGAAAATTCCGTTCCGATGCTCTCTTCCAGGGCGATTTCAAAGTCTTCTTGCTTCACTTTGTTTGTTTCCATGTTTAGACGAGGTGAAAGTTGTTTACGGTCTTTCTCCTGTCTCTGAGTTGCTTCATGTTTGGCCTGCCGCGTATCTTGCTTTTCAACCACCTCCTCTTTGGCTTTGTGTTCTCTCATTGAAAATATGTCCTTAACTTTGTCCTTCAGCTTAAGTATTTGATTTATTTTACTGTCTTTCTCTGTACTTGCAAGCATACGTGAATCAGGTTTTCCCTTCCCCTTTAAATCTATGTTTTCCTTTATTGGCATGCTTTTTTCTTGCTCGCTCTCTTTTGTTGCATTCACTCCTGCTGGAGAGTGCTCCCTGTCCCTTTCTCCCTCTTGTTTTGTCTGCTCTTTGTCTTTTGATCTAGTGTCTCCCACTTTGCTACTTTCTATTTCTTTCTCTGCAAACGTGTCGCTCTCACCGTGTTCTGTCTTTGGGGCCTCCTCTGTAATGGCAGCCCTGTCTTTATATGCAAATACATTATTTTCAGGAGGCCGGTTCTCTTTTATATCATTCCATTGCTCCTTCTGGTCTTTTTCTACAATTGAAAACATGTCATGTTTAGTTAAATGCTCGCACATTTCCGCAGGCGAGCCCATTTTTACCCCGTTTTCCTCTCGAATTAAATGCATCTCCCTTTCAGTGCTTTTACGTGAAGGTTCCACCTCTGTAATTTCACACACTTCCTCAGGAGCTTCTGTATTGCCCTGCTTATCTTTTGTAATTGTTAATGTTTCATTTTCAACAGCACTCTCCTTTGTGAAGAGTGTGTCCTGCGTAGGCTGCAGGCATTCTGTACTGGCAAACGAACCCCTTGTTGTGTGTGGGTTCTCTTTTGTTGCGTGCAGGACCCTTTCAGAGTCGTCCTCTTTGTCAGGCAAAACCTCAACACTTCTGAGAAGCCTGCTTTTTGACTCCACCCCCGCTTCCTCAACTACTTCCTGTTGGGCGTGGTCATTTCTGTTATTCGCAAAAAATTCATTTCTTACAAACTCACTATCTTTCCATAATAATACAGCCTCATGGCATTTCAGTGCCTCTGGATCAGCTGCAACATGCCTATCCCTTGTGAAAAATTCATCCTGTGCCACATTCTGGTGCTCATTGTTTTCTAGAACTTCACTTGTGAAGACATGACTGTTGTATCTTGTCGCAATATTATCGTTGTCCTTGTCAGCTTGGACACACTCATCATCATCTTTTATTGTGTAGCGCTCATTTTTTATGTACTGGTTTTGTCGGGCTGAAAATACACGTTTAGTCCGGCCTTCCATTCTCTCATGTTGTTTCTCCTGCACTGGAGTTAGTCTGTGTTGAGTGTTTTCTCTTTCTTTACTGGCCAGTGATTTTTCTTGCGTGTTGAGTTTATCTAATTTAGCAAATGTCTCCTGTTTCACGCTGTCCCTTTTTTGCTCTGCGAATTGATTTTTAGAATAATATTTTTTTACCGAATCCAATTCAACTTTGTCTTTCACTGAAATAACTGATTCTACATGACTCTTTTCATTCTGTTTATTTACCTGCATATCCCTACTTTCATTGTGTCCTCTCTCCTGGTAATTATCCCCAGTTCTGATTTCATTGTGTCCTCTCTCCTGGCAATTATCCCCAGTTGTGATTTCATTGTGTCCTCTCTCCTGGTAATTATCCCCAGTTCTGATTTCATTGTGTCCTCTCTCCTGGTAATTATCCCCAGTTCTGATTTCATTGTGTCCTCTCTCCTGGTAATTATCCCCAGTTCTGATTTCATTGTGTCCTCTCTCCTGGTAATTATCCCCAGTTCTGATTTCATTGCGCTTGACCTCTGCACTTTTGATGAAAAGCCTATCTCTCAAAGAATATGTTTCTTTAATACCTCTGTCTGTATCGTTAAACGCAGTGGACCTAAGGGGCACATCCACCGCTGGCACTACAGTCTCTGTGACGCTCGCTGCCTTGTACCGATTAAGTGATGGGTGATTGATGCCTTGCCTCTCCCACAGTGGGGTTCTGTCTGATCTTGACTGATCCAGGCCGCAGTATTGACCGTTGCCATTTTCAGCATGCCGGATTTTGCCCGGCGTATTTTCACGTGCGCTACTGAAGTTCCTGTAGGCAGCGGCTTCTTTTACAGGGTGGGGTGAACTTAATGTCAAATAGTCATCTGATATGCCTCCGTCTGCAAGTTTTTTATGATCGACGGTTTGGGCATCAATTGACTTCAGAGCAACCCCACTGACAGGCTGGCCGTCGCTTGCTTTTGGCCGGAGGGATGTATTAGCCTCAGCGACAGCGACCTCTGA
This sequence comes from Ilyophis sp. 1 JC-2022, assembly GCA_022702515.1. Lineage (NCBI taxonomy): Eukaryota > Metazoa > Chordata > Actinopteri > Anguilliformes > Synaphobranchidae > Ilyophis > Ilyophis sp. 1 JC-2022. The sequence continues at coordinate 98,650,200 of CM040405.1, forward strand.
AATAGCCGGTGCATTTTTGGGTTCAGCGGTCTCTGGCTTGGAAGGCTGCTTGCTGAGGTCTGGTATTTTGAACTTTGTGGGGCTGTACGTGCTCTTGACACGTTTTCTGTTGTCCTTGAGGTTGAACAGCAGGCCGGAGGCAATGGCCTTGTAGCTGTTGCGCGGTATGACCTCGTTGGCCGGTTTTGCAGAGCCATCAGTGAAGGAGGACGGCGAGAGGTCGAGGTCAAGGCTGGAGGGTGAGAGTGTGAGAGACTGCAGCACCTCGGACGTTTCCGTTCCCTGCCTGGTGTGAATAATGGGAGTGAGCAGCTGGGAGATGCTGAAAGGAGTTGAGCTGGAAGACGCGGGCTCATCCAACGCTACGACCGATGTGACCGCTTTGACCAATGTGACCGCTATGGCCGGGGTGACCACTGTGACCGATGTGATCGGTGTGACCGATGTGATGGGCGTGACCGATGTGATGGGCGTGACCACTGTGACTGATGTAATGGGCGTGACCACTGTGACCGATGTGATGGCCGTGATCGGCGTTGCCACTTTAGCTGCCCCGACCGCTGTGACCATCCTGTTTGCTCTGCCCACGGAGGCTGCCCCCTCCTCTCTCTGCCCCTCGTTTTCCCCACACGGCGCAGCCGTGCTGGGGTGACTCCAGGGGAGAGCGGGCCTTGTCTGGCCCTTGTCCCTCCTCCAGGGTGGGAGGCTGGCGTCCAACTCTGACTCACTCCTCTTTTCTATGGCCGTTGCCTTCTGCAGGACCATGGAAGTGGGAGGCGCAGCAGGAGGTGTGGAGGGAGGGGGAGTAGAAGGGGGTGGCGGGGCAGGGGGTGTGGAGGGAGGGGGAGTAGAAGGGGGTGGCGGAGCAGGGGGTGTGGAGGGAGGGGGAGTAGAAGGGGGTGGCGGGGCAGGAGAGACCGTGGCGCCTTCAGACTTACTTTGGTTCAGCTCGTTCTCTTTAGAAGCCGGGATTTGTAATCCATGTTCTGCTGTCAGCTCTTTGTAAAGCGGAGAGTCGTACCACATGGGGCGTTGGTTTGTGGGTACAGAATCCAGTGTGTGGTTTTGCTCGAGCAGGATCCTGTTGCTGTCCTGCCACGACTCAAACGGGCTGTGCTCGCTGTGGAGAAAAAAGTTCTTGGAGCTCAGTTTCCTCGGCTTGCTGGATTTGCCACGTTTGCTTTTGGGAGACTTGCCCGGAGGTTTTTCCAGGTCCTTCTTTGTCGTTTGGGCCGTCGCATCTCCAGAAGAGTGAAAGTGGTTTTTGGTTGGCTTGAAATGGACTCTCTCATATCCAGCCGAATCAGACAGTTCTCCTCGGATGTTCGTCAGGGCCGACTTTTCCCACAAGTCATTGCTGCTTTTTTTGTATTGGAAATCCTTGATTGCGCTTACTTGTCCTCTTTGGTGACTCACAGCAGTAGTGCCACCACCACCGGTGATGAATGTACTCCTGCTCTGCTGCCAGGCCGTGTCTATAGCACCATTTTTGAGCCCCTTCCTCGCTATGTCCAAAACCGACTGCTGGAATGTTGCGCCGACCGTTACCTCACCCGCCCCTGTCGCTGCCCCTCCTCCATTCTGCTTCCTGCCCAGGGAAAGCAACTTCTGGCCGTTGAACTTTAGGAGGTCCGCGTGCTGGGTGTCCAGCGAAAAGGCCTCGTAGCGCTCGACGGGAGAGGAGGCGAACTCGGAGTCGTTGTAGACGGCCTCGTCGCCGATGCACAGGCTCCGGAAGGCGCGGTCGGTGAGGCTGCTCACCTCCCTGTCCGTGTCGTCCATGAAGCTCCCCACACTCGATGTGTCGCTAAAGCCATCGGTGTATTTGTAGTGCCCCTGCATGCCTCCTCCGTGAGTCACGTGGCGCTTGTCCAGACAGCTCATCCCCAGCGTGCATTCGCATATGTGGGGGCCAGCTGCTGTGATCTGTCTCTGTCTACCAACCGCCTTCCTTATGCTCTCTTGAATCTGACTAGTTCACCTTCCAGAAGGTGATATGATCTCTTTTCTGACCTGCAAAGAAAGCACAGAAAGAATAAATCAGTAAAGATAAATTTGTTTCAAAGGATAAAATTTGCACTGTATGTCAGGGTATCCCTTTGCTCCTGAGAAAATTCTTAGAAGTATGCCTTTTCTACTTATGTGGAGTTGGACAACCAAAACTGTAAATAACTTGAATAATGTTGAAATAGCACCAATGGTTTCATAAATCAATACAAACAGAACCTTCATATTGTTCTAAAAGGTTTTACATGTTACGTACAAGATAGTGCTACATAAGGTAATCAGGTACGTATACAGTTTTGGAAACGTCATTTAAGTACATATGTTGTCTACAGACACAGAAAGAGGCAGTAGAGAGACAGGAAGCGTGGGCAGCTGCAGTTAGCCTTCACATTATTCTAGTTACAGTCAACTATTTTGGAAAGGGATGTATTGGAGTTTACATTGTGTGAAAGTATTTGTATATGCAATGTATTAATACTAAATATAGACTCAATATTTTATCTTGTATATTCCACATAGCTGTAGAGAAGGATAGATCCTGGAAGGTTTATCAATAAAAACACACTAATTGTACTGATCATAACAATGCCAATTACAGATAACTTCCCATAAATGCATTGCATTATCACAAATTTATCTGACCAGGTAAGTTCATTGAGAACAACAGTCTCTTTATCACAATGACCTGTGCAAGAGGTTCGGTGAATACTAAGGCAGACATAGGCCAATAAAAACTCAACTTAGCAGCATGACAAGATATTCAGGGTGACCAAAACAGCCCAAACTCAGTAACCAACATAGAATCATAAAAAATACCATGCAGACATGTTTTTTTTTTTGTCTGATAAAAATATTTCAGTAATCTTTCTCCTCTGCTCATGACTTTCTCCAGGTAGTTTGCTGCTTATTGTGTTGAGAAAAGTATAGGCCACAGACTCTCACTTTTTTCTCTTTCTGACATTTTGGATTTAGCAGTTGCATTATTCTCTCATGTATCATCTATGCCATTCACACCCATGCAGCGAGCACTACAGCTGAAACGACTGTACGCAAGTACGCTCATTCATTAGCCAGTGTCTATTCTTCCCACTAAAAGCCCCAAAGCATACAACCGGAGAGAAACAACCAATTAGAAAAGATGCACTTCCCTCAGTGATGACAAATGGCATGCGTTCAACAAGGCAAACATTAGGTAACGTTCACAAACAGATTCAAAAGAATGTTATGTTCGCCACGAACGATAGCCTGAAAAGGAATTGGGCAGTGAAGCAAGGTGGCCAAATGGGAAGATGGCAAGAAAATATATTTTTCGCTATCATCATTTAATTACAATAAATTATATATTTGTCATAACTTAACTTCCTGCCGTTGCGTCCATCTTAATTAAATCAACATCATCGGCGAGCAATTGTGTTCAACATAAAACGTTAAAAGGGAATATAGTTTGGTAGAAATCTTTACTTTGTTGAACTGCAGGAAACAAGCAGACACCAGGGCCAATATTCATAGAGCCTAGAATCTATGATCAGTTTTAGCTTTAGTTTGTGATAGAGGTTAAGATATGGACAGAGGACACCTGAGCCATCAGTATTCCTAATTCTGACATGCATTATAAATATGGGGCCTGGAAAGGAGCAAGAGGAACCCCAGGCCCTCTGTACTCCAGCTGGACAATACCCGCCACTTTCCTGCCTCTGCCGATTTCCAGCCAAATCCAGCTAATTACATAGTACAGACTCAAACCGTTGGGTTATATGTTTTAGCCAGCACAGAGTCACTTGGTAGTAAATTTGGTTGTTACAACAAATCATCCACCATTAACACTTCGGAAATCGCTTGTGGATGGACCAAGTCAATCTTTGGGTATTATGTTTGCAAAAATGTTTTGATTTGACCTTTTATGTATATGCGGTGGATCCTATCATTATTTACAATGCACCGGACAGCGCTCCATATGACATATAACCTATTTTAAGAAACACACTTATTTTAAGACACACACTTTCTCACTTTAAAGATCAGGCCTAGTGGGGTTGAGGGGGGGCGGGGGGCGGGGGGGGCGGGGGATTAGAAGGCTACAGGGAATTCAGCCCAGGTACCTCTGACCCAATTTCCCATAGGTACACCCCCATCCACAACCCTCCATCACCTTGTGCTGCCCTTGGAACTGCCCAGATTCTTGCAGGCTCTAAGCCTGTTGAACTTTCTGCGCATATCACTGCTAACATTTCTCCAAGAGGTTAAGGGACTGAAATTACCCACACTTAAAGATGTAGATTAGATTTTTTCTCCTTCTGAACTTTAAAAAAGAAACTATCACTGATAAGCAGTATCTATGGCCTGACAGAAATCTGCTAACAAAAAACCGCTGTATTCCAAAACAATATGCATTTTACAAATCACATTTAAAGAATACTTCTGTTGAATATTTCTAAACTGAAATCATCAGATGCACTGCATCGGTTTGTACGCGTAATACACCAGCTATCGGGCTTCCTCTACATTATGGTAATGCAATATTTACAGAAAGAGATGAAAATCAATAGGCCACTAGTCACACCCTATTGTAGTTTTTAAATATTATTTATGTTTAAATATACAAATATCATCATAAATGAACTCATTCTACGTCCTTTATTATTTAAATGATTGCCTAAACCTTGGCATCAAAAATAAAAATACATATTCCATCTGAAACATTTATTATTTAGTCATGGCTATATCATGGCACCCAAAATGCTTATCTAATATGTTGTCCCAACAACAGTTGCTAAGGAAGTGACCTAATCCTATTGCCACTGTGCACATGGAAGCAGCTGCTTACTACAATTTTAGTCCCAATACAAAATGAATGAGATCGCATTGCATAAATAGAGCGTTGGCAATGTGAATAATGGCTGGCTTATGAAAAATATTTCTATGGTGGGATGAGGCAGCAGGCATGTATGGCATATGTCAATGTTAAAATAGTAATAATTTAGAAATATATATATTAGGGAATGTGTTTAATTTGAGTTATTTACATGCACTTCACTCTTTTAAAGCACCAGTATTGTATAGTTATACAGTACTGAGAGCTCACATGACATGCAGCCTGCATGCTGGTGTTATGTTTAAAGCACTATGCCTTGTTCATCGATAGTAGGTCATAGGTAGGCTAAATTTCATCCAAGCTCAATGGGGCTCAGTTGCAGTACATGGTAAGAGGTATTTTTGGACTTTAAAAATCATCTTAAGTTACCCATACGGTCATTCTATAGCTATGATGGTGTAAAAAGGGTGAGGATTATTTAAGAAAATATGAGAGAAGGTTAAGCACAAATTTGACATGCAACCTTTTTTTTACATTCCAACTTTATGAAAAAAATATACATATACAGTCAAGCCGGAAAGTCTGAATACCCCTTTCACCTTCTCCACGTTTTATTACATTCCAGACATATTCTACAATAGATTGAGTTCATAGCCCATAATGACAAAGTGAAAACATGTTTTTAGAATTTTTTGCAAATGTATTAAAAATCGAAAACCTAAATCTTTAATTTACATAAGTATTCAGACCCTTTGCTTTAACATATTTTTAAAGTATCATATTTAATATTTGGTCGCATATCCTTTGCATGCTGTTACTTCCTGAAGTCTGTGACCCATCAACATCAAAAGACTCTCAATATCTTATTTCCACGTACTGTTACAAGTGATACTAAAAGCTCTCTGCATTTGAATGGATCTCTATGGGAATTGGGGGGTGAGACTAGATTCAGCTGTAAATTACACTGGTACAGTATGGAACACATGGCTGGCTAAATGGCTGTAAGTCATCAAGGGTCTGAGCTATTGAACAAGCCCCAAACCATCACTCTGTTGCCAGATATGGAGTAGATGTGGATGGATCACTGTAAGGCTTATTTCTCCTGACTCATTTTTCTATAGAACTCTATGGGAAAAAAAGTCAGGAGAAACAACCCTTAAGGGGATCCATCCACATCTACTCCATATCTAGCTGCAGAGTGATGGTTTGGGGCTCGTTTGATACCTTAGACCAGGGGTAGGCAACCCTGGTCCTGGAGAGCCGCAGGGTATGCTGGTTTTTGTTGTTACTCGCCACTTAATTGATCAATTAAAGCAGTTGATTACACAGTTAACTCACCTCACCTGGTTTCTTTAATCTAAGTAGTTGCTGTATTTAGGGTGAAAACAAAAACCAGCAGACCCTGCGGCTCTCCAGGACCAGGGTTGCCTACCCCTGCCTTAGACCCTTGATGACGTACAGCCATTTCGCCAGTCATGTGTTCCATACTGTACCAACGTAATTTACAGTGGAATCTAGTCTCATGCTCCAATTCTCATAGAGATCAGTTCAAATGCAAAGAGGTTATAGTATCGCTTGTAACAGTACCTGAAAATAAGACATCGAGAGTCTTTTGACGTTGATTGGTCACAAACTTCAGGAAGTAACAGCATGCAAAGGATATGCGACCAAATATTAAATATGATACTTTAAAAATATGTTAAAGCAAAGGGTGTGAATACTTGAGAGATTTCAGTTTTTGATTTTTAATACATTTGCAAAGATTTCTAAAAACATGTTTTCACTTTGTCATTATGGGCTATTTTGTGTAGAATTTTGAGACAAAAAATGAACTCAATCTATTGTAGAATATGTCTGTACTGTAATAAAATGTGGAGAAGGTGAAAGGGGTGGGCAGACTTTCCGGCTTGACTGTATGATAGACAATTAAAAGAAATATGGTGGAAGCAATGTAAGTAGTATACAGTATATTTTTTTGAACTTAGCCCTATTGATATTCATGCTGTCTGAAAAGCAGTCTGTATCTCAAATATAGTATTACATTGTCTTTTTATATCTCCATTTAAAAAAACCAGCAAAGGTATTCACAGATTACTCATGCAGTTGCAGCTCTGAGTGTGAATGATAATGGAACTAAAACAGGGACAGGGAAGCTGCAAGGCAGGTCCTTGTCCTTAGTGTGACGCTGCTGCTCTCATATTAACCAACGAGCCGAACCTAAATTCTTCAGTGAACGACCAGCCGTGCCAGTAGATAATGTGCAAGGCGGTTAAGTTGACTGGGGGTGAGTCAGACAACATTGTGTAGCTGTAGCATACATAATATCAACATGCTAGGGCACAGACACTGAAAACAGCCTGACTGGCCACCGCAGCGTTTTATGAGTCGCCATTAACCTTGAGAATGCGAGTAAAAACATAGCATCTTACGCCGTTCATTTTACAGCAGCTGTCAAGCTATCTTTGCGGGGGCTCAGAATAACTCATGAGACCATTTATATCTTCTGAACTGAACTAAGGGTTTCACTACCGGCCCCAGAGATGGTAGCGGTTTACCCTGTCCTCACTATTACAATGCACCTTCAAAGTGAAGCGTGGGAATGGAGAATAGTCCTAAATCAAATGTACAACAATTATGGCTTGCATAATTTGAATTAAAAAAGCTAAAGAATATATATATATTTTTTAAAAGCATAGCAAATTGCCACTGTATTTTACAAAACAAAATGCATCGCTGCTTTGTGGAGTCATATCGAAATCATAACTGCTTAAAGTTAATAAAATGACAAATGCTTGATAGGGTATGTTTGCCACTGTACAGTACTTTCATGTTGACAGAATTCAATACTGCCCCCATCCCCTTTTAATTTTGGGTATGTTGTATGCCCTCCATCTCTAAGAAAATTTGGCTGCCATTTACAAAAATCTCCATTACTTTAGAATTTGATATAGTAGCATGTTGCAGTCTGGGTGATTTCCCAACCTCGGCAAGTTTATTTTTACAGGACCGAACCTTATCACAAACCCAACACCCCTGAGAGATGCCTCCTAAGAGTTCATCAGTAAACCAAAGTGTCAAAATACAGACAAGAGTGTCAAGTAGGTATTTGTATGGGACTATTTCAAAAACCATTGCAATCCGCAGCTATCAGAGAACCAATAAAACAAACAAGTTTCGTAAGTGAATAATCACTATGAACCACTTTTTTAAAGTTGGTTTTAGTTCATGCCAAACTTAAAATTGCCAGATGAAAAACTTTCAAAGGACAAGGTGTAAGTCCTATTTGTTTAATTAACTAATTTCAAATATAAGCCAAGAAAAGAAGGTCATCAGCCCTGTTGTACTTCACCTTTTGCTCCTGGGCTCCATGCTGAGGTGAGCGCTTGTTTCAGGCCTCACGGAGGAATAGACCGAGAGAAGAAAATGGACGAGAGAGGGTGAGAGAGAGAAAGAGAGAAAGAGAGAGAGAGAGAGAGAGAGAGAGAAAGAGAGAGAGAAGGAGAAAGAGAGAGAGAGAGAAGGAGAAAGAGAGAGAGAGAGAGAGCAGGGTTCAGGCAGAGATCCCAAGGCTGTGGTCAGGGGTAGACAGCTGCAGAATGAATAGGGTTAGTCATTCCTGTTCGCTCCCAGAGTGCATGGTGTTGATAATCAGCCACCTTTCCTCTCAGTATCGGCAGGGAAGTGCGAGCACGGGGAAAGTCTTGAGTCGCGTTCAAGGCCTCAAGGCCCATGTGAAACAGAAGAAGGGGAGCGGGTCTGGAGAAAGTGAAACGCCCACCCCCCCAGAAATAGAAGCGTGGGGGGGGGGGGGGGGGGTGGCCAAAAAAGCCAAACACAGTTGTAACATGGGGTGGGGGGCTAGCTGGCACAGATATCAGAAAAACCATTCGGTGTCGAGTAACAGGAATATGAAACAGACACACTCCCCGGCTATTTCTGTGTGAGGAGCTCTGATCCCCTTAAAGTCCTCTTACCTTTTAGCACCTCCAGGGACGGTATACCCAGGTGTGTAAAGCAAGGGCTCTTCTCTCCCCGGGAGCGCTTGTGTTGTTCAGCCGGTACAGGGCCTGGTCCCCATGAGTCAGTGTTTTTCAGTAAACAGGTGCCCTGAAAATAAATAAACCATTGCATCACCCCCACCATGTCACATACTTCTAAAGTGAGTGTGACTTGCAACAGGCTTCTGATTACCACAGCTCTGATTATGACAGCTTGGATCACTAATTATTCAGATCGCTTTACTTGTTTACCGAAAGTCTTTACAAACAATGCAGAGGGCACAGACTGCCGGCGGGGTTAGGGAGACAGCTGGGATGTTGTTGTGGTCTCGCTAAGCGCTTTCTGACGGCTTTTTTAAAGCGTGTGACAGAGATGGCGCTGGACGTCCTCCTCAGGCTGTTTGTAAGCGGTCCTGAGAACCTTTGCTTTCAAAATCCATGACAATCACATTTGTACAAATATGGAAGACTGGAGCCCTTTCTGTCTTACAGTGCACAGGTGTATTATTTACACACCTCTATTTGCAGAAGGTTGTATTTCATACAGTAATGGGTTGTCTTTTTCTGTCACTCCTACCATATCATAACAAGACTGTCACATGTCAAATTGACACCTGTTTCGCCATGTCTAATGTGATACTAACTAGCCTACACATTGTGTGAGATAGAAAATTTTACTTCATGGCATTTACATTATATTTTGTTTCATGCACAGGGCTATGGCTACATTGGAACTTCATACCATTTTAAAGTTGCTTGTACATAAAAATTCAAACTGTTTGTTTAACTGAGCTTTCACATAATGCAGCATGATTCTGCGGCTTTTTAAATAAAAAGGTTGATATGGGCTTCAATCTGTTGCATTCAAGGCAAACTTAAACAAGAACTTGCATTTTGCCTCTTGGAGATCTCAATTTCATCTCTGGGGGATTTCCCTTCCCTACTGGGTCAGCACTGGGGGAACAACTCTCCACTCCGCTGCGCTCAGCTGAAACACTGTCTGTTTTCCGTCGTGGTCTGAAAACGCACTTTTTCAGACTCCACCTTGACTAAACTACTTATATAGGGCCAATTATATAGTACGTACTTCCTGTTTATTTATTTATTTATTTTATATTTGTGTTTTTTGCTATTTTATAGTTAAGAATGTATAGCCGACTGTATTCTATGTTCATTACTAGGGATAGCTCCTACGTCGTGAGAAAGTTGTGCTTTGTCGGATTTGCTTTGTAGTTGTGTCAATGACCTTCAATATGCACTTATTGTACGTCGCTTTGGATAAAAGCGTCTGCCAAATAACTGTAATGTAATGTAATGTAATGTAATTCTAAAAGCAGAACTGACTTTGAGAGCTCTTTTTATTTTACTACCTGCATTAGACATCATAAGACAAGTGGGTAGGGCAGGGGATCCAAGAGATCTTCCTAGTAACTCAAGCACACAATTTCTAAATGGCCAAGTAATCTTCCCATAGCCTTATTCTGCAGGGAGACGGCCAAGCAGGCAGGCAATACTATAATAGGAGATGGGGCGCAGGAGCGACTCTGCCCCCAAGAGTCTTCACTGCCGCCGAGCCCAGCCCATCGGCGTGATGGACACCCACACATGGGGCCCCCAGCAGAAGTGAAGGGGGCGATCATCACTCACGGCTTGCGGGGCCACCTCTTTTACCGCCCGTCACTGCGCCCCCTCATCAAAGCAGCCCCCCCAACTACCCTCCTGCTAGATTGGGTGTTCCGTGCTGTTGCCAGTCACTCCTGCTGCTCAGTCCTACTGTGCAATGTCTGAGAGACTCAACCCCGCTCTATTCATTATGCTCTTCTGCTTCTGTGGGCCCACAAAATGGATATTTAAAAAAAACTGGAAACTCTTTCAATCCAATCAGCAGTTGGGAAAGGTGACTCAAGGGGAGAAGTTGGTCTGGTTCAACAGTTTTTTAATGTTTTCTACAAGGCAAAGAAGAAATTATGCACTATGAAAAGTTACCTCCACTTTTTTTTATTCGAAGTTTGTGTTACAGTTTATGTTTTATTCAGCATTTTAATAGTCTCCAAGTGTTATTGACTACATTAGTTAACCCGATTCATTCTTACGTTTCCATCAGTTTACTGTACACCACAGTGATGGCTGATGAAGGAATAATGTTTCATTTGTACGCCATGTATTTATACGCAGTACTTCAATACTTTTTAATGAATAAACCATTATTTAGGGGTGCTGTCAACTGTACTGTTAACTGTATGCAAAGTTTGATTGAGATGGCTAACATAAATATTTTTATTTAAAATGTTTTTGCAAACATTTTGGGATTAACTGGTGTTTGCGTTCTGAGCATCTGTTCTACCTAAAACAAAAAATCCTAAGTAAGAAAACATTGGTCAATGCCAGAATGTTCATAAAAATGTTTTTTTTTAAGTCTAAGAACAAATTTTGTATTTTGTTCTTAAATTTGTAGAATGGTTGGTGAATGAGGCCCATTCTCTTTTAACTGGATGGACCTCAATGATTAGATTTAATTTCAAACTGTCTATGCTTTGAACTCTGACTTCAAACTGTCTCCAAATATATCCTTTACCTATTTAAATATGCAGCTCAAATGATTCCTGGACAGTGTTCCCACTGATCTAAATAGCATATGAAGAGGGACAGTGATATCATGGCAGTAGCGTGATCCTAGAGAGACAGACACAAGAGCCTCCACTCACTCCAACTCACAGTAATTCGAAGAAACAACAGGAAGTGGTTAGTGCCCAAATCGGCCTATTGTTTTTTATGCCTCACATCTCATGATTTGCTTTCAAAAGTAATAATCACATTAGTATTGCCTAGTAAGGTAGGTGTTTGATTTGGGCCAAGATGGTGAAGTAGTTAAACTTTAAGTCCACTGAAGCTCTAGAGAAGCTCATATTGGTGAACCCCTTGTTCCTTCTGACAAGTGGTTCCCCGCTTATTGATGCTACACAGTGTCGATGGCTCTGCAGTGTCTCCCTCCTGCTCATCTAAGAAACTTAGACCCTGGACCATACCTGGATTATGGACTGGACCAGTGGAGCCAGTGCCCCCTGGCCTCAGACTGCCTGGGGGCCTCTAAGCCTCAGGCCGCATGCAGTGCATGGCCCAAGACTTCCGAAGGAAGTTAAACGTCAGGGCCCTCAGTGTGCACAGTGCAAGCTGACCACTAGGCCCTTGGGTGCTTATAGCGTGAGCTAACCACTAGGGCCCCCCAGACCCCTCAGCGCTTACAATGTGAGGGCCCCCTGGCCCCTTGGTGTTTAAAACGTGAGCTGATCACTACTGCCCCCCAGACCCCTCGGCGCTTACAGTGTGAGGGCCCCCAGGCCTCTTGGCATTTAAAAAGTGAGCTGACCACTAGGGCCCCTGGGACCCGCGGCACCTACAGTGTGAGCATCCCTGGGCCCTTCCACGCTGAAAGCATGAGCTGACCACTAGGGTCCCCTGGCCCCGCAGCACTTACAATGTGAGGCCCCTCAGAGCTTAAATCGTGAGCTGACCACTAGGTCCCCCAGGCCCCTCAGTGCATACATCGAACGTAACACCTGGGCCCCTTGGTACATACAGCGCATGCTTAAAACGAGAGCCTCTCGGAGAGTACAGTGCTTCTGTACAACTGAGCCACTGATTGGCACACTACAATATGCTGTGACATGATACAATATTCACCAACAAGTCAGTTCAATCTGCATAACAGGACAGTTTGAAGGGCGTCATATTATGGCAAGCTGCAAGCTGTTTGTTATTTGACTAACTAGCTATCCCTTTATTTTAGCTAGCTGCCCATTTTCCCTAGCTAGTTGCCCATATGATTCAGCTTGTTAACAGAAATTAGTTAGCTAGCTGCCATTTTTGCCTTACAACCGAATTAGCTGCACTAAAAAGCCAGCTAGTAAACTAGCTATCGGCCTAAAACTCAGCTGTCTAACTAGTTAGGTGGCACATAACTTAACTAGTTAGTTAGGTGGAATTTGTTCGCGGGTCGTCTGTGTGAAAGGGGTATAAAATAAAAGGGTAGCTAGCTACAGTGGGTCGAACAAATGTTAAAACAGCATGCCATAGTCATGATGCTTAAATCAAAACTATTAGTGCTATTAGTTCAAAACTACTATTAGTTCAAAACATGGGATGCTGTGGCCATGAAAATAAAAACCTCATTGAGAGCTTATTAGCTAGCGGTTTTGTGAAACATTAAAAAATATGCCAAATGCTATATCCATACTTAAAAATTAAGAAAAACCCCATTCATTTTTTCCATAGACCGTCTGTTTTTAGATCCACGGAAGTAGCTAATGCTAACGTTGACATGCAAATTGTCGACAGCTCTTACAAGGAGAGCTCTTTTTCCCCCTCCCCATCAACGGGGTGTGGCCTATTTGCATTGTCTCCACCAAGTAATTTCACTGACTTATCAGAAACCTTTGTTGGTTGTTCAGCCAATGAAAAAAAGGTAATCTTTTGAATTTCAAGCAACATAATTCTTTCTGTGTCAGGCAGGTATATAAGACATTGTTTGGAAGGAAAAACCACAGACAGATGCCTGTTTTCTTGCTTGATATGCTACAGTAATATATTGTTAGACTTTTAATTTGTTTTCTAAAACAACAGCCTTTTTAAGGACTATTTCAACAATCCCTCCTAAGGGCTATTTTCTAAGAGCCTTTTTTTTATTTTCTCTGATGTGCTTTTCTATTTTTTCATTTTGTCTACTCAAAACTGCCTTTAGGTACAAGTAGACTATGAAATACTACCACTTGATTGTATTTTCCAACAACAGTATTTGAAGGGTGTTGTTATTATTAATATATGTTAATTAAATTATTATTTAATAAGTATTGAAATATGCTATAAATATATTCATATAAATAGCATACTAGTTCTGAAATATGGACTACAAATATTGGAAAAGTGGTGCTTCCAAAAGGAATGCCAAAAAAGAAAAGGAGGCAAGAGAGGCAGTTTTGCTTCAAAGTGTTCCACTCATTGCCAACTTCTTTCAAAAACCCTCTGATAGAATAATGATGACAGCAGCACTATTGTCAGCTGTGAGGAAGAAACTAGCACTAGTTCAGTTTCCAGTAATGTTCTCATTCCCCCAGAGCCATCCTTTGAAGGCAAACCCTCAACAGCTAATGGGATACAAGAACCATAATTTCCACCTCAGGAGCAGTTGGGCAGTTCACAATAATCAAATCAGCAACTAAGCCATTCCTGGTGCTATGAGGTCACTAACCCTGCATTATGGCAAAGCACTTCCAGTGACATTGTTAAGTCAGTGCTTATTGAAAGAGGGGCAGTCCCCTTCCAAAACCGCAGTGAAAAATACCCAGCTTCAGTCCAAGATAGAGCGCTTGGTGGAAAGACTAGAAGTTTCAACAATGAACTTCGGAACTGGATATTGCCAAATGGGCAGACGGTTTCTAGACAGTGACTACTGTACTTACCCTCAACAGGTTGTACTGTTTTACATGCAAACTGTTCTCCAGCAAGCTCAGTGGCTTTAGTCAGGGGTTTAGTAACTGAAAGCACTCTGAAAGAATAGGGGAACATGAAAAGAGTGCAGAACACAGATCATGCATGCTATAGATGCAAATCTCATGCAGCAACTTGATAGGGAACGTAAATACTGGAGGAACATTTTGGAAAAAGTTAGCAGTGATCAATTTATTGGGTGAAAGAGGACTTGCCTTTAGGGGAGAGAATGAATGGTTTGGGTCAACCCATAATGGTAATTTCTTTGGCATCCTAGAATTGCTATCACAATTTGACCCATTCTTAGCTGAACATATTAAAAAGTTTGGTGGAAAAGGAAGAGGCAGTGCTCTATTTGTCATCGACAATATGTGAAGAAGTCATTGAGCTAATGGGTCAGAAAACTCGCCAAACAATAGCAGATGAGATTTGGGATGCCAAATATCTTTTTAATAATTGTTGACTCCACCCCAAACCTGTCACATATGGACCAATTGACGTTCATATTCCAGTTTGTTAACAGCAGCGGGAATGTGGTGGAGCGATTCCTGGGTTTTGAGCCAATTGAGAGCCACACTGTAGTGTAGCAGACTGTGTGACTTTGATGGTGGAGGGCCTTGGGTTGGACCTCTCAAACAGTAGAGGTAGGTCATATGACAATGCAAGCAACATGTCAGGAAAATACAATGGCCTACAGGCCCACCTGAAACAAAAAAATCCTCTGATAGAGTAAGTGCCTTGCGCAGCGCATTCACTTAACTTAGTTGGTGTTACCACCTTAGATGGCAGTAGCCCAGAGGCTGACGAGTTTTTAACATGTTGCAGTCACTGTACGCATTTTGCTCTTCATCCACACACAGATGGGGGATAGTCTTTCAGAAGACAGATGTCAGACTGACATTAAAATAGCTGTCCAGTACTTGGTGGAGTGCTCTGGCAGAGTCAACCAAGGCATTGTGGAGAAATTGCACCCACATTAGAGAGGCCTTCGGTGGTATGTGGAATGATGATAATGAGAAAAGAGATACTCGAATTGAGGCCGCTGGACTATATGCAAAATTGGACACCTTAGAGATGGTGTTCATGGCACATTTCTGGGACGTCATACTTGATCGGTTCCATGCTACAAGCATGCACCTACAAAAAAGTGACATAGACATCTCTGTAGCAGCACAGCTTTTGTCTTCGTTGAGGGATTTTGTGGTGGGACAACGAGACCAGTTTGAGGCTTTTGGAAGGGCAGCCTTAAATGTGACAGGTGTTTCTCAGTCAAATAAGCACGATCTTCAGCGAAAGAGGAAACGCAAAACATTTGCAGATGAGAGCTTAGAGCCAGGTGTGAGACTTCAGGGGAGGGAGAAGTTCAAAATAGAAACATTTTATGTGGTCATTGATAAACTAGTGGCATGCCTTGAACATCTTGACATTTGAGTTCTGAAAATGCGAGACTGAAGCCATCGATAGCTTATTCTCAGCTGTTGCAGGTCCTTTTAACGAAATGTAACCGCATATATTTTGTCAAATAACAGCCCTGTTGGGAATTACCGGGATCTCATAGGCTAATGGGTAGTCCAAATAATATTGATCATACTAGTGATGCATTTAGCCTATTTCTTGATCGCACTAAACACGCACAAGCATGTCTGTTTCGCTATCAAGCAATCGGCCAAGGTGAAAAAGCAGGCTTTTAAAGGAAATGGGATATGACATTTTGATTGGTTTATTGCATGTCACCCCCAAGACACACCTATAATTAATGAAGAGAGTAGGTTCAGCCCATTTGCGCGTTGCGCCGTGCTTAGCGCCCAAAAAACACGCTGGTAAACTAGAAAAAATTGACTTAGACACGCCCTAAATGGACGTTACGCCATGCGCTTAGACCAAGCGCCAAAATCGCCAAAATAGAGCCCCAAGTGTCTAACAGTGATGTCATAGTGGAAAAGGTAAATGCACTCTCCGCTGCATATCCATCAGACCTGGACATGAACTGTGAAGTGAGTCGCATGGCAGGGGTCAAAACTGCACGTCAGATACTGAGTTTGAAGTCTTTTACTTTCTGAAACCTTAATGAATTTAGAATATAAGTGTGCGGATAGTCAAAATTTTGGGCTCTATTTTCCAGAATGAATGGCGCACGGCGCATTGGCGAGGAGAGCACAGCTCGCAACACACGCCGCAGGTTGAACATGGGCTGGATTAATATGTCCCTTCTTCACCCAACAGTCTGCACAGCCGCTTGTACTGTACAAGCCGTCGTAATCTCCCGGCTTACTGTCCAGTGTCATCAGGCCGCTGCTGCCAACCCAGCATGCTGCTGCTCGCCTGGTCTTCAACCCGCCAAAATTCACACGTGCTACTTGTGAACACCCTTTACTGAATTCTGGTGGTTGCCTGCAGTCAATTCAAAAAGCTCACACACTGACATACAAAGCTGGATATGGCACTGCCGTTTTCTATCTTATGACAATAATTACACCCTACAATCCAAACAGATCTCTCAGCATCCTCTCGCCAGCAGGCTGTACCCTCTCTTTGAGCCCCTGGCAGCCGCTGTTTGTGACCCCAGCTCATCTCTGCTCTTGTCCCATGGTGGTGGAATGACCTTCCCAAAATTAGTCAGGAAGGCATATTAAAAAACTAACATTTTCCGATTGCACCTCAATGTTTTTATATAATAAAAAAATGAAATAGCCCTCCTTTCCCTTCATGAGACATGCACCCTGACGTGGCATGGTGGTTTATATGATTGTAATCTCTGGCTCTTGTGGCATTTCCGTACCATTTGAAATGTACTTTTTGTAAGTGGCAAAAAAAATTTTTTAAAAGTCAGTTAGCAGCTGACAATTCAATTTGAATGAATACCTTCAGTTAAAGCTCAATGCCCAGTAATAACCAACCAATGAGACACCATGCCGCCATGACAAGGTTCACTGCTCGACAAAATTGTTAATTGTTTTCCAAAAAAACTAAACGAAAAAAGACTGGGGCAATTTTTGGTTTCCGATTACAATTGTCACTTTGTCTAGCCTCAGATCACTTATTCACACCATCTCCCCCCAGTGACTCCATCAGTTTAATTCAATCATGTTCTGAAAACAGTCCAGCCTCCTATCCAGAGCCTTAATTAACAGCTTGCAAAGAACAAAATCATGCGCTAATGTTTTCCTTCAGTCTTTATCTCTCCTGCCACTCTTAGTCAATCTATTTTTGGCACTTTGCAAGTAGCATGGTCAGTGGGCTAGGTCTGGCATTGGGTGTGCTCTGTTGCCAAGGTATTCCAGTCAGCCAGAACATTCCACCACCCCAGCATTGTCCCCACTTGTGCCTGTCTAAAGCTTTACAGTGCAAGCCCCAAATAATCACGAGGCCCTAACTGTAAGCCTCTGCCATTAATGTGTCGTAACAACAAGCAGTTTTTTTTTGTTGAAATTCCCCATGAGGCCAAACCATTGGGAGTTCAACCGCTCAAAAAGAGGGATTACTCCTGGGAATTGGACGAGCACTCCTCAAAGACCTCGCAGGGATCCAGACCGTGAACCCGACACTGATTCTTGCAATTCCAGTCAGAAACGCCCCTGCTTACCGTAGCCTTGGTGAAGGTCACTGTTTAGATGCTGATCGTCAAAACAAAACAAAGCGAAACAGAGCAAGACCATTTGCCCTTGGAACATTAGTCTGGAGAATGCGTTATGGATTTGTGTGTGCTTCTTTAAAGTGTTAAAATTCTCGGCATGGAACTAGCCCAGACTTCTGTTTGAGCCAAATGCCTTGTCTACGCCTGTCTCACAATGCTGCTGAAGTAGAATGATGTGTACCCACGCTGAATATAAAAAGTTTTCATATTAACACTGCAAGCATTTAGTAAAGGTAATTTGCAAATAATCTTAAACTAAATGCATTTTTTGTTCTAATACAACGACGGCAGTTCATAATTTCCGGTAGCACATTGGCACCTGCTCAAGTAAGAGTTATAGTTTGAATTCATCCTTAAATTCTGACCAAACAATATAATGTAAAATAACATGTAAAATTTGACTTTATAAAAAAAAACAGGAGGGGGCCTACATGCCAAAATACATGTTTGTCCTAATTCAGGAGTGCTTTGTCTGAACTATATGTGAGCAATCCAATAAAAAATATGGACTATTAGATCACAAATGTATTTCTGAGAACAATAATAATGTATACATTATTTATGGGGAGAATGGGTTCTGTATATAGATCTGCATTACATAAAATCTGGACACAGTCATCAAATTGACCTTTAAAAACATAAACGTTAACTTTTGTTTATGTCTCTTTTAATGAAAATGCATGAGTAGCCTAGTCTAAAGCTTTTTAAAAGCACAGAAAATTTAGCAGGAGCCCCAATGAAAGTACTTTTGACCTATTCTGTTGGACTGTAGAGATATTTATTGAGCTCAACATCAGATATTGAAACATAATTTATTTTTTGTGTGCTTTGCATCTTTGCTTTGCTTTGTGCTTTTTAAAAACATAAATGCAACATCATGTCCTTGCGGAAGCCCTGAAGCGCAAGGTGGAAAAAAAAATTTTTAAGAGCTATCGCGTTAATACGAGATAGTCGTTAATACCAGATATATAGTAAGTTATTCGAGAGTTAATAATAATACGAGATAGTAAGTCGTTATTTCGAGATAGTAAGTCGTTAATACGAGTTATTATCTCGTTAATACGAGATAGTAAGTCGTTAATACGAGTTATTATCTCGTTAATTCGAGATAGTAAGACGTTTATATGAGTTATTACGTCGTTTGTTCGAGATATTATCGCGTTTATACGGCTCGTTTATACGAGTTATTAACGCGTCTGTAAGGCACGTTTTTACGAGATATGAACTCTGATTTCAATGTGTATTTTGAGTGCAATTAAAGCTGTTTTTGAGTCCTTACGTGCTTCATTTTAACATGGGGGAACGAGGGGCTGTATATTATTTTCATATTTGTAACACTTAAAATATAGGCTAATGTTACTGAAAACACATGTGTTAACTCTAGCTACATTGTGTATTGAACAAATGATGCATCTATCAGGTTTAGAGATAATTAGCTGCCAATCGATGGTGTTTATTAGGCTGTTTTATTTGAGATTAAATGCATAAACTGGTATTTTACAGTGCAATTGTAATAGAAGAGATGTTCTCATTCTCGTCAGGAGAGGGCAGTATGGTCACGCAAATCATTGATTCGTTTCTTTCTACGTGCGGGGATTTTGAAGACAAAATGTGAGACAATAAAATAAATAAATAAGAAATGAAATAAATCAATATATATATTAATTATTTTACACATCCGCCATATTATGCTGTCAATATAACTGCTAAGCAACGATGCATATCAGTTTTAGGTCTTATTATCTTACATTTTGATCAACAGACAGGAAATTGCTCTGTTTCCGTGCACAGCACAATATGTATAGTTCCACAGCTCAGATTGTGAAGGACTGGACACAGATCTAAGAAATAATATCTAAGGAAATGATAATGGCTCTTAATTCTGGATTGTATGCCCTCGTGATGGTGTTCCTCATTGGTAAGCATTTCACACGTGCTGGTATCTTGTCTCAGTGAAGTTGTACGAAATATTGTACTATATTAGAGCTAGTACTATCTTGTACTAGAATTCAGAACTGAAGACCAACAAATGACAGAATCTGGTGGAATACAGGTCTTCATTACAGTTTCAAATTATCTTAGGAACGAATGAAATAAGATGTCAATTACGTATTTCAACTAGGTTCATTTAAGAATGACATATTACTGGCTATGCTTTTCTTATCTCTAATGAAAGTAACTGGTCAGCTATTGTATTGGAAGACAGAATTAGAGCGTTACAAGTCATAGAGGCAACATTGTACGTGCATTATACATTATACAAGACAGTGATTTTTCACCATTTCATGAGCGATATCACGATACATAAACTCTTGTCTGTAGTTTTATTCAGAGCTAGAATGTACCCGCACTTCCTGTCCTTATCTGATATCTGCAGAGGCCAGCTTGCTTATGCCTGCATTTCTCAGTTTAACAAAACGAGAACAGCAGCTGCACAATTTAAGTCCACTGGCATATGCCTTGAACAGTAACTGCTATTTCTCATCCATAGCTCTCTGTCCCGCAGTTCCACTCAAGCCACTGCTTTACTATAACTCCATTTGTATTGTGCTACTTATAGTGTTAATGCTCTGTCATGCATCAGAGTTGCCAGACTAGGGGATTTTCTCCTAAATGTATGGGATTTTAAAAATTCATAAGGGAAGTTTCAAATAAGAATGTATGAGAGTCAATCACAGATGGGGGATTTTAAAAGGCGGTATGGGGGGAATTGTGAGAAAATTGTATGGGACTCAATAGAAGATCTGGGATTTTCAGAATTTGGGGCAGGGGGGATGTATTTAGTTTACATTGCAAGTAACCACAGAGTAGCTTTTACAGCAATGTTACATTAAGTGAACTATCCCTTTAATCTTATGTATTTAGTTATGAACACATAGTCCCATATGTTATAGCATTGCAGTGATGGTAGTCTATAGAATGCCTAAAGATGATTGTTTTTAAGTAGTACCAATTTGTCAATTTTTTTCAGATTGTTTGATGACGAGGGTCCATGGGAATGACCCCAACAATGTGAATGAAAAAGGTGAATTTAATTGAAATAAAATTAATTGCTGCGCTTCGGCTTGTTAATAAATCCAGAGTACTCGATGCAGACAATCTTCCTGGTATTGAACCGATGTAGTCAATGTTCATAATCAAAGATTGGAAAGTTAATTTGCACAGCTTCCTGCAGGAAGACAAACATGTACACAAAGCTTGCGACAACGTGCATTCCAGTGTTGGAGCCTTTTTGTTGACCTTTTGGGTCAACTGATGAAAAAACATAATGTTGACTCACTAATAAAAACCTAAGGCCATAACATTGGGAAACTTGGGTAATTATTTCTGCGCTGTCATCATATTAGCAGTGACCTCAGTGGATTTATGTGAACCATTACAGCTGTGCCAGAAAGTGGTGTCAAATTTATTTGCATCTTCACATTTCAGAGTCTAATTTCCTATATGTTTGTCTGGGCAATGAAAAATAAGGTTGTAATTTGTACAGGATATTATTATTATTAGTAGTAATAGTAGTAGTAGTAGTATAAATGTACGTGTTATTTTTAACTCCTAGCCTTTGGGACTGGTATATGTTATGCTGCACGAGGGGCCAAATTGGTTTTTATATTACATTTTTTATGTATTTGCTTCATACATGTTTAAATATTGTGTGTTACAAATATTGTGTTTTGTTCACAGATTACAAGTATGCTGCCATTGGTGTAGGGATCGGGTTGTTTTTTTCTTTGTGTTTTTTGGCTATAAAGCTCTACATGTGTAAAAAGCACTTGCTTGATAATGGCCTCTCAGGTAAGACTCATGAATATAGTTTGAGTGTATGTTTTATGACTGTAGTTGTGATGCATATATTCCCTTGTGTATGACATACTGAAAACAAACAACATCTAGTATAATCAGTGTGTGTGTGTGTGTGTGTGTGTGTGTGTGTGTGTGTGTGTGTGTGTGTGTGTGTGTGCTTGTGGTGTGTGTCACAGTTTAAAATAAATGTTTTATGTAATTGTGGATAGCCGAGGATAGCTAGGTTCTCAATGTGGTTCTATGCTTCCAGTCTTACTTGATCCAGTCAGTTAACAGCATACTTTTACATCCACTGCATGAATTCCCCAAGTTAACTTCAGTTAAATATATTTTTTACAATACAGTACGAGGATTTTTTTTGTTAAATTTCAGTCATGAAAATCAATACATTTCTGCAGTTTTGGAACGAGCGATCCAAGATGCATTGCCCTTTGAGAACTGTTGGGAAGTGTTGCTTGTCGTATCAAAGATGATGTTTTTATATTTGGCAAAAACCCTTGAGAAAGATATATTTTTGTTTAGATTCTCGCTGTTCAAAAAGACCATCTTTAAGGTAAGTCCAATGTCACAACATAATGGTATTTTCTGGTGAGAGTTGATAAATCTATAACAGTGGCAACAGATCACAATACAGTATTAGACATGTATGCTTGTCTGTACACTCCCGTATTGACAAAAGGTGATTGGGCAGTCCAAACAAGGGAGGCATATTGTGATGAAAAGTCATGCAAAAGAAAATAGGATTCTCTTTATAGATTCTTTAAGTTTGTTTGAAATTATTCTATATTCTTCTATCCGAACTTCAAATATGCCAACCATATGTCTGCATTAGCCTTCAGACTGTGTTGATTGGCTAAGATGTCACTTTGTTTCATTGTTTTAAATGTCAGAACTGTCGAGGTGGAGCTGAAGGCTGTCTCCAGAGAGATGAAGTAAAGGGTAACATGGAGAACATGTAAAGTGTAAATTATTTGGGAAGTATTTGTATCCCATTTTCTTGGGGGGTCTGACTGTTGATAATGATAAAGACTAACTGAAATCTACCATCATTGACAAACATTTGTACCATCATTGACAAACATATGTTTGTTTGCTATGTTATTTGGTCCTGTTGTAATATTCCGTTAATCAGAGTCATTTGATTCTCACCACAGTTTGACGGAATGATTTAATTATTTGTGGTTCTAAGACAACCGCCATTCTTTGTGTTTTAATCATTACCTCCCTACAAAATAAGTCCCATCGGAGGTGGTTTTGTCATTATTAAAGGATGAAGGACTTCAGTTGTCAAAATACATCAGTATATACAAATGATAAAAATCTCCCAGGAATGTGAACAGTATGGCGCACCTCCTTTTCTGTCACACACGCACGCGCACGCACGCACACACGCACACAAACAAATAAAACATAATTTTATGATGAATATCTTCACCTTTGGCCTTTGACTGCAATCAAGCCAAAGTTATTGAGAGAAGCGGTGGTGGGACTGGTGGTATGTAAGGGCTCCAGGCATCCAACATAATAATGTGAAACAGACTGAATGAAAATAATTAGTCTAAAGAGTCAATAAACACAGGAGCAGAACAAGTGATTTAGCGTGGCAGGGTTGCTTGTTGTTTGGCCTGAGCGTCTATTACCAGCTCCTATGGAAATAAACATCTACAATAGACACAAAATCATGTTTACATTTGATCTCTCCCCCGATCCAGAACCACAGGCCAAACATACTGCGGTGTTTACTTGGCCCATATTCTGCTGGGATGCATTTGGAATTGACCCTGAGAGCAGGGAAATACATATGGCCAATGAATGCCCCAGTGTCAATGTCTCCGGGGTCAGGGGCCAAAGGTCAGAGATCAGGCTGAACAGTTGACATGATATCAGCAGGGTGGTGAGGAGCTCTACGGCTGGGGGGGGGGGGGGTTTGCTCAGAAAACACTGACGACTGTTTGTCTCCCTCTATCATGTCCAACGTTACTAGTTTAATATGGGGAATTACACAGCTTTCTGTGGGTTTCTTTTCAGATTATGTCTGCTAATGATCACTCAGAGTTTACTATTATTTCTTCAAACAATAAAATATAGTTCTAACTCTTATATAGTTTTAGCTCTTATATATTATATATAATTATATTTTAAGTGCTCTTTGACATCAGTATTTATCCCAAATGTCTTATTTCTGTTTTTAGTGTGAAAGCTTAAAGGTATGGTTCTGTGCATAGTGCTTATTCACTGCAAGTCCCTGTGAAGGCAAAGATTTTGCTTTCTAATTTTGGCATTAATTGCATAACAGGGCGACAGATGAATGCAACACTAAGTATAGCAACAACTCTTAGGAGTTGATGTCATTCTTTCTCATAAAGCTGACATCAGAGGTGTGAAGGTCACCGCTGAAAACTTACCTACTTGTCTAAGAGAACAAAACAGTTTCTTGGGAGCACGTACACACCCCCAACAAGTAACAGTACCAAGAAATTAGGTTGTTGGGCTTACTGTGAGAAAGGGCCTGTGTTTTCAGATTGGTCAGTCAAATAATAATTCAAAGCTATGTCACACATATTCATGAAACTCACATCTCATCTATGGATTGTTTAATTTTCTGTTGAAAAAGTTTATTGTATTATGATGCAAACATTAATTGGACAATGCTACTGCCTTAATTTATGTATTGTAAACGTGAGACATTGCTATACTGTAATGGTAAATATAAGACAACAATTTATCCAAATGTAGTTCTGTATGGTTGTCATACAGTTCACTTTGACAATGAGATTATAAATGATTTGCTTTAGCTGAAGCAGGTTCCCGTTTTCTGTTACTGACACTGGAAAGCACTTCCTCGTACAAATAGCAATACATGCTTGGAATTACTTGCAGGGGTTGGTAAAGGTATCAGGATCTCTGGGTTCCTTCGAGACCAAACACATTGATTGAGCCAATGGGAAGGGCTACATTTTCTATCATGCCCCACCATTTATATATGTGTATATAAGACAAATACCAATACTTATAGCCATACCTATGGGATTAGATGTGTCAAATTGCATCATTATTGTTGTACTCTATATTTTCGCATCAATAATTCTGATTGATGTGCCTAATTAAAAAATATGTGTATTCTTTAAACTCAAATACTTTGGCCGTCTCAATTGTCAGTCAAGTTCAATCCATTATGGACATTCTGACTGCCAATATAAGACTCTAAAATTATGCAAAAGCTAAGAATGTGCTGAATTTGGTTAGCCCTATTATCTGCTATTTGCCATGTAATTTTGTTCCCAACCACAAGGTGGCAGTGTATACCTGTCTGTTTTTGACTGTTCAGTGCAGAGCAGCTCTATCCTCATCGGCCAGGTCTGTTTACGAAAGTAGATATTGCTTTGTTACCAAGTCAGCCCTTAACTGCCCACAGTTTACCAGAACTGTAAGGTGGTTTTACACAGAGATTAAACATTAGGTGGAAACTTTGGGATACGCCCCCATGTCCAAGACTGCTGTATATCTGAAAGAATGAACTTTCCACTGTGGGCAGATGTTTTAATGCAACCACACACTTCCAGACCTTATAATCTTCCTCCAAAAAAAGTGCAAAATAGACATTCGTCCTGAAATTTGATGTTGTCACATAACATACTGTGCTCCACCCCCTTAAAAATGCCAATATACACTGTAACCACTATATTTATGTAAGAATCAAAACAAATTCCCAGAATATTTACTCTTTTGATTCACCCATTTGTCAACCCAGTGTCTAAAACTCATATGATTTGATGATACAGAAACCTTGATTGTGCATGTACAGGATATTATTGTAAAAGTAGGTCATGTGTGGTGTGTTCTTGTTCTTCTTTTTCTCGCTCTGTAATGTTTTAGTGAATAAACTGGTGGCTTTGATTCTATGCCTGCTTTGCCTGTAAAGAACATGTGGTTTGCATTTCTTGTTGATTTTCTTCCTTCAATCTTTAACCCAAATCAGTGTGTTTTGTATCAGGCAAAGGAAACTAAAAATGGCGGAATGAAGAAGAAATACTGTATAGTAGCTTGAATTTGTTTCCGCTTGTTAAAAAATATTTCAGCGGGAAAATGTGTATTCAGCTCATTCTGAGAATGATTTTACAACATAAGTGTACTAAAACGAATCATTTGAATAGGCATTTGTCACTGAATTCTGGATACCATGTTGTATGAGTTGCATCTATATTGAGAATGGGAAATAGTGTCCACAAGGGAAAAATGTATGTTTTAAAAAAAAGAAATGTATTTATATTTGCTTTAGTAGAATTACAAAAATAAACTTAAGACCAGGGCTGGCATGGTTGTGCAGTGGTTAGAACTGTTGCCTCACAGCAAGAAGGTACTGTGTTTGAATCCTGGCCAAGGGCCGGTCTGTGTGGAGTTTGCATGTTTCCGTGGGTTTCCTCTGGTTCCTCCGGTTTCTTCCCACAATCCAAAGTCATGCAGGTTGGACTAACTGGAGACTCTAAATTGCCCATAGGTGTGAGTCAATGAGCCCTGTGATGGATTGGCAACCTGTCCAGGGTGTATTCCTGCCAATGCATGCTGGTATAGGCTCCAGCCCCCCCCCCCCCCCACCCCCCCACAACCTTGACCAGGAATAAGTGGTTCAGATGATGGATGAGTAGAACCAATGTACCTATGATGTATGTATGTTCATTGGCAACTATCTAACCATGCATGACTTTAACTCAGAGAAGAAACAATAATAATATTATAAATGTGTGTTACAGCAGCAGATCACATCAAAGAGAGCATCAAACCCTGTGCCTGTAGTGGAGGACATACATGACTTTGCTCACACTCTCTTAGAGTAGGGAAGGGTGTGACTTTAACAACTGAGAGACAGGAAGGGCTGTACATACCAGGAATCAGTTAAACAGAGACCAACTAGAAAGAACAATGAAGAGTGTCTCTGTAACTGTAACGAGATGGAGGTTTTAAAAAGTGTTTTCCTGACACAATGTCAATGATAACATAAAATGTAAACTATAGCCTATAGATTCAACTGACAAATAAACTGTTACTACTTTCTTCACCAACAGTTCGCAAAATTAATTTCAGTGATTTTTGAACAGCCAAAATGTGTTACGATGGATAAGAACAGCCAATATTTATTATTATTATTATTATCAAAAGCAGTAGTTGTACTTGTTATAGGCATAGTCTTTGTAATAATAATAGTAATAATAATAATAATAATAATAATAATAATAATAATAATCTCAGTCCATTATCTGTCTTCAGAGTAAAAGTGAAGACCTGGTGGGGATGTTCCATGTAGGTCCAGCTGGAGGCTTGCGTCGGCGCCAAACGCACTCCAGCACAGGAAATGACATTTCCCACATTGTAGAGGAGAGAGCGAAGCTCGGGGAGGGAGAGGGTGTTTCTAACTGGGAACAGAACGGGCCCTGTTTCATATTACACGCTGAAAGGGGGGGAAAAGGAGAGAAGTCCTGGGACTCCTTTCACCGGAGCCGTTGAGCGGAGGTTTATGGAGCCTGTGCGTCGGAAAAATGAAAATCTCTTCAGTGGTCATAGTTCTCCTGACTAGAGCTTTCCTTGGAGGTAAGGCACGCTTTTCCCCCTTTTGTCCACGTGTTTTGATGATAAAGGTTTTCCTATAAACACGCTCGTTGTGAGGTACGACTATCTGCCAGACTCTGTCGGGGTGATGTGGTCATGCCTGGAAAAAAAAGACAAAAGGATCAGTGCAACATGAAAGTTGAGACAACTTTGAAAAGATTGAAAGTTGCAGTGCGTTTTGGCAAACAATGCGCGATCATTGTAATGGAAAACCAAAAATGTATCGGTATCTTCTGCAAGCAGCAAGCAAAAGACATTTAGAGGGAAAGGAGTAGTGTGTGTTTATCTGATTTACAACACAACATTATTAAAAAATATTGTTCTGCCATAGAAGTAACAAAAAAAAATGCATATGTATATCGCTTACCCCACATTGCTTACAGTGTATTACTAAACACACACACACACACACAAAGCAAACAAAATGGTCCTCATGTAACCTGAAACAATGATAGAGCCATTGTAATTTATTACACAAACACTTAATTTGAAGCTCAGACCTTTTCAATTTATTATTTGTTCAGTACTGGAATTTAATCTTAAAATGGCATTGTAAAAAGATAGGTAGAGAAGCATTTCAGCATGAATGTTTGAACTAAGTTAACATAATTAAAATTGGAATCCTTTAAAGGTAAAAAAAAGTCAGCGGATTTTCTGTGAACCATTTGTTGCAAAATATGCTTGATGTTTGTGGTTATGAGTGCATTTATTTGCACACAAAACATCCGTTTACGGGCCAATACAAAGAATAGTAATTCGGTGGTCAAATAAAGAAAACATATGCTTGCAATTTTCTAGTGTTTTTCTCAGTTTCAGAAAGTAGGCAAATGATTTCCACCTGCGTTGTGTGCTTGCCTGAGGGCAATATTCTCTTATTTACATGGCACATTGACCTCTTTTTCTTTCATCCAATAAAACTACAGCGAAAGCATAAGGAAGAAGTTTGAATGACCAGCAAAAGTACAGTAGATCGGTCACTTCCAGTTATGTAGAATTTAAATAATAAAAACTTTTGTATCTTTAAAAAGTCACTATTTTTAATGGTTAATGTAGGCTTAATGGGGCCCCATTTTTTAGTTGGTTGCTCGTGGATTGATTAATATCTTTCTTGGATTGAATGTAAAGTCTTGTTATTATGATGTCTTCTTTCATAATTTTTTTTTCACAGGGATTGAAATGTCGATGTTTTGGTAATGGTTTTACATTGATCATGTTATTCTACAGTAATTATTCTACAGTTCTGGATAAATCCCTCCACCTAGTTCTATGTATAGGAATTATTATGCACGTTGCTTAGGGGTTCTTATGGCTTCCCCTGTTTAGTTGGTTGCACAGAGATGATAATTCATCACCATCAACTTTTTTTTACAAGGATTGATTAATCCACCCCCTTGGCTTGATTGTATAGGGCAGGGCTGCCTAACCGTGTTCCTGGAGATCTACTGTGCTGCAGTTTTTTACGCCAACGCCAACAAAGAACATCACATTCAACAGCTAGAGATGTAGTTGAGCTGCTAATTAGTAAAATCAGGTGTGCCAAATTAGGGTTGAAATGAAAACCTACAGGACGGTAGATCTCCAGGAACAGGCTTGGGCAGCCGTGGTATAGGAACTGTTGAGGGCCCTCAGTTGTGGTACTTCAACAGGGTTCAGTAGGCTCCAGTCTTCAGTCAGCTGTGCATTTCCCGCATTAGTTGTCTCCTCTGAGGTTTATAAATCATCACAGGTGGAGTTTGCTCTTCCTCCCCAGATGTGTGCCAGGCCCTGAATGTCACCATCACGCCCGGCCCGGTCGCCATGTCACTGGAGCAGGAGAACATCACGCTCTCCTGCCAGGTCTCCCAGAAGAGGAAAGCCAACAGCCTGCTGGTGGTGCGCTGGCTGTTCTTGGCAGGGGGCGGCGACGTCGAGCAGCTCATCGTCAAGCTCAACATGAAGAGGGCCAAGTACTACGGCAACTACACCAAGCACTTCGGCCGGCCCAAGCTGAAGCTCTTCGAGGCCAAGCAGGGCAGGACTTACAACCTCCTGGTCCTGAACATTTCCAAGGAAGACAGGGGCCTGTACATCTGCAGGGTGCAGGAGATCCGGAAGAATCTGAACCGGTGGAGGGCCGCCTCCAACGGTACCGCCTCCACAGAGTTAAGAGGTAACTATTCTGACGCCTGGGTAGGGAACCTCAAGGAGATTCGACGGCTACACAATAGCGCATACTGTATCAATCTTGCCATTGCATTCGTTTACACTAACGGGGCTGGGGACGACAACCGTCAGTGCATTTACGAGTGTTGATCTTGTGTCTGTTTGTTCAACGACGATCATTAAAGGCGTAATGTCAAGGCATTATCAAATAGAAGGAGGAGCCCAGCTTGACAGCTGTTGACCCGTATGTAAGCAGTGGGGAAGCCCTGCTGCTGGTTATAATACTCAGAGGGTGCTAGTTGTTTGGGAGGTCTGGACCAGGCCGGCAAGACAGCTGTTTTTTCTTCAGGCTCTTTCCTCAGTATTTGAAATAGGCAATCTGACCCACAGCTGCGTGCAGCACAGGCCCCTTTGGAGCCGTTTCTCACCAGCAAACACACACTATATCATTTTGACTGACAGAGCGAATTCGGTTTTGGAGCACGCTGGGGATCAGCGATCAGTCCTGAGAGCTCCTGTTCCGAGCCAAGCCAATCCGAGGCCACGTCATCAATGACAGAGACAGACTTCACAATGTAGAGTTGCTCACTCTGTCAAAGGCTTGCGACTTTTAAAGGATGATACAACTGCCTTACGACATCTGTGTCATATAGACAAGTAATTTATGTCATTAGATTTTCTCATAAGAAATCATTGTCAAATGTATCAGTGCTGTACAATATGCTTCCAGCCTTCCTCGTGGTTTGCCAAGTGCTGTATGCTATATGATTAGTGCAGACTGAAACCTTTAGTTCAATTTTCCTGAATTCATTCTATCCACAAAGGCAAATGAACATAAAATGCAATGATTCGATTTCCATGAGATGCAGCTGTGGATTTTTCCCCCTGCTGGAGTATTTCTATTAAATATTATTTATAGTGACTCCACTGTTAATGGGCTGTCAATCAAAAGCTGACATCAGATCCAGGTTATCTCATGGGCATCTGCATTTGCGCAAAGACCTGGACCTTTGGCTAATTAAATTGTGTCTGGTGAAACTTCTAGACAGATTGGCGCTATTATGTGTCTCCAGTGGCTTATTGATATGAACCCGCCATAGGCAAGGATTCAATCAACATCTGTTCTTAACTTACTTCAAATCACATTTTTTTTTAAATGTAAACGATAGTCTTTTCATGAACACAGTTGAACAGGCTCAGGAAACAGAATTTAGCTCAGATTTTAACACACATAAGTGATGTCTGATGATTGATTGCTATGATTTCATGACTGAAACGTTGCTACAGTGTTTTGCTATCGGGAGGGACAATACTTAGTAAAATACTTAGTAAATAATAGTTTAGTGAGTAGCATTATGGGGTTTGTGAAGTCTCACTCATCAGCAACTTTAGCTGTTCTTTAAATATGGTATCACTTGAATGTCTTCCCCCTCTGACTTCAAAACAGGAAGGATGTTGAGCGGTTCAGTACCAGTGGTGCGCACTGAGTAGGAGACTCGTTTCGAACCACACTGACCCAACCTGTGTTAAACGCCGTGGGTTAATTGTGGTTTGCGTAACAGTTGTGGTAAATCAGTCAAGGCACTGGGATCTGGTGTGGAGTTTGGTATAGCAATGCTGAGGAAGTCGTTGGTCAGATGTAACTGTACTCTTGTACGAGCATGATTCTAGTGAGAAGCCACATTAGAGAGAAAGAAAGAAGTGAGAGAGGGAAATAAAAAGAGAGAAGAAAGAGAATAATTGAAGATTTGACTAACTGATCAGTCTTATTGTAAATGGACTAGCATACTATACAAGCACAATTCTAGGGAGAAGCCACATTAACAGAAAAAAGGGCTGTGACAGATAAAGAGAGACAAAGAAAAAACAAAGAGCATTACTTTTTTCATATGTGGCTGTCTCAGTCTAAGGCTTGCATAATGATATACTGTCGTCGAGAACAGTTTAATACACAAATTATACACGCAGAAGGCCATCTGTGATTGTCAGTCAAGTCCTTTTTTAAAGAACGGCTAATCGTTCTTGGCCCTCAGAATGAACACAGTAGGCTGCTGTACGTTTCAGAGATTGAAAAAGCAGACCAAATATTAACGTTCATCGTGCATGACATTATATTAATTGCAGCAATTAGCAGATGTTCTCATCCAGAGGGATGTTCAGTATGGGAGAATATAAGTGCATCAACATGAGGCAACAGTGACACAGACTGGGCTATGAACAGTGCACGTGCAACATTTTTAAGCACTAGTGTAGGTTGGCTATGTCAACCCAGAGCCATGACACAATTATAAACACATACATAAGTGATAGTACCAGTTAGTACCAGAGTCTGGTTCGCCAAAAATAAAGAGAAATTGATGAGAAACCATCACAAATCGTCTCAAAGAACAGCTGTAGGAAGCAGAGCTATCTAGACACATAGCCAGCAGCCATGCCACCATGCACTCTGCTTCTGCTGAATGGCTGAAGCTAAGCAGGTGTGGGCTTGGTTAGTACTTGGATGGGAGACCTCCTGGGAAAACCAAGTTGCTGCTGGAAGTGGTGTTGGTGGGCAGTAGGGGGGTCTTCCCCTCTGGTCATAAAAAAAAAAAAAATGCCCAATGCCCAGTGTGGTGGGGGTGGTGGTGTAGGGATCTTTGTTTTTTGATGTTAAACCAAACCGAGGTGACGACTGGTCATTACATTAAAGATCCAATGACCATTAAAGAAAAAAGGGTAGGGGTTTCCCGGTCTCCCCTAACTCCCCTCCAGTCTCTCTTCAATCTGCCACCTAATCCCCCCCCAATAATATTTAAATTCTTCTCCTCCTCTCCACCTCAGCTGTGTGTGCTGAGATGTCTGGGGCAAAATGGCTGCCTGCAATGCGCACCCAGCTGCACACTGCATGGTGGTGTGTGGTTGTTTGAGTTCCTCTTTCCTCCTCATTCATGTAGCGCTTTTGCTTCTTTGCGCTGAGAAAAAAGAAAGCATTATTATTATTATTATTATTATTATTATTATCTGACATCAGCAGTAAATTAATGGCAACCCAATCTGCCACCATGACAACAGAAACCTTGCATGTCATATTCATTTCACAAGACCGACGCCTGATTTACACCAGGAGGTACTCTACGTGCCCGCTCCCCTCCCGGTGTAAATCAGACATGAGGGTATGACAGAACCACAAAATTGTCCACTAGCGGGAGAGAGTATACATTTCTGTCAGTTCGCTGTAGGTTTATTTACAATATGTAAATGAGGTACTGATTGCTGACTGTGGCTGTGACAGGAACAGAGTTTAAATAAAGTCCAGTCACAATCCTCCATCTGGTAAGCATCCCAAGCTTCAATAAATATTTTGACATGAAAATGATGCAGATCTGCAGGACACACTTGAGCTGATGTGTGGCATTCAGAATGGTTCAGTCTAATCCTGTAAATCAAATGTTTCAGTAACCTCCAGGCTAGAATTAATATTCTTCTTTTGATTATTTTAAATAGTAGTACCAGTCTTTGTAGTTTTATATTTCAGCCAATACAAACCATATGCTGCACACATCCATTAAAAAAAGAATGTTCTAGAAAAGAACAGACACTGACAGAATAAGTTCACTGTGTTTAGAAGAGTGATTGAGATGAATGCAATTAAAAAGTATACTACATGACAATTAGTGGAAACAAGAAGCTACACACACTATAATAACAAACAGGCTTGTTTTTATCTATAATTATTTTGTTTCTTGAAAGGCCAGAAAGACAGAGGTATCAATTGTAAAAAAAGAAAAGAAAAAAAAAGAAAAGAAAAGGAAAAAGAAAAAGTGGACTACAGCTGAGTGAGTGAATCTTATTTTTGGAGCATGTAAGTATGGGACCTCATTCTGGCTCCACAAAGAGGCAGAATTTATGTGGATCCTTCGCTTGGAATGTTGATTTGAGTGTTCATATATAACCTCCTAAACCGCCAAATTACAAAGATGCTTACATTGTTTACTTTTCTAGAGGAAACGATAGGGGTGGGGGGGGGTGCACTGTAGACCCCCAGACTTCTGCCAAGGGCACTTAGGGGCACGTTTGTCTAAGTCGTGTTCCCCCTCAGGAAACAGCGGGCCTTTGCTCTCCTTAGCCCTCAGCGGTTTTGGTATTTCGGGATGGCACTGTGGGTGTTAGCTACCACGAGTCAGTGATACAGGAAGAAGGTTTTGGGTGTTTCTTCTTATTTCTAAAGGGATAACCGCAATCTTGTCATCCCGCAATCTTCCACCTACGTTACAATGCTTTTTTTAAACTCCTTGACAAGCATATAATCATGCTATTTTTAATGGCAGCAGTGACAAAGGGCTTCCCTCCTCTCTTTTGCAGTGCATGTCCTACCAGACACGAAGAGCAAGGAGGGGATATGGCAGCTGTTTGAAGGTAATGTTCGCATCTCTCTTCCTCTTTCCTCAGATTGCTTCTTAAAAAAATCTTGAAATAGTCAGACAGTTAAGGAAACAAAAAAATCACACTGACTTAATACTTGTCAATAATCATTTCTGGTATGTGTTTGTTTTTTTGTTGCTGCATAATTCATGTTAAGTAGATTTGCTAATTTAGGGTTGGAGACGCCATGTTGTTAATTTAAACACAACGTTCGTTGTATTTTTGTGAATTTGATAAGATTTTTTCAATTTTCCATACAATTTCTGATTAGTCCTGATCTTGATTCCGCATGAATGCAAATTGTGACCTTATAGTTCAATATACTATTGAAAGGCAGATTTTACAGAGTTTCAGCTATATAAAATCCCACTGACATAGAGAAACCACGTAGCCCAAGGAAGAGTCTTTAGTAGAAGTCTCCTTGGCTCTGTATCATGTTATTTACTTATGTAGTAACATACACTGTAGCAGGTTTTCAACAACAGTTCTGGTTAAGTGTCTGGTTTTAGGACCCCCTGCTGTACCCCACCCAGGAATCAAACCCGCAAGCCTTGCTTTAAAGCAGGGGTGTCAAACTCCAGTCCTGGAGGGCCGCAGTGTCTACAGGTATTTGTGGTTTCCTTTTAATTAGCACCCAGTTAAAGCTTTGAGAACAAGGTGTTTGGACTTCTTAGCCAATCAGTGAGTTAAATTAATCACTCCAGGACCGGAGTTTGACACCCCTGCTTTAGAGGCTCAGCACCACGCCACTGTGGTGTCCTTGTTTGGCCTCTTCTCTCACTACCCTAGTTGGAATGCCTTCATTCCTGTCCTCACAGTGTCTGCGCACACAGTGTGTCAGCGTATGTTATTCCTCCTGTCTGCAGAGGGGTTTCATTAATGTTCAGTGATGGGGAAAAAAATAGAGCCCAGCA
The DNA here is from genome assembly GCA_022702515.1 of Ilyophis sp. 1 JC-2022. Lineage (NCBI taxonomy): Eukaryota > Metazoa > Chordata > Actinopteri > Anguilliformes > Synaphobranchidae > Ilyophis > Ilyophis sp. 1 JC-2022. The sequence goes on from CM040405.1 coordinate 98,684,997, forward strand.
AAACCTGTCCCAGACCAAAGCAGCCTGTGTATCGGGTTTCTTTAGCACACACATTAACCTGGCTGAGCTTTCAATGAATCTGTCTCTCACGCGAGGCACGCGCCACACCCGCGCGTCATCATTCTGAGCTGAACTGACCAATGAAAAGACACAGAGGCTGTTGAGGGGAGAGCAGGACTGTGCTGACAATTAGCCTGTTGCTTTCTCGCACCACGATCCAGATGTGTACCTGTGCGCTGTGCTAATCTGCTCCGTTGGCCTCGTGTGCATGTGCATGTTCACGGTGGTCATCACTTGCCAGTACCTTCAAAGGAAACAGAGGGCAAAAGGTGAGTGACAGAGCCTTACATGCTATTGTTTTACATTGCATTTATTTGGCAGACATTCTTATCCATAGTGATTTACAGTGTAGGAGGTCATTAGTGCATTCGCCGTATTCATACAAGAAATAGAGCTGGATCAGGTCGACAACTTTCCCAGACAATCCTGTAGCAATCCCCCGGACAGTCAGTCACATACTCTCATTAAACCAGTTAACAAATAGGTGATGAAGAAAAACTCATACACAAACGTATTACATTACTGTAATGTTTATATTACAAGCACATGTTCAAGCTTTTTGGATTGCTCTGATGCAGTTTTAATTTGCTTTTGCCCATTTCAAAAATGGACTGAAACCCTGCCGTATAGCTTTCCCTTGAATGGTTGATGAATTCACTGCAAATGTACAGTAATTAAAAAGTAAGTACAGTGTGTAAGTGTGCAATTGTAATGTAAGCACACTTTTATGCAATTAGATTAAAGGACAGCTTTGTATTTAGGAGTAGATATGAGAGAAAGGACAGGGCTATGGTCAAGAAGAAGACTGTATTTGTTCAGATAGTCTGTGTCTGGTTCATCAAACCACTTACTGGGGGTTTAGGCCGGGGGGGGGCGTTAGGTCAGGGTTTTCTGTGAAACGTATTGTGTTTGTGAAATGCGCTATATAAATACATTTTTAGTTGATTTCATTAGATTTTTATTATTTTTCACATTTCAGCATTCACTGCAAAATGTCTAGGTTAAAAGTTTCGCTTCTAAATTGCATATTAATTGATGAGGCAATGAAGATAAGCAAGTTTCTGTAAAATTATAGTACTTCCTTTTACTAAGATTTGTGAAACTAGAACCAAGACAGTATAATAACCATTTGCAACTGACAAACACAGAAAAATTCATTAGTCATGGAAATTATTAATGATGTTTTTGTCTTTCTTTGCAGCGAGTTACTATTTGGTCAAGTGTCCTCAAAGCAGGTAGGTGTCCTCCTGGATGTATTTTCCATACTGCACATTCATTTTTTTCTTGATAAAGAAAGATAGTTTGTTTCAGTTGGATTTGTCGTGGATTTATTCTGGATAGACAGTGATTTGTGAGATGATGGGCTGACAGCTTTTGCGGGGATGGGTCCCAGGGTAGCCTTGAACAGCTGGCCTGTTTCTGGGCCAACCTACATGAAATACAGCTGTGTCTGATAAAATTGGCCACAGCTATGGTCAGCAGGAATGGCAGCAGGAATCTGGTGTTAACAGCATCCATGTGGCAAATGCTGCTAATTCTCTTGCGGATTTGGATTATCCTGTAACTCCTAGGGTTCTAGAATAAGCCTCTTTCAAGAACAGATGTATGCAAATGTCTCTTTTTGATTCTTTTTTGGGGTCCTGGCCTCTTCCACCTCCATTCCCACCAACCCCTCACCTGCCAGCAGTCTGGGGGAGACGGTCTGCAGTGTGGTCAGCTCGTCCCCTGTGATCCCCAAGAAAAAGAAGAAATATAAAAAGAAAACATTCCAAGAACACACAGATACACCACCCGCGATACCAGCAAAAGGTACATTAGCTTCCACACGGGAGTGAACGCCACGTCGCTTATAATCATAATACTGAAAATATGACTTGTTTTCCTGAGACTCTCAACCAGTCATTTCCGGTGTCTCAATTTGACTCCTACTACAGTTCATGCTATATGATGAGAAACATCAGAACATTATAAGATATAGTTCACTGACAATAACTATGTAAGCTTGCGTACGTGTTTATATTATGAAATATGCTGTTACATTTATGTGAAGATACAGGGGCTACTGGATGGCTCATTCAGTTAAGGCACCACACTGTAAGTGCGTGGATGAGCCTCACGGTCCTGGATCGAAATCCAGGCCGTGCCAGCACAGACTGTGGACAGTAGCTCTGTAAGTTGGCAATTGCGTCACCCAGGGTATGAGAAGGTTCAATCACTCAGGGGTCTGCGGTGATCGCTCTCTAGCAACCCCCACCGGTCAAGTGGGTACCCTTGGACTACGCGTCCAAGCCGCATATGAAAGGTCTTCCTCTGACTCAGCTCTGCGCGAGCTTGGCTGTAGTCTGCGGTGTGACGGGAAGCAGCTTTGGAGGAGAACCGCGGTTGTTTGCACTCAGCAGTGGGGTTTGCAAATGAAAGTGGCTGTGGGTGCAGATCGAACATTCCAAAGGGTGGGAATTGGATATCTTCAGGCCCATGTGTAATGCATTTTTAAAAATGTATTACATGAAATTACATCAAGAATAGGGTGCATAATAAATTCCCTTGGACAGTTGTTAGCAAAGCAACCGAACATAAGGATCTCTTCAGGGTCCTGCGAGTTCATTTGTGGCTGTGCTGAGCATGTAGAAGATCTGATAAAAAAAAGGAAATTATGTCTGGGTTACACCTCTCTGTACTGCTAGAGAGAACAAACGCCTGCAGTGAGCTGCCTCAGACACCTTTGGCAATCGCAAGCATCTGAAGTCAGCAATAAGGCTGTACTTAAATCAAATTGCTCTCCAGGAACAATCTGGACAACATCCAGTGACTCGTGCATGTATCTCTTCAGTGTGAATATGTAAAACACTACAGCATTGAATGCCATCCTGGAATTTCTACCTACTCAAAATAGTTAAGATACATTTCCAGGTGACTTTCAGAAACTACAGTGCTGTACATTTTGGTATGGTATAAACCAAAACTATGGTATATGTCTTAAACAAATTGTATTTTTTGAAGCAATTCTTTATTTTGTTTCTCAGCTCCCATTGCAGAGAGACTGCGGAAGCCTAAGCTTTTAAAGGCACAGCCCAGAAAAGTTGTTTTGGTGAGTTGGTGTTGGTTATAATTCTGTTCTGGTTGGCCAGTAACTAAAGCTTTAATATGTAATCTAGGGAACAGCTAAATTATTCACAAACGTCTATTAAAAAACATGTGAAATCATATTACACATCGTTATTCTATTTATTTATTTAATGGCAACAGCATTTTTAAATGTCAACATTATACATTGCATTACATTTTTTAAAGTTTTGTGGCCAGAGTGCAATAAAACCTAATTTGTTCTAATTACATTGAGCTTTCTTCCATTTTTTGTCAAACAATTTCAGTGTGTTTCCTATTTTGTTACAGATCTTTTTTCAATATTCACAATAATATATTCCAATATTTCAAATGAATTATCAGTTGTTAATGTAAATGACAAATGACACAGTGATTGCAATTATAGAACAGGGAGACTGTTTGAAGGCACTATGTTACAAATTATTTTGCGGGATTGGCAAGGCAATCACTCTCTGCAAAAGACCTGAAAAAGCCTGGGGATGTTATGAGTGTGAATATGAATCCCCCCCCCCTCCTCTCTCTCTCTCTCTCTCTCTCTCTCTCCCTCCCTGTCTTTCTCTCTCAGCCAAAGATAGCAGAGGAGAGCTTGATGTATGCGGAGCTGGAGCTGGTGAAGCCCCTCCCTGAGACGAAAGCAGCCTGCACGGGGACCGTGTACGCCCAGATTCTCTTTGAGGAGAAACAGCTGTAAAAACACATCTGGACCAAAACTGAATGAAAACTAACGAATGGAGGGCAAGGCTTCATGAACTCTGGAATGGCTGGAGCTTAGTCCCCGTTTACACTTGTCTTTTTACGAGACAAAAATATGATTTCATTGCAAACTCAATATGGGACACATTTGATGACCGTGGTCTAAACACAAGGAATCACGTATGCAACTTTTGGAGGTCCATACACAAGATCACTTAAGGATTTTCCACATTCAATTTGATCTACTGCCAGAGACAGTGCGGGTCAGATTCCAGCGCTATTGGATTTGAATATAAATGTTCAAGCTCGTGTTTTCTCCAGTCATAAACAGTCTAATGACAAATAGCATCCGATACTAATTATTGTGCGGGACTCACAAGAGCGGCTCATCAGGTCAGATGGAACACGTGATCTTCTGCATGCAACTAGGAGAAATGTGAGCTCACTCTTAACACAAGGAATTGAATATAAAGCCTATGCTATAAATCATGTGTAAATAGCTGACCAGATATATCAGATACATAGAAATCCACTTTGTCAACTTTGTCATATCTGAGTGCAAACAAGGCCTTTGTGATGGGAGAGTGAGGAACATATTATCTGAGTGCAAACAAGGCCTTTGTGATGGGAGAGTGAGGAACATATTATCTGAGTGCAAACAAGGCCTTTGTGATGGGAGAGTGAGGAACATATTATCGGGAATGTGAAGTCTCCCTCTTCTGTCACTCCTTTCACACCAAAGCTGCCTATTTATAAGATAATGTACAATATGTTACTTTGTTTGTATTTTTAATGTTCTGTATTTCCCAGTTTAAATAGACTTTTGAAGGATTAACAGTATTTTTGCTGAATGATTCTTTTTTTATTTTATATTACTGCTGCATACAATGATCCCATAGCAAATCTGCAAAACAAAGACAGGATCTGGTTTGTAATTATAACGTAGACACCGCAGTAAATGTTTCTTTTTTGTTAGTTTGTTTTTGGTTTCTCTAGCAACAAGTAAAAGTTTGCTCTTGGTTTGCACATTCTTTTTTATGTTAGCTATGCAGACAACCTCATGTGCAATAGCACAATTTCATACGAAAGTATGTTCTCAAGTTCTCACTAGCCCAGCACTTACATATTGTATAAATCTACTTCTCATTCCCCCTCGTACGTACATGTATTCTCATTCCATATAGCAGTGTGTAGACAATATTTTATCATGCACTCTAAATCAAACTGTCTGCAGTCCAAATCTAACCTAAACTGTTTTAAAAAATGTATTGTTTTTTTACTTACAGATTGTATTTAATTGTCCCACTTGTATTGTTTTTGTATGTTTGTTTAATTGTTTGTTTTTTTCGATTTAGAATTTTGTCCTTAGAAACTGTATTGCAGTAATGCCTTACATTTGCCTATTAGTCTGTGAAGTGAAATTTAATACAATTTACTAAAGAAAGCTCACTGTACTTGAGTTTGGTTTTTACTCTGGGGCCTCTAATTAACCTTCCTGCGCTGGGTGTGAGATGAAAGTGTGGTTTGTAGCTCGACTGGAGCTCCTCCAGTTTAATTGCACAAGCTTGAGCTAAGGCCAAGCTGAGAGAACCATGCATCTTCCACGCAGAAACACACTGGGCATTCATTTTACACCAATCATTTATTTATGTTCGCAACCCTCATATGAATCATGCAAAGGCAATAATGTTACTGCCATTACATTAGAGGTATAGTGAGTAGGTAAATAAAAGCAAAGTTGAAGAATTATGTTTTTAAGCTTTAGCTTATAATATTGTAAACACAGTCACAAGAACTTATGCACTGATTTTTTTTTTCAGTTTTGAAAATCAGATGTATTTATACTAAACACTAAATATTCCGTATTTATTTTCCTTATTGCCTGTGTTTTGCCGCAGTGGAGCGCACCCGTGTCAGAATGCTTAGTCAGTTTTCTTTCACACAGTTGAGCAACCCTTTGGATTCAGCCGTGGAAAAACAACACACTTGGAACATCCAATGCTTTTTTCACTCCTCCTCCGCAACGACCTACTGTAAACCCACAAGACCTGCAGGCACCAGAGTTTCTTCGCATTTAAACATTTGTTTATCTGAATAAATTAATCCCACATGAGTGGGAGTGGCCACAGTATATGAATTTATCGAGGCACCATCAACTGTTTCGTATCAGCTTGGTGTTTGTTAATGGCTGCTTTACCCCATATTCCAGCACTTGGTTTGGCAAAATAACCTTGTGAAACTGTTAGTTAATCCCTGAAACCTCATTTCACTTTACGTGCGGCCACAACTTGGACCACTAATGAAAATCAGCTGTGCACAATTAACTTTGACCTCAATTCGGTACAGACAGGCTGTCTTCTACGCACACAAACACCATCTGTGTCTCTTTTTCTATTTGCTCCACGTACATAGACACTCTCGGCCATTTACTCTTTTTGTGCCAAGGAGACATGTTTGCACGACTACTCCACACACAGCACGTGCATCATAAACATCTATTTGGGTGTGCTTCAGCGTGTATGCTTTTACTTATTTATGGGCCGAAAGTGTTGTCACGCAGTGAGTAGCACTGCATTTTGCTGCATTTAAGTCTCAGGCATGAGTGTGTTATCATACGTTTCTCTATGTCTATATTCCCTGGCTAAAATGAGTAGTCCACCATGCATGCATGTTACAGTATGTGCTCTACAGTAATCGCAGACAGTCAAAACAAGTATCCAATGCAGTCCATCCAGTCCATTGTGTTTGCAGGATGTTATGTGACCAGGGATTCTTATTAATTACAGGAGCGGAGCCTTTTCCTGGCACATTGGCACAAAACAACATTTTCCTGGCATATTGGCCCAATTTTAAAAAAAATGTTTTACCTGCATCGATTACTCTGAATTTTAACAGCAATGTAGTGCAAATAAGCCTTGATCCATCAGACACTTTATTTTTCAGTTGATCGACAGATGCTATACATTTTCAATGATTTTCTGAGGCTAATCCCTTTGAATACTCCTTTGTCAGTTTGAGAACCAAAAAAGAAACAAACATGCATCTCTAATTAGGCATCAAACCGTTTGCTTACAATGAAAGGCAGGGAAGTCGTGGCGCGGTGTCTAGCCGATGGGTTCTTGCGGCCATATCAAAGTGAATGCAGGAGGGAATATGTGATCGTGCGAAAATCCAGACAGGTCAGAGAGAACAGAGACCTCAAACACTTCAAAACAAAGACTTGAAAACATCCTGTACTTTCATTTCAACTGCTGAAGTCTTAAAAAAAAGAAGACAAAAACAATTCCCCCGTCCCCAAGGCCTCAAAAATGTGGAATGCCTCGAGGTCATAAGAGGCGGTGGACAACACTGAGGGTCAAAATGAAGTTAATTTGCGCATATGAATTGCTTTGCTTATTCGGGTGACATAAAAGTGACATATAAAAATCTGACCATCCTTTTTAGGTGCGACCAGCAGCTAGTACAAGTCACTCTGTGGTCGGTCTGTCTGTCCGAATTTTTCCTGCTGCTTTGTAGTAAGCTTGATCCGGGTTACCCAGAGTGACGTGTGCAGCGCGTGATCCGGGTTACCCAGAGTGACGTGTGCAGCGCGTCAGTGTTTTTGAGTTAGCGTTGTTATTTCCTGGTTGCGATATTAATCTCAAATATATGAAAGTAGCGATTGCGAACAGCTGATGTCATCATTGATTCGGAGACAAAATACAAATTACAGAGACAGCATCACTTCTGGGGAAAGACTGTACGCTGATTTGCTAGAAAAAAAAAAAACTAACCTAGCACTGACGTACGTTCTGTTCCAAAACTCGTCATGTGCGATTAGACAAGGTGAATCGCCTGCTCCGACATATTTTCACCGGTCATAACACGTAGCTTATTACGTGCTAATGTGCTTGTTTTTTAAGTATCTGATTTTATTTAATTTTTTTCATATACTTACACTTTATATGAAAAGGACACTGCCTATGAGATATCAGAATACAACAACCACAAAAACCCAAGGGGCTATTTCACAAAGCAGGATTAGAGAGTTAGCTGGATAAATATACTGAGTAAAATCCGGAACAGCTTTTTTTCCTTCAGTCCATGTTCTAGATTTGGGAGGGTTCCGGCTTTTACTCAGTGCACTTATCCAGCTAACTCACTACTCCCCCTTTGTGAAATACCCCCCTGCTCTCACGTTTTGTGGAGAAACGAGGCTCGATCCCCATTTGGGCCACACCAGTTTTCATTTAGGGATGCACAGATGTCACACCTATGTTTACAATTTCCTCTAACGTATCTTTTAGTCAAGTGACTGCCAAGTTGTTTGCAATGATTGACTTATCAGTGAATGATTGAATAATTGATTGTCTGTGGAAGCCCAGCAATGTTTTATAGGAATGTGAAGACACATGAGATTAGTTACAAGAAATTAGTCACAAATTTTGTGACCGAAATGTTCGGGGCATGTAATTGGTTATAACCTCATGCTGATTCAGATACTCAATTTCCCTCAGCCTGTGCTTTTCATTTTTGTGTTGGTATAAAGACTGTAAAGCTCTTTGTAAATGTAAGTCAATGGTATATTCATCATACTATACACACATGATTGCATCAGATATTTAGAATGTATCTATATTGTTGGAAAGGAATACAATAAGTGTCAGTGACATTTTTTCATAAGATTCAGACCAACATTCTATGAGTTTGTCAAAGATTATCAGAATGTCAGAAGAGGTGATATGTTTATGAGTTCAATACTAATAAAACTGAAAAATTAGTAGCCTTTGAACTGCAAGAAGTGTACATTTACTGATTTTGTGATTTTGTACTGAAGTACAAAAATCAACAGCCTCCAAAAAGCTAAACAAATATGCTGCCAAAAGGAGGTACTTGGGGCACCAGAATGTGGGTAACTTGAGTCACTGTTTTCCATGTTTGTTTTCTTTTTGTTTTTTTTGCGTTTGCAGCATATTTCAGCCTCTGTGATTCACCCTGAATATAGAATTTAGCCAAATAAATGAGACTTGCTCCCCCTGAATGGCAAACTAGGAAAGATTATGACCACGTGCGCATCATTATTGCAGTATTATTCGGACTACTCAAATATTCTGGTTACGATACAGCCCATGTAAACAACTTAATTCCGAAAAGCAAAACCCAGTTAAGCCCTTATTCCAAATATGCTACATCTGAATAAGAGGTTGCATATGCCAATAATAATCCAAAAATGAAAACAATGTAAACACCTTATTCCATTTATAACTCTTAAACACGGCCTGCGCACGCAAGGTGTCTTGGGCGTGGAAGTCAGTCAGCTAGCTTAGGCTACTGTAAAACTGCTACGGCAAGCACAAAGCCCTTACTTCTTGACCGACGAGGAGACAGACGTCTCAATTTCTTTATTCAAGCAATTAAACATTGTACATGGATGGCAGAAAACATCAAAAGAGATTTAGTAAAATTTAAGGCGGCAGCAGACAAAATGAAAGATGCTGAGTTCCGTCGAACCACAGAATAAAGTAGACACAGGTGGAAGACTCTGAAAGCAATGTAAGTAGGACTGTCAACGTTAACACGTTAACTCATGTAATTCATTTTAATTACAATTCAAATGGGAAATGAGAAGTCTGGTTACAGATATGATGGTAGATGGGAAATCTGTGGTCAGATCTGCACTTATGGGGACCATAAACAAATTGATGAATTGCATTTTAGAAGTTTAATCATTAAAAATTATTCGCATGACTTAACACATTAACATTGATAGCCTTAATTCTAAGACAAAACAATACCAGTGGTTCACACCCAGATAATTTTAAACACTTCATGCTCATGGAAGAATTACTAGAGGCTGTCTTTTAGCTCTCACTGAAGAATGGTAAATGGAATATTCAGCCAACCATATAGGCCTATACAGGAATAAAATTGGGTTATTATTTCCATGACACATAATCAGAATATGACCATAACCTGATTAAGGATCGTCACTCGGAATATGGTGCACATGTAAACGCGGACTTTGAGGATTCTGGGTTTTAATTATTTATCTTCTTGTACTTGTTCTTGTTATTACGATGATGCTCCTTTTAGCTAATTAATGGCAAGCTGAGGTTCGGGTGGGTGGGCACTGCTGGGTTGTGGGGAAACTATGTGAAGTTTGGCTATTCATCACTGTACTAGCAACTTCAAACAAGCGTGAGCCTCATGTATGCTTTCAATCTTTTGAGCCAGACCAAGCAATTACATGTGGTAAACATTTAGCCTAAAGGAAAGTAAACATTTGGACAAAACTGTTGGCCCATTTCAGTTCTATCGTGGACTAAAATACTTGTCAAGGTATTATACCTAATTATACCTAATAAGAACCTAAATTATAGAGAAAATTATAATGTTAATGATTTAACAGTCACCTATTAGAAAGATCAAGTCACCAACAGAACAGACTTACTCCTTCAGACAAGATTTATGAGGAAATAATAAATACCAAGACAAATGTCTCTGGGTCTTCCCAGACAGGTTAGTATGAAGGAGATAAAGAAAGAAGTGGGTTTATTTCACTTCTGTGAGCCACGTGCAGCAGGAATAACTTCTGGTTGAATCCTGCAGGAAATGCCACCAGCATCTTTACAGTCAGAGACAGACTAACGGTTCTTGCTCATTGTGCCAGTTTTCCAGAATGTATCTGTAGAAATAATGTGTCATCTCTCTCTCTCTCTCTCTCTCTCTCACACGCACACACAAGCTAATGCCGCAGTTATTTGAATTTACAGTATGCAGCGGGGAAAAACAACATGTATCTGCTGTCTTTAGTGGAAACCTGGACACGGTCCTGGAACCAGCAGCTGAGCTAACAGTATTGGGGAAAAGCCACAAGCCATCCATTATCTGCCTGTTACTCACATGAGGAGAGAAAGCACATTTGATTCCAGGGCTTGTCAGACAGAGTGCGACAGCATTGTTGCATAGCTACTTTCTGGGACGAGACTGCATGCAATGCTGTTGGTCCAGTGCGGTGAGGTTGAGAGCACCCCCTAGGGAGCTGGAGGTGTAGCTCCACATCTCGGTTCCGGCTGGCATGGGAGACCTTGCTGTTGACCCCAAACACACTGCATCATGACCATCACAAAACTGCTAACCAAACCCTGTCCCTTTGCTGGGGAAATTGAAGAATACAAAGGTCCGTTTGATGTGTTAATGCCATAGGTTTGATGGGAAATTGTTATTTTTGGGGCTGGGCTCTTTATGCCTAAAGCAGAAGATCATTCCCCAGATGGGAGGAAAAACTGAACTTTCAAGAGACTGGAGTGACTCTGGTGTGGTTGGAAAAGTTTGGACACGGCTGTGTTCTTGGCATAGTCAGCATAAAATGTTCCTGCTTTTCATAGCACTGAAATGAATGGAGACAAATCCCTGTAAGGTACATAATGCCACATTATTTCTGAGACTTATTACTTATTGTTATTTTACAACCTGCCTGTTTCCCAGAGAATGGTTCTCAGTCTTTTGTCTTAGGCCTGGATTCAATCAACATTTGTTCTTAACTTAGTTAAAAGCAAGCATTAGCTTTTTCCACAGGAAAAAAAAAAAACTCATCATGCCAGACTGTCTCTGTGGGGAAAAAAGGGCTTGCGAGTCAAACTGTAGAATTCATTTAGATTTTTGTTAGCTGGCTTCAGAAAGCCTAAATCAGGCTTAACTGATACTACGAACATGGTTATAAACTTGTTAAGTGAACACAGGCTTTATTAATGAAGGTTAATAAAGCGCATTCCCATAAAAGGGGCGATGTCTACAACAACGAGCCTATAGCGGTGCAGTATGGGCTGTACTAGAGCAACGTATTTCTCTCCTGTGGGGAAAAAAGACTGACACGTACAGAATGGACGGATAAAAACATCATATTAGCAAAAATCAGCACCGTTGCCTCCAACAAAGCCAGGAAGAAGCTTTTTGGGGAAGAAAAAAAAGCTCATCGTGTAGGTTAAATTCATTAGGCTAGTTAATACCGTATTCACCTTACCACTCGTAACAAATACATCTATACTCTCAGTACATTGTCATACAGTTTATTTCTAATGTGACAACTGTAGCCTACTATTACATTCTAGTGCTCTAAACTTCAAACTTGATGCAGCATGTTTAAAATATTGCTGAAGCAATCACATCAAAGTTTTTTTTATTTAAAAAAATGAAAAAAGTCTCTCAAGCATTTTCCAGAACTCAGAAAATCATTTGCGGAACTCACTAATCTCGCCCTGCGAAGAGATTCCCTCAGTATCTGCACATATCTCTACGGAATCCTTTGGAATGGGGACGCCTTTTTCCAAAGCCAAGGAGTTGATTGGTCAAAGGGCTTTTATATGTTTCAATCTGTTATCCTGAACATAACCTGCCCCGAAGCAGGTTAGCCGTGCAGAGTAAGTTGCCGTGGCAATATACCCCGATTAAAAGTGAGTTGGCTTCGTGATACAGAAAACCAAGGGTTGAGCTTAATTTAGCTCGCTATCCCCTTAATCTCGTTTCGTAGTATACCCCTCGGGTCTTAATTGCAATCATCCTATCCAAAAGAATACAATAGCAAGTAAAGATGCATAGCAGTGATGTAGATGAGCTGGTAGCAAACACTGTATAATTAGAAACCTTGGTCATAAAGAATTAATCAGCTGATGTGTAAGTAAACATAGAGATGTCCAATCCATTAGTGGGGGGTTATACCTTCATGAGAATGAAACAGGAAGCTTGGCTGTAACAGAAACCATATACAGAATGTGGGAGGGGAAACATTTCAGGTGACATCTAGATCTCCTTTGCTGTAACATCTCACCAATGCCTGACATATTGACTGACAGCAAACAAGCAGCTGGAATAGGTTCACAGATTAGTCTGAGAGATTGCCAAACAGTTTGACAATTGACCGCTCCTATATTCCCGAACATATACCAACTGATATCTCTGAACACTATTCTAAAGCTAGATTGTTGCCAGTGTAAACATTGTATGAATTGTTTAGACATTACACTGTAAGTTATAACAACATATAACATTGTACACATCACAAACTGACCCAGGATATTTATATTGTATATACAATTTTATAATGGCATACAATCTGAACATCAAATCATGTTCTCTTTGTAGGCCCACAGAAACGGGAATTATCTCCAGGAAACACAGATCTCTGTTGCTTGGTGACAGCAAACAAAGCTGGATAAATGCACTGAGCTTGCTTTACACTGTCCACAGTGCGTGTTGGGCTTCAGAGTTTCGCCAATATCCTTTCTTCTCAGTTGAAAACAGATGAGCTAATCTCCTAGTAACTCCTCCTGGTTTTATTTACAAGCTTCTCCGAAAGGTCTTATGTATAATTCACATAAACGGAGATGGAACAGCACTCAAGGCAGACAGCCGGACCTGGAGAGTGCATTACTGACTTTTAAGACATTGCTCTGAGGCAGTTAAGCCAAACAAGAACAGGTAAGAAATATAAAACTTCAATTAATGGGCATAAATATTGTAGGCAACACTGTTAGAGCATCTACAAAATAATAGTAGCATTATAATATTCAAAGAACACAAGTAATCATTTGTTTGCAAAAGTTTAATCATACAGATTTTATCTTAAATAAAATCTGTATTATTAAAGAGAAAGATATGAAGTTTGTATTTGTCTGTTTTGTTCAAAAGTTACAGTATAACAATAGTAATAGTTTCAGTGCAATCAATGCAAAAACTTTATAAAACAAAATGTTTTTTTTAAAATAATATTTTATATAGACTGTTACCTATATTTCAGCACTGAATAATATTTGGTTCATTTGACCAATGTGGCTTTTTAGCTGCGACCAGCAGCTAGTATAAGTCACTCTGTGGTCGGTCTGTCGGTTTGTCTGTCTGAATTATTTCTGCTGCTTTGTAGTACACTTGATCTGGGTTACCCAGATTAACGTGTGCAGCAAGGTTGGCGTTTTTTGTTTTCAGCCAAAGTTCATAGCAGCTGAAACCTGCTGAAACCAGCAAGAAGGGGTACCAACTTTAATGGTCAGTAACGTTACTTTGTGGCATTTAAATAACGTTAATGTAACGTTAGTGTAGTTAGCTAACGTTAACCTTATTTAAGTTGAACCGATAATATTCATGGTATCGCGCTAAATGAACATAGCATAACATTATCAGATAAAAACATTACATTGTTAGCTAAATTACATAACGTGACATTACATTGCACGGATTATCTGTTAAATTGATAAGATAATGTTGGTATTTTGAGTTAGCTAAGGCTAGCTATCTGGTAAACTGACTACGTTATAGCTAAAAATATCTGTTAAATTTAGCACGTTTTCATGTTACTTTTAACTAGATAGCGTTAACGTTAAATAAGATATTTTTTAAATAGACTATACCCACACATACAGATACTTTGGCATATGGTCGCAGCTTATCACATGCTAACGTGCTTGTTTAAAAAAATATATATATAAATATCCATCTGCAGAAATCTGAAAATGAATTTGCAGTTAGTGTTAGATGTGATTGTGATTAATATGACTGGTCAAAGGGTATGTTATGAAGCCTTTTCTAACCACATTAAAAAGTGGGGGGAAAAAAGAAGCTGTTTCACTTTTCAGTCTGTCATTAATCAAGTCCATTATCATACTCCTCTCACCCTGACATGAAAGACACCATCATCGGTCATCTGAAAGGAGTGCTGGTTTATTTGCTCACAATCAAGCAGGATCATTTGTATTTGCTTAATTATTCCCCCGCCCATTGTCTGCATGTATGAAACGTAATCAGAGAGCCTGCGCTGTTTAGGACACTTGGTTCTCAAGAGACCAGGTTTTTCCATGTGCTGTTTCTATGGGAATAGAAAGACTATCTTTTCACAATCCTGACTTCAGCACTTGACCTGAGTTGGCAAGTGGCCATAGATACTTTATCACTTGACTGCAAAGCTCAGGTTTAGACAGCAGCATACTGAGGTGGACAAGTTTTGTAGGAACAATGAAGCATACAGTTCGGCAATGAAATTAATAATAATGTATAGCAGTTAATAATCCAAATCAAAGTGTTTAAGAATTCAAATTTAAAAACATAATCGAAAGCAAGGGATACGTACATGTCGGTTCATTGTAAAACAAGAACAGCAATTGTTTACAAACCGAAGAAAACTATAGAGCACTGAAACCTCAAACAAAATAAGAAAATGAGGACTTAGGAATGAGTCTCTGTTTCTGCAGCACCATGGTTAAAGGGAAGAAACAAGCCGAGTCAAAGGGAAGGAAGATCACTCTGAAGGTCTGTCGCCATTTTAAAACTTAAAATTAAGTTTAATTTTGTGTTGTCTTTTTTTGTATTTGTCAAAAGTGGCATAGAGTATAAACCATACAATAAAGGTGAGACACCTGTGTTGTTGAAACAAGTATGCTGTCTGTCTACTTTTAGGCAGCCCTAGGCATGAAGAAAAACTGTGTAGTAAGCGCTCAGATGGCAGACAATGAACAAAAAAAAATTACTAAGCTAATTGCACTCTGCAGGGTTTCCAGCAACATGTTTTGACCAATCAGGGGCAGGATTAATGAGTTATCTGGATAACTGCACTGAATAAAACAATTATTTTTACATCAGTCCATGTTCCAGATTTTGGAGGGTTCTGGGTTTTACTCAGTGCAGTTATCCAGCTAACTCAGTAATACTGCTTTGTGAAACACAGGCCCCTGGTCTTTAGGCTTACATTTATTATAAGTATTATTATTATTATTATTAAGGTGGCAAGGAACTCGTTGAAGGTGACAGTGGATGGTAGGCGGCGGTTGGACCTCAGCAACATGCAGATCGCAACCTTCCCAAAGTGCATCCTGAAGCTGGCCGATGTAGAGGAGCTGGATCTGAGTCGTAACCTCCTGCAGCGGATCCCCGACACCATCAAACGGTTCGTAAACCTGCGCTGGCTGGACCTCCACAGCAACCAGCTGGAGCAGGTTCCCGAGTCCATAGGGCAGCTCCAGAACCTCTTGTACCTGAACCTCTGCAACAACCGGCTGGGCCCGGGGAGCCTGCCCGCTGAGATCGGCCTCCTGAGGGCCCTGCGAAAGCTCAACCTGGGGCTCAATCGCATCGAGAGCCTGCCGCCCTCTATCAGCGCCCTCAGGGAACTGCGGGAGCTGGCGCTCTTCAACAACATGCTCACCAGCGTGCCCCTCTGCCTTAGCAACATGCCCAAGCTTGGGCGGATCAACATCAACTGCAACCCACTCCGCCCAACCGACCAGAGCAAGGATCTAGACCCCATAAAAAGGGCCAGGTCCCTGTACCTGGTGCAGGAGGAGTGCCTATGCAGAAACTGCCTGGAGAAGTGCACGGAGAAGAGGCGCTGGCTGGACAAGCGGCAGAGCGAGTCAGTCCCGCACAGGAAGCCCCACTTCTCGGGCCTGCTCACCCCAAACTCTGTGGCTATGCAGGACCAAGCACTGGCGAGATGAGAAGCCTCGCTGTCAACTTCTCCACGGCAAGGTGTGTCAGCATGGAAAGAACCCGGTCACGGAAAATGTCTGTTTATCAGTTTGATACAATATCAATATATTGTAAATTAACCAGGGAATTTAGAAAAATGTAATGTTTAGTGTACGGAAATTGTGAATTGAGCTAAGTTTATTTTGACCTGCTATGAACCTATAAACTTATGGAAAATAACCTAAAGGATAATATCTGCTTAGCTTTCAAACTGCCCCTAGCGCAAAAAACACTAAGGACTAAGGACTGTATTAGTAAACACACCAATATTAGTTCTGATCAATGATCAAATGACTTGTACTTTGAAATCCTAAATTTCCCACAGCCTATGAACCCCCCAGTACCAAATGGTGGTACAGTATGTTTTCCTCATATAAGTGTAGCTCTTTGACTAATGTCTGCTTAGATTTGTTCATTTTTGTGTATGCAACTGTTTAATTATAGAAATACACCTCAATACAACTGAAAGGCCATTCCACTGTGTTCAGAGATGCTTGCCTCCATCATATTGCCATAGAGTAAAAGCCTGTTCTATTCTATGAGATGTCAAACACAATGATCAAACAGTTGTGAACTGTGATCATGGATTAACAAGCGTGAATGTACTTATTCATCTACCAGACAGCGGAGCAGGACTAAAGACCGGCAGGAACATGAGATAGGTGACGTCACCCCCTACTGTTCATAGTAATGCCTCTGTCAAACGCACAAAGCCTTTGACAGCACTGTCCATTGGCGCTCCCAGTTAGCACATGCCTACCACTCACAGACACGCCAAGGCTCATCCCGCAGGGGACCAGTCGCCCCTGGACCGGCACGCGACAACATCTTATGAAAACACGAGCCACAGAGCGGGCTGCGGCGCCAGCATGCGCCATCTCTCCGTTTCTTTGTTGTTGCAGAGCTAATCCAAAATGAAGAGTGTATTTACACTGCAGCGGAAGGAGAAACTCTAATCTCCGTCTGCCGTGCAGATGTTTTCCGTTCACGGTGGACTCGCTGACCTCGAAGGGGCCTGATTCCTCCCCCACGATGATTCGGCAGGATCCCCGGCATCTCTGTACACTGCTCTGAGAACTCAGGCGGGGCGCAGGAGGTGGGGTCATGGGGGCAGGCGTGGTAGATGCAGAGGCAAGTGTCTTTACATCTGTTCAGCTACTCATCCCCCTGTATCTGACAGTCAACACAAAGCTTTGCATTGCCTGCCCACTTTGATTTCCCAGGATGTCACAGCAAATGAGTATTGAGTTCTTGTCGAGATGGCTAGTCACGATAGCATTATATATATATACTGTATATACTATATATATATATATATATATATACACTGCTCAAAGAAATTAAGGGAACTCTTAATCAACACAGTATAACACCAAGTCAATTAAACTTCTGGGATATCGATCTGTCCAGTTAGGAAGCATAAACGCCGTGGCGAATGTTATGCTGCCTGCAACATCATCCAGCATGAGCGGTTTGGTTTGCTAATTCTTAGACCAAAGCCTGTGAATTCAGCCTGCGACTATGACAGAAAACCACACACACGCACACTCAAAATAATGTCTCTCACTATGGTTTTCTATTATAGTCGCAGGCTAAATTCACACGCTTTGGTCTAAGAATTAGCTTTGGTCTCAGAACACTTTGCCCTCTACTGTTGGCTGGTCCATTGATTCCACCTCCTCCGCCTCTTGTTCCGCCAACCCCGCAAAGAGCAGCCACTGACATCACGGCAGAGACATGAGAATAAAGCAATCAACAACAAACAAAAACCTCATAGCAACCATTGCGAGAGACTAAATGTCTCGTGTCAAGCAAGATGGTTTCGTATTTCACTGAAGGTCAAGTCAAGTCAAGTCAAGTATATCTTTATTATCCCCTAGGGGTAATTAGTTTCACAGCCAGCAGTAGAAAACAAAACAAAACAAAAACAACAACAAATAGACAGGACAAGAAGTACAAACAATAAATATCATAAAACAGACTACAGGACGAGAAGTACAAAACAAAGAATGTCACTCACTTTATGTTGTTAAGAAGGCCAATAGCAGCAGGAACAAAAGAGTTCTTGAACCTGTTGGTCCTGCACCTTGGCACAATAAATCTGCGGCCGGAAGGGAGCAACATAAACGCTTTAAAAAGCGGATGGCTCGGATCAGCCAGGACAGCACGGGCTTTCTTCAAGGACCTGGTCTTATACAGGTCATTTAGACTGTTTAAAGTCATGCCAGCGACCTTACCACAGACTTTAATAAGACCTTCTAATCTATTTCTATTTTTAATGCTAATTGACCCATACCAGCCTATAAATGAAAACGTAAGCACAGATTCAATAAAACAAGAATAAAACATTTTCATAAAAGTGTTATCCACATTAAAATTACGAAGCTTGCGATAAAAATACATACGCTGATGTACCTTTTTACACACAGCGTCGACCTGTGGCTCAAAGGTCAGTTTATCGTCAATTAAAATGCCCAGATATTTATAGTGATTGACGACCTCGACTGTCTGATCACCAGTGACCACAGGGGAGATGACTGCAGGATTCTTCCCAAAATCTACAATCATCTCTTTAGTTTTGGCCACGTTGATGTCTAAAAAGGAGGACTTACACCACTCTAAAAAATCTGCCACCACAGGGCCATGATCAGGATTGTCATGGCTCACTAGGGACAGAATAACAGTGTCATCAGCAAACTTAATTATGTGATGCCCTGCATATTGGCTCTGACAAGCATTAGTATATAAAACAAATAAAAGCGGTGATAAAGGTAAGTAATAACCATGGATGTGCCTGCATGGATACGCCCTTTAATTCTTCTAACCATGTGAAGGGAGCTGAAATTAGAGGCCAGAAACACTGATGGTGGTCGTTCGGATGGGGGTTTGTGTGAAGGTGACGGGCGGCGTTGAATGACTAAAATCAGCTTCACAACCTTCATTCTTACACACATACATACACTTTCCTAGACTGGACATTTGTACACATCGGTTGAAAATAAAGATGATGAGAATAAATTATCATAATAAATCCTCAAATTAGCTGTCAAAGGACCCTAAAAAGGATAATCTCCAACGTTACTCTGAACGTTTGCAAATTCCCATATTTACGCACTCATGAAGCTATACTGTATGCACCAGTAATACAGCAATCGCTTATTTTGAGCTGTACATGAACTGCCCCGTAGTCTTGGTTTCATTCTGTTTGGCTAAATTTCTGTGCCCCTGTTTGAGAAACTCCTCTGTCCCAGGATGGAATCCCCCACTCTCACAGAGCCATTCTTCTGCCCTCCCCTAAAATGTCTGACCACACCCTCAGATCTGCAAGGAAGCAGCATGCATGTTTACAAATTGGATATGAATACCTAGAGAAATGTGCGAACGGGGGAGAGTAATCTCATTTTCCGGTCCTCACATCACATACGCATATGGTGAGCTACTGATGTCATGTAAAAATACAAATATGCCATTCTCAACCCCTTTTGTGTTTTCAGACTCACTTCATTATAGTCCCTGAAAAAAAAACATTCACCAGCACCTCTGTTGGAATACAGCGCCCTCGTGTGGCTGACTGGAAGAGACAAATACAAAGTGTATTCTTACTGAACTGTGAAGATGTTCTGCACCTACTTAAGAGAACTCCTAGGGCTAGAAATAGGTTTTTAGGTTTGGCTAAGGTTAGGGTTAGTTTAGAAAAACAATAGATGTTAGAATTAAGGCAAGAATAGGGTTGTGTTCCGGAGCTTGTGAAAATGCTAGAACAAGGGTTAGTCTTTGATTTTGGATGATCCAAATTTTTTCACTTGTGGGATGTAACACTATAGCCTTATATATTTTGATTTTTCCAGTTAAATATTTTTCCCCTTCAAATACATTCATTTGTATACCATTTATTGAATTGAGTGTTTTTATATTGTTTTTCATCAATTTTACTTGACAAATCTGATATTTAAGAGACCTAGGGCGAGAATTAGTTTTTAGGGTTCAGGCTAGGTTCAGAATCAGAATCAGAATCCCTTTATTCACCAAGTATTTACATACGAGGAATTTACTGTGGTTGTTGGTGCGTACATAACCAACATAAAATTAAATAATATAAAACATAAAAACATAACATAAAACATAAAACAAAAACAACAACAAAACACATAAAAACAAGTAGTGCAAGTTTCAGGATAATATAATATTATATAATATATGCGGATAAAAATAAAAATGAAAATATAAGTAAAAATATAAATAAAACAAAAAGGATGGAGATATTTACAGTGAAATTTTTACAGTGGGAAGTAGGTAAAGTGTAAAGTGTCTATGAGGCGGGATAGAGTCTGTGTCTGTGTCGGAGGGGGTCCCGGGCCTTGTTGATAAGGCTAACTGCAGAAGGAAAGGAACTGTTTTTATGGCGAGAGGTTTTGGTCCTGATGGACCGCAGCCTCCTGCCAGAGGGAAGTGTTACGAACAGACTATGACTGGGGTGAGAGGAGTCGGCCACAATCTTGCCTGCACGCCTCCGGGAATGTAACACTGAATTTCTAAATACATTACTTCAAAAACATTTCCTTGTATTTATTTGTATTGAATTAATGATATTTGCATTGATTTGCATCAATCTTAATTGAAGAATCAGATATTTAAGCCAGGCTTGGGCTACAAATAGGTTCCAGGGTTCACATTAGGGTTCAGCTCGGGTTACGGTTAGTGTTAGGGTTGAGGCAAGCTTAAGGTTGTGATTAGGAGCTTGGGAAAGGATAAAGACAAGAGTCTTTGATTGTGGATGATTAAATGTTTTTCACTAGTTGGATGAAACTGTAAGACTGAAAAAGGCATTATCAGTCATAAACCCTTGCAGCTGGTGGTGATTTCCTTGAGGGTGAAATAAAACAATTTACCTGGTGGCCTGAGAACCTTTTCCTCTGACCTCTCACGGCCTCGTAAACTACAGCTGGGGTTGAGCCTACAACTGGACATCAGAAGGAAACGGCATCCGAATGACGCTGGGAACTCAGGCCTGCTCACAGGTCTTTTACGGCCTAGATTCTGGACTGAATGGTGAACATATTAAACAAAGCTGTATATGTATATTGAATCATATGTATGTGCATGTAAATTGGTAATTGTGGAAGTATAAAGTAATTGTGGATAATATGATAAATGTGGTGACCCTGGATAATACTAATTGAAGTGTGTGGTATGTGAAAGTATAGGAGGGGGAGAAATAAAGAATGTGAAAGGAGGATTGTATAGGTTATCAGGGATGCGCTTGTCCATATAAGTGTCTGGAACCTAGAGTGGCCATCACCGGGACCTCACCTGATATCTAGATATGATAGAGAAGATCATAAGATCACGCGCCGTCGTTCAAAGAGTCTTATTACTGTCACTAGATTGGGAGAGATAGACTCTGTTTCTCTCCATGGAGGGGGGTCCCTGGGTGGTGAAACTTCTCTTCCTGCCAGACCTTATTTGGACAAACAAAGGGACTTGTGGAGTGTGCATACCGGCGCTGTACTGCATTTAAGGACATCCCAAAGGGATATTCGAGGAGAATCTGCTTAACAGTTCTCCTGGTACCATAGTCACACCGTACGGAATCACTTGGTGATATACTTTGTTTGTGAACTTGTTCATGTTTATTTGTCTTGGCAGCATGTTATCCTGTGTTTAGTTATAGGCATTGAATGTGTTCGTGTTTGCTCTCACAGTTTTAACCAGTGATTATTTGTCATTAATAAATTACCATGTTTTCATATCAACTGCATCTTTCTTTTAATCCTTTTTCCAGCTTCAATTGTCTGCATGATCTGAGCTGCAGCGTTCCAAGCTAATGACCTCCCTGCCTGTTATCCAATTTTTTTTATATTTAACGTGCGTGGCTCTCATCCATCTTATACCCTTTTCAGCCTAAATTACGACTGAAGACTCAGGGGGACAATTCTGACCCAGGACCGACTGATCAGCGGCCTGGTACAGACGTGGCGTACTCAAGTTGGGTAGGCAGACAAGTGACGGCCCACATACAGGGTTGGGTGGTGTATGGTTCTGGCAATTTGATGTGAAGAGAACCCATGGGTGTTCTACGCCGGTTCTTGTCAAATTAGCCTTAAGGAGCCCTTTAAATGTACTCAGACCTGGGCTCGCAACTATCTATGATAAATGAATATCATGTATTGTGTTGGCTAGACCCCCAACCTCTGCGTTCGCCACCGAACTGAGCTTCAGCAATAATGTTGATTCCGGCAAACATATATTGAAGTAATGATGGTACCTAAGGGCGAGTTGAGTGTAACCACTCCGAGCTCCACGCATGTTAAACCAAAATTCTAAATTATAATTATAAATGGAGTCAGATAAACGAGTAAATAAAATAATAATATTTCTAAATAACTTTTACCTTTTCCCACAGCAATAGTGGAATACATCACGTTTAAACCTTCGCTCCGAGCTATTCCCTCATTGGTCTAGTAATTGCGGATTCTACATAACACTGTGGCTTTATAGCATACCAGGCTACTTTTCTAGAACCACATTGTGAACTTGCATCCAAGCTCTTACTGTAGTAGCTGATTATAATTGTCGCTGAAATTATCAAAAAGTAAAAGAGTGTGTATGCAAATAGTAGATCAAAGATGATTGGCTGCTTTGATTGAAATCCAGCATTGCATCAGATCTGGAGCCAAAAATAATTAGTTTTTTTTTTGTCTGGTGATTTTTTTCTGGGAGCAAATGTGGCAAAATGTCATGTTTTACAGGTTTTATATTTGACCAGTTTAATTGGCACACGTTAGGACAATGTGTGGGGGTAGTCCTTTGCCAGGCAATGCGGATGTATTTGTCATGCAATGTGCTAGCTAGTTAGTTAGCAGTGTTCTCGTGTCGGCTTAAAAGTCACTTTGAAAAATAGAGCTAAGGGTTGCTGATTTTTAATTTATTTATCTGGATTGTTTATGAAAAGGCTTGTCCGGAAAGCCAAACCAAAGAAAATTTGGAACAGTTTTAATGGGAATGGATATCATATTGCATCAGACCTCAGTGTTTGATACATAGGGCTCTATCTTAAACTCGGTGCTAACCCATACAGAAGTGTCTTTGCTAGTTTGAGACCAATGCAGTCATTTTACCATCCAGCACTTACATTGTTTAAATAAAAAGAAAACTTGTGCCCATCTGTGCAGGTTGGTCTTAAGATGAGGTGTGGTCAGGCGAGATTTTTGCGAATTGCAGTTTTGAGGCAGCAGAAATCATTTGCGCTAAACCACCACACACCTGGTCTTAAGTATTGATGTTATTTATACGGCGCAATATTAAGATTAAGTCTACATAGGCGTGTGCACAACACACGTACACCCTTCTGTCTGTTACACACACAGGGGCACACACAAACATAGATTTCCTGGATTTCTACCCCAGCAGAGAACACTCTTATATATGTGAAATGTTAGGGAGCCCACTCCATCAACATCCAGGTGATTTGTGATGCTACGTGTATGGTTGCACATGTATTCACAAATTATCCTGGATCAAGCTATGACTATATTGGCTAATATTTCCTGCAATCGTCCTGGGAGACAATCTTCTGATAGGGGACAATGGCTATCCATTAAAAACTTTGCTGATAACACCTATATCATGCCGGTAACAATGTGTGAATTGTCATTCAATCGAAAACACAAAAACACGCACTGTAATGGATGAACGTTTGGAGTGCTGAAAATGTGCTTCAGAAGTCTGGATCATAAGCCAGGTGGAACAGTACAATACAGCCCTCTTTATCTATAGCCTGTAAGTAAATGGAATGGTTTTGATTGAAAAAAGTTTAAAACTTTGCCTGGCGAATATTGCATTTATTGTTTTTCATATAGCCTACAGTCCCGGGGATTCACTGTGTATAAGGTTTTTTCTATATGGTTAAGAAAAATGTTTTATGAAATTTCAGCACTTTTAACAGAATTTCTAACCCTATCCTTCATTCTTCATAGGTTTTTAATTACAATGACCAGGTTTCGATACTTTCAGCAATTAAAACCCCGCTAATTTCACCTGTTATTCCATAACTGAACAAAACTATTTTAAAGAGAATTAAGGGGTCGATTTACTAAAGGTTTGCGTATACAAAAACACGTGTAAAAATGTTACCACCCGCAAAAAACATCCGAGGTGTAAAGAGGATTGTGTGTGCTAAAATTGAAAAATACATTGATTTCTCATTAGCCTGAATGAATATGCAAAATTGGACGTCCCTACATTATTTCAAGAAATAGGTGGTGTTGCAAATAGATTATTTTTGCACCTGTAAAGTGATTTACTAAGCCCAAAAGGAAGTTTGGGAAAGGTATTGCGGGTCTGAATGATTGCGTAACAATGAGGGCTAATTAACTGACCCATTCTAGCTAACACTAAAAACATACAAGAAGAGAATTTGTGGACAGCCGACATAGTCTACATCATGAGCAGTAAGAATTTCTTTTTTTTTAAATCATGAAGCAAATCGTGTTACAGCAAACAAGCAATGCAACGTCTATGATAACAAACAAGTAATTCAAAACTTTATAAAAAAATAAAGTTATCCCATGATCAAATGGAAATGTGATCTTATGTGACACTTGTTTCAAAAGGGATTACATAATGGGCAAAACTTTTCTCAACATTTTATAATGTATAAAGATCTCATGTTGATGCCGATATGACAGATGTGGAGCAATATTTCTATTGAAATGTACATTTTTTAAATGTTCAAATAACTTGAAGGGTTTCTTCTCCTGACTTATTTTTCCATAGAGTTCAATAAGAAAATTTGGCAGGAAAAACGACCCTTAAAGTGATCCATCCATATCTACTACATATCTGGCAGCAGAGTGATGGTTTGAGGCTTGTTTGATACCTCAGACCCTTGATGATTTACAGCCATTTCCCCAACCATGTATAATAAGATATCAAGAGTCTTTTGATATTGTTCGGTCACAGACATCAGGACGTCATGGAATGCAAAGGATATGCGACCAAATATTAAAAATGATTACTTTATTCTCCATTATGTTAAACTGTCCAATATTTTTTGATGCCAGAAAATGGGCGGGACTATGTACACAAGATTCTATAATTTCACGGTTCATCCGATATGGATGAAAATACCCTCAAATTAAAGCTGACAGTATGTACTTCAACCTCATTGTCATTGTATCCTTTCAAACCCAAAGTGCTAAAGTACAGAACCAAAATTTAAAAAAATGTATCACTGTTCAATTAATTATGGTGCTCACTGTATATATTGTATTAATTAAGCCCTTATGTGTAATATATTGCAGAATATAACATTTGAATGGGAAGCATTTTCATCTTTGTCGCATTATGATGATCTTTTTTTTTCATAGCCAAGGTCCATTGTTAGTTTAGCTTTGGGTTGCAACTACAACATAGAGTAGGTCAGATTCACAGTATGCTAAAAGATTCACATAAAATCGAAGGTTTTAATACCATTTCATTACCACATTGACATCCGGCCCTTCAGCTGCCTGTAAGGAGAGCTTTAACAGCACTTAATGGGAGTGATCCAGTTTTTATCTCATTTCCTGTAATGGCATTGGTTTGCTATTCATTATTGGAATTTTAAAGACAGGCATACTTTTTCATTAAGGTTGTTTTTATAGATTGACCTGCAGTATCTGAACAGCTTTGGAAGGCTGCATTACCTGCTCAGGTAATGCTTTAAGAATGTTCTGAAAATTACCATTTATACTAAACATTATAACAAAGTTCTATATTTATCTAGTGCCTTCAATATAATGTTTGTTTTTTTTATTCACTTTGGAACTTTCCAAAATGAAGCCGTGTATGACATCCTGAGGGCTGTATTTTCTGCCCGGTGGCAAGATTTCAAACAGGCAAAATTAGCCATTTTGTCATGGATTTTCACATGCCTGAACCAGTTTGGTCATTTGGTGACTCGCCGTACGCCAAAGTGTGAGGAGAGCCGCTGTTGGGGGTGTGTCAGTACAGATTGAGCAGTGCAATACAATTTTGGTGGAGCTGATTGCAATTTTGGGATCAGATTAGACTGATTCACACCAACACCGTCTGCCTGCTCAGACGAGGTTTATGACCAGGTATGGCGAGTTGCTCATTTCTGGGTATTCCCAAGCAATGCATGATCATAAATATTTAATGGATCACATAATCCCAAGCAGGAAAAATGTAGATATATCGCATTTATTGTTCTTTTTTTAATTTATTTTTTTATATTAGTTAGGCTAATTCCTGTATTTATTTCAGTTTTTAATTGTTTATGGCTGTCCTTATAATTCACTGTGGTCTTGGGGGTACTGTATTCCATTATTTTTCATACACCCGTCTGTAATGAGATGAATGACAATAAACGCAGTTGTGCAGTAGCGTGCTTCTTCTACCCAACCACTCATCTGTGTAAATCGAGGGGCATTAACTTTCAGGAAACCTATGATACAAACCGCCTGGTGACACAGGCATATGTACAGCACCTGCACAAGCTAGGCATAAACTTGGCGCATACATTCACTCTCATTGCACATTTAAGCAGTGTCTCACATCTTAAATCAATGTTTCAGTGCAATGGGCAACGTATGGCATTGGAATCTAGCCTAAAAATTATGAAACGCATCACCTTTTTGGGATTAAAATACTAAACTCCCTCTCCTATTATATCGGAGGGTTATTTAAAAATATTTACTCTCAGATGTAGCTGCAAACAAATTTTAAAACAAGAATCATTTACTTGTTTTTTGTAGCTTATGAATGGAAAGTGAAACTTGTTTCATCACATGAAAAGATGCAGACTAGGCTATTCACTGTAGGCTAGGCTCAGTCCTAATTATGATTATCAATATTCTGCAGTGCAATCAATTGTGTTGTATCGTTGTAGCGATCAGTGGTGTTTATGAATAAAGACACTTTTGTTGAATGGATTAACTTTTATATCCTATAAAATACCAGGAAAATAATACTTAAATATCCTATAAACAACAGGACTGGAACACGAATGATTAAGTATAGGCCTACTTAGTTTGTGATTTTATACATTCCCTTGTGAAAAAAATAATGCATTATTACATTGACAGTATACACTTTTTTAGCAATATTAATGCAAAATAGAGTACCCTCTTCCACGGCAGTGGTAGTCAGAAATTGGCAATATGCCGGGTCGCAGAGCGCATGGCTCTCAGAAGGACTGAAAAAAGGTCATTTGATTGGCTATGGTTGAATCCAGCTGCAACACACCCAGTGATACATATTCAGCCTAATCCAGCCCATTTTCCACCTGTGCTGCATGCTGTGAGCTGTACGCTCCTCACCTGGGGTCACAAAAATAACTAGATTCAGTAGCCACGCCCAGTGCCCCGCTGCGCTAAATCGAACCCACTCACTCTACATGGCACTATACAAAATAAAGATTAATAAATTGATTTGCAAGCTCTTTACATGAAAGCATTCTTCATTTCTGTCTCTGCTTTTATTATATGCACATGTGTATCCATGATGGCCCTGTAATTCCCTCTGCTTAACTACATCAGCTAAATGAATAGATGATCAATGAAATAATATAACAGTTATTTCAGTTGTATCATCGAGATTATCTCGGTTGAATGCTTTCCCTGTGTTTGTTCTATTAAAACATTTCAAATTAATGTGATGCGAAAAATGAAACGGCGTGGTCCAGTAGCCCGGTGACTCAGAACATTTGTCTCCATAACCACCCATAAGCTCTCTGCCCCTGTCTGTGGTGAGTCATTACTTCGGGCCTTAACAGTCATCTTTACGCGAAGCGGCATTGTGTCTTCTCCACGTCTGCTGCATGTTGCGCCACATCCATTAGCAAATTAAATAATGTTTCAATCTAATTGCATGCAGAAAGTTCATCGTGCTTGCCAGGCAGGTGGGGGCTCAGAATATCCTGGAAATTGTGTTGCTGTTTCTGTGGGCCTGTAGCAGGCAGACAGCAGGAAGCCTGGGGACCAAAGATTTGGGCAAATCTCACTGATTTCTTGTACTACAGCACTTGCCTGTTTGTCACAAAGCCAGCCAATACTTTGGACAACTGATGATTTTTTAAATATTACTAGAGCTGCAAAAATACAAAAATAAGTTTATTTACAAGCAAGCCTGATTGCAGGCACTGAACCTTTACATATTAGTAGACATTTGCATCTGAATAGTTTGGACACTCTAGGAAAAAAGTAGGCAAAACTGTTCCGACCATACTTCCCAAATCTTGGCTGTGTCCAAATCAGAGCCCTATCTACTGCGTCCTGTCTCCTGCATACTGCATACTGGCTGATATGTGCTGTTTAATGTGTACGTGCTACGTGCAGTACGCAAACAATATCCTCCATACTATTTTCCAACCGTACTGTGGAAGTGTCGTAAGACGTCCCACCCTTGTGCGGCCAGGTCACGTGTTGTTTTTGTCGTTATTGAAAGAGAACATCAGCGAAGCTGCGCGTCTTATTAATGCGACCAAAATGTTTGCATAGTCTTCGTTTCCCTGGTGTTTTTGCTGAACATGCCACCTGAAAGTGCCACTTCGACAATCGATGCAAGGCTCACTGCCCATACATCAGTTTAGTCACATTTTTAAAATCGGATATGTTAAGGGTTAATCCTCTTTGCTCTGACAGTGCAAAATGGCGTACGATTGGCTTTATCCATATAAGGTAGCGGATACACTTGCCTTTGCTTTCTACATCAATGCTTTTGTAACATGAGGCATTTGCATCCACATTGCTGATGATTGCATCCATATTGCTGAATGAGTTCTCTAACCGTTCTTGAACAGCACATGCTTTCCTGGTTTTGATTGGACGTCTGTGATGCATACGGGATCAAATTGCGTTTGGGAGGATGAAAGGGAGAGGCCGAAATGCCTAAAATTAAATGCCTTTTTCTTTCTAAAAGCTGCAGATGATTGATCGGTGTGCTTTTGAACAATTTCTATTCCTATCCTTCTGTCCCAGACTCAAATGAAATTGCACCGGCCATCTATATTGACTTTTCTGTGAAACCCGATTATACGAGACTTTACCTTGAAATGTGAGCTCTCAGTAACCTTCACGGTGTTGATACCAGAGGGAGGGGGACAGTTCGGGTTTCTGTTTAGGTCCTGCATCTCCTGACGGCTGTTATTTACAGTCATAATTCCCATAGGACCAACCATCATGGAAAAAGCAGAGCCAGGAGAAAGAGAATAGAAAACAAGGGAAATACCCCCACTAGTCTGGAGCACAACTGTGACCATGTATAGTTCAATACACTGTCAAATATAGGAAACACACATTACTATACACTACGTTGGTGCATCCAGAATATTAAGACTATTATATAAATCCTCTTTATATGTAATTTTTAAAAATATATATACAGTCAAGCCGGAAAGTCTGCCCACCCCTTTCACCTTATCCACGTTGTATTACATTACAGACATATTCTACAATAGATTGAGTTCATTTTTTGTCTCAAAGTTCTACACAAAATAACCCATAATGACAAAGTGAAAACATGTTTTTAGAAATTTTTGCAAATGTATTAAAAATCGAAAACTGAAATTTCTCATTTACATAAGTATTCATACCCTTTGCTTTAACATATTTTTAAAGTATCATATTTAATATTTGGTCGCATATCCTTTGCATGCTGTTACTTCATGAAGTCTGTGACCCTTCGATGACCTTTCTGTATGCACTTACTGTACGTCGCTTTGGATAAAAGCGTCTGCTAAATGAATGTAATGTAATGTAATGACCCATCACCATCAAAAGACTCTCAATATCTTATTTCCAGGTACTGTTACAAGCGATACTATTAGCTCTCTGCATTTGAATGGATCTCTATGGGAATTGGGGGGTGACACTAAATTCAACTGTAAATTACACTGGTACAGTATGGAACACATGGCTGGCTAAATGGCTGTACGTCATCAAGGGTCTGAGCTATTGAACGAGCCCCAAACCATCACTATGTTGCCAGATATAGAGTAGATGTGGATGGATCACTGCAAAGGTTATTTCTCCTGACTCATTTTTCTATAGAACTCTATGGGGAAAAAGTCAGGAGAAACAACCCTTAAAGGGATCCATCCACATCTACTCCATATCTGGTCGCAGAGTGATGGTTTGGGCCTCGTTTGATACCTTAGCCCCTTGATGACGTACAGCCATTTCGCCAGTCATGTGTTCCATACTATACCAGCGTAATTTACAGCTGAATCTAGTCTCACCCCCCAATTCTCATAGAGATCAGTTCAAATGCAGAGAGGTTATCGTATCGCTTGTAACAGTACCTGAAAATAAGATATCGAGAGTCTTTTGATGTTGATTGGTCGCAGACTTCAGGAAGTAACAGCATGCAAAAGATATGCGACCAAATATTAAATATGATACTTTAAAAATATGTTAAAGCAAAGGGTATGAATACTTATGTAAATGAGAGATTTCAGTTTTCGATTCAATTGTATTTTAATACATTTGCAAAAATTTCTAAAAACATGTTTTCACTTTGTCATTATGGGCTATTTTGTGTTGAATTTTTCGACAAAAAATAAACTCAATCTATTGTAGAATATGTCTGTAATGCAATAAAACGTGGAGAAGGTAAAAGGGGTAGGCAGACTTTCCGGCTTGTATATATATCTGAAAATATGATATTTCTTAAAATATTTATAATGGTTGAATATACACTATATACGTTGATTCAATCGCGTTTATAGAAGTAGACATTGAAGTAGAAAACCTTAAGTGTAACATAAACATTTGAACATTAAATTATCTTTTATATGAACACCCACACGCGCGCACACACACACATATACAGACACACACATACACACGCACAGCTATGTTTGTATGAACGTACTACATATTTCCAAATGTATCATTCTTCTGCACACTGAGAATTTTGCACTTTACATTAACTGCAAATACATAGCCTTTTATGGATGAATTTACTCACAGCCCTCGATATACGGCAGAGGTAGCACTACCACAGACCCATCCCCAACTGCGAAACACATGTCAGCAGGAAACAGGAAATGTACTCCCACTTACTCCAGATGGAGGAAAAATCAATGAGCAATTTTAAGGCTATATACACACTGTTATTAAACTCGTCAAAAACGGGGCTTGCAAAGTAGCCAGTTTTCTTATACCAGAAAGGACTGGGGGTGCTGTGCATGTCTAATATGGCTGCATGCATGTGCTGTCATGTGCTGTGTTGTATTGTGTAGGTGTATTGTGCGATGTACTGTGTTTTGTATGTACGTACGTACATGTTTTGTTTATGTTATGCTGATGCTACACTTGATTTTCTTTCAGGAAAGTAATTTTAATATAATGTAAATGTATTACTGTTTAAGAGGTGTGATGTGAGAATTGACTTTATTATGTTAGGCATTATTCAATTCAATGAATCCATCCAACCAATTGCAACAGGAATGAAACAAAACAAAGGCCAACATCGCAGTGGGCATTGTATTAATGCCTCATAAGTAATTAAACCTCTGTCTCCACAGGGGGTCCCACAGCTGAAAGCCTAGTCATGCCTTTCCCCCAGCAGTATGGTGACGCCTACAAACCTACAGCGCGAAAGTCACAACACATTCACAGAGCTACCTGAACTCTTGCTACCTGCATCGTAAGATTTCCCAAGTAAATCTGGGTCGTATACTCCACCGGAAACAATGTTTCGAGACGACAACAAAAAATGCAGCTCTAAAAAATAAAAAAGACAAATATGAATTGAACATACAAAGCTTTAAAATGTAAATAAATCACATATACAATATATACAAAATAAAATATTTAGTAGAAATATATGCATGTATGTGTGTGTGTGTGTGTGTGTGCGTGCATATGTGTGTGTACACAACACATACTGTATACGCACACGCGGAGAAACAGCGTATCATTTTGCGATTAGTCATCTGCTGTGCGGTGGTTCCAGCTTGAGAAACAAAGCGAGCAGGCCCCAGCCCTGTCCGCGGCTGAGGGGGAGTGCCTTTATGGCTCCCTGGGTTGGACAGATGATGGGGTGCACAGCCGCTCCCCTTTCCGTCCTGTAATAAGCCCAGCTGCTGTGGTCTACAGGTCTGCGCTGATTCAGTTACTGCTGGCGTCAAAGCCGACGCTCCGTATCGCACAGGGGGATCTGAGAGACAGGAAGAAGAGGAGACAGACACTGCTGAGAGAGAGAGAGCGTGAGAGGGATGGCGTGGCAGAGAGAGAGGGAGGGGGACTGGAGACATAGACTGGAGACATCTTCTATTACTGCTGAAGTCATGTTCACAGAAAGAGAGAGAGAGAGAAAGAGAAGAGGAGGAGGAGAAGAGGGAGAGGCTGAGGAAGGGGGAGGACTGACATGGGGAGAGAGAAAATAGAGAAGAGGGGTGGGGGAGGGAAAGCGATGTGAGACGAGAGAGGGGAGCAAAGGGGAAAAAAGGAGAGGAGAGATAAAGAGAGAGATGGAAAGTAAAATTGGAGAGGAAGGAGGGGCAGGGAATAGTGAGAAAGAGAGAGAATGATGAGGAAGCAGATGGAAGAGGGGTAGAGAGAGTGGTACAGAGAAACACAGAGCATAGCTAATTAAGAGGGGAGGGAGGGTGGGGGGTGGAAGCCCACCCTTACCCTTCTGTTTCAGCTCTGCTGAATCGTTGACAGTAATCACCCAGCCCCTAAATGGCTGGTGTGGGGTGGAATTAATTCCGCCGTGGCTGTGTGTGTGTGTGTGTGTGTGTGTGTGCGCGCGCGCGTGTGTATGTGCATGTAGATGAATAATGCAGCAGGGTGGTAGTGACCACGTGCGAGGCAACCCTTCTCTGGCTCCGGGGACAGGAGTGGGAGGGGCCAGAGAAGGGCGGTGCTGCCCGGAGCAGAGGGCTGGTGGGATGTTAGTGAGGGGAGAGGAGAGGACAGTGGGGAGAGGCAGGAGGGGACAGGGCAGACAGGATGAGGTGCAACAGGGTGGTACAGCAGACGTGCTGACAGACAGGAATGCCTACCGGACACAGTGCAGCCCAACCATGACAGCCATGCTGAGCCCCAAAATCAGACAGACCAGGAGAGGTGAGTGAAGCCTCCCTTTTTGTAGCCTTTCACAATGGAGCTTGTGGCTGTACCACACAGAAGCTGTGCGGTATCATTGCCTCCAAATGTTAACTGTTTTTCCCCCTTGCGTTCACTGGCTGCTAAAAGTTGATGAGGCCCTATATTGTTTTAAACATGTGTTTTTTCTGTGGTAATTTCTGCTTTTAGCTTTTGGCTTTGTGTGCAATTGTATCTCCTCTGTGCATTATTTATTGCTAAGCGTGGCATTTCTGTAACTGGTCTGTTTCAGCTTCAGGTACTGTAAGGCCAAACCAGATGATAACCGTGCAGAATAACTAGTGTGCGGTTTCTTGGTGAAATATCCATTTATGAATAAGGGTGATGTTTGAAGTTAAATGTATACATATACATATCTGTCTCTTTTTAGGAAAACATGATCATCTGCAATCCTGCATATGGAACAAATTATTCTTCGTCCAAAAAAAAAAAAACTATAAAACTATAGATACAGTTTATATATATGGTCTGAGTATGTACTGTAAGACTATATTCTTGCATTAACTTTATTGATATGTACACCATTTATATAAAACACCCATTATGTTCCACATCACAATAGCCGAGTGTAAAACTCCATCAGCGTGAAACAGGTTTTCTCTGGTGTGGCAGGCCCGGTAGCCTGCACATAGATTAAGGATTCCCTCGGTATTTGCGGTCATTTCTGTGCAAGCCTGAGTGCACCTTGCAAATCCATCTCTTATATGCCTTTTTACTGAATCCTAATCTAATCGATACTAGTAGGGCAAATAAACACACAATCAGACGGCCATAATACCGAATGTAAAGGATGATGTCATAAGAGGCGTGACGTGGAATACATTATAACCGAACGTGGGTACGCGAGATTGTAATGCCCTTGCAGTGGTGCCGCGGTGTTTCTCCCCGACAGTAAAAGCTATTTCGGGTGCATCATTTGCCTGCTCAGAAACTCTGCAGCGGGGAGTTCCTAAAGCAAGCAGGCTCTCCGTCGTCATTCGTTAATGTCAGCCACCTCTGTATAACAAGACACAACAGCCCGCTATTTTAGCGTGATGAATGACTTGAAAGCCATCCCATGAATTGACGCGCCATTCATGATGAATACGATTCCCAGCTTCTGTCTGACGCCAGGCTAGCCCCTCTGACACGGTTGCTCTAAGCAAATTGATGTAAAATCAATAAGCCAATATGTAAGCCAGGGGGGATGGACGATGCAGATTCTGAGGCTAACAGAATTGCAGAATTATATGGCTCGCCGACCTAAAAAGAACATGTAAGGCAACAATATGTCGGCCTTATAGATCAAGACTACCACTCGGCTGCTGTAAAACGTTTAATTTCATCTCAGGAATTGCGACAGGCTAACACACCAGATGTATAGAATTCAGTTTAGAACGTAACAAATGTATTCACCAAGAACATCAAAGCAACGTTATCATGTCCAGTCGAAAGAATGTAAAATACAAGTGTAGAATTGAATACATAATTTCCTTCAAAGAATGACCTTATGGTACTCACAGAATGGCAATCCCCACGTGCAGGCAATGAAAGTGACAACAGGGAAGGATGTATGAGTCATCAAATGGGAAAATCTTAATGGCTTGGGATTAGAGTTTTGGGAATTGTGTCTGGTTCTTCTCAGTCTGGTTATTCAGTTAAAAGACAGGTTTTTGAGCGAAACATGAAATGCGTCTGTTCTCGCACAGACCACACACAATTACAGAGGGAAAAACAAAAAGACAGGTTTGTAACAAATCGTTGCTTGTGGATTGAGACATGAAGTCCCCACTGCGCGCCGTCCGCAAAAAGCATCAACAGAGCAAAGGGGCTGAGCGGGGCCCAGAAAACGTGAGTCAGAGCTTTTTCCGGCATTTTCCATTTGCCGGCTGAGACGAGGTGGCGTTTCCTGTCTCCTACAAGCCCTCTGTGATCTGGAGGTAGAGACAGAAAAAAATGACTAGCGCAAAAAGAAAAATCCAAGATGTGATGGGCTACTCGCCTTTTGGATCTTTCAGGGAGGCAAGCAGTCATGGAAAAATGCCTTCTTGATACAAAGTCATGAAATATTCAGGACACATTCTGCAGACGTATGCATACTAGGATATGGTATCTTCAAATATTTAGGAAATGTATTTTTAAATTCACTGAGAAACACAGAACCTAGTGCTATATAAAAAGCTGGCTATTTCCTGAGAAAACAGCTGTGAAATTATATCTTTTCAGTTCTCAGTTATATTGGAATTTGAAGGCAAACACGTTCAGGCTTTATCGTTTCGCTTAGAAGTGCAGGTTTTTGCAGGTACTGTAGATTGATAAAATATAGATCTGGCAGCCAATCCAGGTGTACAGCATACAGGCTGATAACGCTTCCTTTTGATGCTTCTGGTAGCAGCGAGGCATCTTAAATGCATTAGCAGTTGGTTCATGGCCATTGAAGCTTGGTGATTCTGCCATTTTTCCCCCATCTTATTTTTATGGCAGACATGTAGAAATAGCTGTTTTATAAAAGATAAGGAAAGACAACCAGTCCTGTTTATAAAATAAGCTTTGAGTGGAGTCTAACTGTAATGGAATTTTAATGTGCACTTTTTGAATCAAAATGCTTTGTTTTTTTTTGTCAAGTCACAATGTTTTTGTATTTGCTTCAAACTCCCGATGCTAGTTAATTGAAAAAGGAAATGCTCATATAAATGTGTGTAGGTGTGCTGGTAAGACTGAACGCTATGCCCCCTCCCCCCACTCCCGTCCTAGCGAGGCAGCTACGAGCGCGAGCAGCGTTTTTAATGGAATTCAGAAGGCAAGCAATGTGATAAACAGACCTGGTCTTCTGATTGGACAGGCCCATTATGAGGCCTGTTTACTGAGGCAGATGGACTGCAGTAAGTCTATGCAGGCACACTCAAAAACACACACGCACACGCACACACACACACACACAAGCGTGCACGCGCACACATTCGCACAGCCCCGGCGTGCATTTTCCATCAGCAGACAGAATTGTCAGAGAGAGAAAAGAGGAATTATTGATTTTTGACCAGGCAAGCATTGATCTGCAGTTCCTGGCCCAGCGGGGGAACAGAGGACCCCGCAGAAATGGTGTCTTTAAAATAGATTTTAAAACATAATCCATAATATTTTTCCTATTGGTTGCTTAAAACATGCTTAAATGTCACGCTATAAAAAGTGCTTTTGATGCTTTTTTATTTTAGGAAATATACATTTTTCTCTTTAAAGTTAAATTGAGAAATTTGATAAATACATTTTATTTTTAGTTACAATATTACAATATTTTTTTATCTTGACACTTCAATCACTGGAGCCTGGCACAGTTAACCCACAGCTTCACCCTGTCAGCCCAGTAGTATAACAGAGACAGCAGGCCCAGGGGCGTACCCTCTCTATCCTGCATAGCCAGGAGCCCATGTAGGGGTCCTACCCCCCAACAGGAAGAGGAAGTGTTTGTCACCATGGTAATGTAGGGGCGGTGCCCTGAGGTGATTGTCCACGTCTCTCGCTCCTCCAGCCAGGTCGAAGAGCATGGTGATGGGGGAGATGTCCCAGGGCTCTGGCCGCCCCTGCTCCCCCGGCCTTCAAGGGGGGGCCCTCAAGGCCGGCTGGCTCAAGAAGCAGCGAAGCATCATGAGGAACTGGCAGCTCCGCTGGTTCGTCCTGCGATCCGACCAGCTCTACTTCTACAAAGACGAAGAGGAGACCAAGCCACAGGTACAAGTAAACCGCTGCTCGCGCGGCCAGCTGTCAGTGCTTTGACAAATTTGGCTGTTCAGCAGAACCACAAGCCGTCCGGTCTAACTTAAGTGTGGTCCTGGAGAACCACATGATGCACAGGATCCGTTGAGGATTCGGTTAATTCGCCTTGAGTCAGAATGAATGGCTAACTTGATGGCGACAACTAGCAGACCGCTTGGTTTTCCATGAGCAATGTTGAGGAAACCTTTGTTTGAGCAGGACTGCTTCACAGGTAAACACGCTGGTGTAGGTGTGTACCCCCCTCACAAATTTTACATTTATAAGTTTAAGTCCTTCGACTATGCATCTCTAGTGGCTTTGATTACTGTACTCACCTCAGAGGCTCAACTGCAATACAATTTTCATAGCAACCAAAACAAATGCAGATTCACAATTATACTGATTCACAGAAAGAATTTCACAAGGAAGGAGCACAGTTCTGACTCACATAATGTGGCATGACGGGGGCTTCATATCCCCAGACTCCACCTCCTGGACAATAACTAACCCCACTTTGGATCAAAGCAGGGATTAGTAGCGTAGTATTTCAGTGTGAAGGGAAACAGATGTTATGCATGAAGTTACAAAGCCTTTTTTGTACATTTTGATGCTACTTGGCAGGATTGTATAAACTAGCTGTAAAGTAGCAGTTAGATTGGGCTACATCCGCTAATGCCCATGCTTTATAACGAGCTGCTCACTGTTTGTCTTTTCAAATGCTCATAGCAATCCTGACATCTTTATAGATTTTCACAGCTGTTTCACCAAGGCCTTCCATCGCTCTAATTTGGGTCATAGATAATCAATGGCTTTCCAAGCAAAGCAAGCTCTTCATTCTGAGATCGAAATGACTGGAGCCTTTTGAAATTCTTTTCAAAATGAAAAACTGTCAATAATCGTACATACATCATGGATTTTTTTTTCATCCTTTTAATGTAGCTGTCAGAAGCTGAGTGGGAGTGTCAAGCTGGCCTGTTTTCTCCACACTAATCAATGAGATTACGAGCCGAAAGCTTTATAGGCAAACGGCTGAGTATATATATATATCTCATTTCTGGGGAGCAACGGAAGAGGTGCAAACACGGGGGTACTGGAGTCACCCCTCTTCCATTCAAATAGCTTGAGAAAGTGGAACTAACCTCAGGAAAAAAAGCTATGATTGCTCACTTTGGTAAATGGTAAATGGTAAATGGACAGCACTTATATAGTGCCTTTATCCAAAGTGCTTTACAATGGCCTCTCACTCACCCGTTCACACACACATTCACACACCAATGGCGGCAGCTGCCATGCAAGGTGCTAGCCTGCTCATTGGGAGCAATTTGGGGTTCAGTGTCTTGCCCAAGGACACTTCGACATGTGGACAGGAGGAGCCGGGGATCGAACCGCCAACCCTGTGATCAGTGGACGCCCCGCTCTACCTCCTGAGCCACAGCCGCCCCCGTTGAAGTGCCAAACACATTTTTACAGCCAGCCTGAGCTATCTTTGTTATTTGACTTCTGCACTGTAATAATGGGAAATAATTTGCCAATGACCTGCTCTTCTCGAGTGGCGTTCCACTTGGCAGCATCCGTCGTTTCACTGAGGGACAGGAGCTTCCCATGCCCCTGTGTATGCTGGGACAGATATGGAATGTAGGCTTTGGATCTAGCAAAGCGGCAATGGTTCAATGGACTGATGTTTTCTTCTTCAGCAGTAAGCCTCCATGAGCATACGTTATACAGAATACAGATCATCTCCTGCAGTGATAGGCTGTTTAGTGATAAATTGGGTGCCTGGTCTTATAATTGAAGGTCTAGAAGATCTTCTTTCCCAGTGGAGAGGATTAAACAGAAAGGGCTTTCAGAATTGTGTTTCTGATTCATTTCTGATGCATCAAGGTTGGGAATCATTAGATGCATAATTTATAGCGTGCTCTAGCTTGACTTGGCGTACTCCTGATTAAAAATGGAGTAGACAGTGGATGTACGACCTGAGTGGTTCACGCCGTGTTATTCCTGCATTGTCATTCCCAACTAGTTTCTGGATTGAACAGCTACATATCTGCAGTCATTTCCATGCTGTGCTGCTCACGTGTTGTTTCTCTTCTCTCGCTCTGAAGGGGTGCATCCCCCTTCACGGCAGCCAGGTGAATGAACTGACTGCCAATCCGGAAGAGCCAGGACGTCACCTCTTTGAGATAGTTCCAGGTGAGTGGGCATGTCGAAATCAAAATCCTCACAGACTGATCGGGTGCTGACTGTGCTCATTAAATTTTGAGAGAAAAAATCCTTCCTTTTTCACCTGAAATACATTTGGTCTGCACTCAATTCTCCCTGAGATGAAGGTAAGGCTGTGTAACAGTGCACCTTTAACTGTGTAAAAAAATAAAATAATAATAATAATAATACATTTTTTTTAAAAGGCAGGGTGCCTTCTTTTTTCATTTTTACAGATTTCCCATACAGTACATCCTGCATATAATGCACAGGGCATCATTTAATCCGTCCACATGACTGAACAATGTTTTTCAGTACTTTGGTTAGTCAGCAGGGGGAGCACACAAGCTTGTGAGAGGCTGAAACTTTAGAAAAATGCACAACATGGGAATGGATGGTATAGTTATTAAAACATTGCAGTCCCTGTTTTCAGAACTCTAAAGAGGTTCCCTCAGACGGAAGATTTATACTTCCTGCTGACTGAACTGAACTGAACTCTAAATGCTAGCAGTACTGAGTGTGTTTGACTTGCACAATCCCATTGGTAGTAAGCGACAGCATATGAGGGATGAGGCTTGTTTTCCAGCTTCCTGCGCTGTTAGCAGGTAGGCAAGTGCCCTGTGGAATCTGCCACCTACTATTATTTGTTGATGTCGATATAGGATCTTTTCAATAGTTGTACTCCATAAAAGAAATCTATACGCCTTCTCCATGGTTTTCTATGCAGACCACATTTTCTCTCTCTCTCTCTCTCACTCTCTCTCTCTCTCGCTCTCTCTCTCTCTCTCTTCATCTCCCTCTCCCTCCCCCTCTCTCATCTGCCGGGGATTCTGGGAATGGAAAGTGGAAAGTGACTGAAGAACGGGGCTGACAGCTTGCAGTTGTCTCTGAGTCGAGTCAGAGTTCATTACCGCACGTCGCAGATAACATCTCTGCTTGCAGAGACAATCTATGGCCTCGCCTGGAGCGTATGAATTATGGAGCCCGTCCAAATATTGCTCGGGAGTCACTGTGTCAGTAGCTGACATTTAACCATGATGGCTGGGCGGTATCGGAACCCTGCTACTATGCACTGCAGGCTCAGCTTTTCAAAGTGGTGTGAAAGGCATTAGACAGAATTTAAGCACACTGCAGTGTTTCCCTGAAATTCTATCACTTCTTCACCCTCCCGCTCTTCTTTTACCTTTACAGTATACAGTATATTTAATTATTTATTTACTTCCAGTATATTATATTACATGCCTACCTGTAAAATATAGCAAGACACAACCTTTACAGATTAATAGGCGCTCAAAACGAACATACTTTATACCAGTAGTGAACAAAAAATTTAAATACTTGGGTAAATGAGAGACCATAAGTATGCAATGCACAGATTCCCTCACAATGCTGGATCAATCATTAATTAAGCACAGAACGTCCCAGGGCCGTGTATACAAATCCTCGACCCGTCTGGTTACCTCTAATTATGACTAGCATGGCTAAAAGAGGAGACCTAGGTGACTTTGAAAGAGGTGTGAATGTTGGGGCTCATTTTACGGGAGCTCCAGTGACCAAGACAGCTCAACTTTCTGACGCATCACAAGCAGCAGTGACAGCGTGGAGCTCAGGAGGAACGACATCATAAGAAAAGAGCAACAGAGGCTGCAAGTTCATATACTGACGTGTTGCAATTCCTTGTTTTTTTAAAATGTATTTTCAGTATATCCCATTTCCATGAGATCAGACAGATTAATAAAAAAATTCACCTGTGTCAAATGGCGGTGTACAGCCATTTTATGTTTGCGATGTAAACAATGTTTATTTGTAACTGATGTGCCAAAAAACATTTAAAGCACAAGAAAAGCATGAGTACAGTCTATATTAGCATAAATACAGATAAAGATTTTGCCTATGTATAGACAGTGATAAATTTCCACAACGACTGGCCTGACTCAAGCACCTTCAGCAGCACGGTACCTTATTACAGCGCGCAACAGCAGTGCTTCACCACTGGCTGCTTTTGTACAAGTTCTGAGGTCTGTAGATAGTTGTTCTGTAGCTTATCACAGAGCACAGGGTTTCTTTGTGATCTCCTCTTTGTTTATCACCGCCCGCTGGTGTATCTGTCTGTGTGTTTTATTTATGACTTGCAAATATGGCAAGCTGGTGCAACGTCCATGAAACTTTGCTAGCAAAACGTGGATGTATGGACACTGAGCCACAGGAATTTCATGGCTTAGCCTTTTTAAGATGTCTGCAAAGTCTAGGCCAGTATCTATTCTGGTTGCACTTTGCAAACTCCTCTAACCCAACTTGACCTCAAAAAGCCCCTGAATACACGCGGTGTTTACGAGATATTGGATTCTCATTACAAGCTGAAGGAGATGGTTTACCATTTTCTGCTTTAATGAGAAACACGTTTTTCCCCTTTTCGCTTGCTTCTCCCTGTAATCAGCTTAGATTCACGGTGTCTGATTTCTCGGCTCTGAAGTGAACAACAGTTCTGCACGCTCTGAATGAAGTTTTAATTACGGCCGAAGTTCAAGCACAGTTTGTTCTTGCCATATATTAAAAATGGATATTAAAAAGCTAAAATCCGAGTTTATCCGATCAACATTATTATCCCTGTTTGGAAAGTATAGGAGTTTTATTGATGCTTGGACAGGTTCAGCCCCCATCTACCGTATGGTAATGGATCCCAAACTGTGGGACCTGCGGTTGGGTCATTAGAGGAGCTGAAATGGGTCACAATATAAAATTGATCACTTATTTTCTACAATACACTTAGCATGTCAAATTATGCAGTGCACATATTGCATTCGTAAAATGTTTTTTATGAATAAAAAAGTAATTCCATATTTGACTATATATTGTGATAATAGACAATATAATAAAAGGGTGGGTCACATACATTGCATTTGCTCTTTTAGTGACTCCTGGGCTAAGGAAGTTTGGAAGCCCTAGCCCTAGGGCTGATGAGATATGGTTTCTTATTTTGGGGGGGGGGGGGTCCATATCTGACTCATTACATGACCTCCACGGGGTTACGTTGACTGTCAGGGTGGTGGTAGTGGGTGGAGATTCAGTCTGAATCCATTGCCCACTGAAATGAGAACGAGAGATTTCACTGACCGCTCTTCCTCCTTGCATCTTCAGTTCCATCTCTGTGCTCTCTATCCTCATGTTTTTTTTAGTAGCATGGTTTCACTTATGTTGCAGATAAATGAGTGTTTCTTTCACGGCTGCTATATGGGCATTGGGTTTCTGCGCTAGATAAACTCAAGGCAACAATTGCAGTGTGCCAGAAGTACTCGTTTTTTTCAAATCCACCTTATTATGGTCATATCCTGTGGCACCAGAACAGCTCCAACTAATGTGAAAATGGAGCATGCTGCCGTTTTCATGGACCTCGATGAAATCGTTTGTATCTTTACACAGGGACAATAAACATTCTCGTGCCACTGCAGAGAGATTAGGACCCTGCGCGTATCTCTCTGAAAGTTACTGTTCCCATTTCTTTGCTCCAATCGCCGACATCTTATCTCTCCAAGCATATCCTTAGACTCGAAAATCGAGCAGACCGGAAAAGATTAATATCCGGGCAGCGCTTCCCGACATGAAGGATGGGCTGTGTGTCTTGCGGCTCTCTTTTAGCTCTTTCTTTTCTTTCCGCCTGTTTCTTTCCTCCTGGCAGTACGGACAGCTGGGCCACATCAGGAGAGAACAGAGGCGGGCGCAGGCCTGCGCAAACGCCACCGCTTAAGCTAATTAATAATTGCGGCTGGTCAGTTGTTTGGCCAGGGCACACATGACCCCCACACTCCCTTGGGAGGTGTGTTTGCCATCCCATCCCCCGCCCTTACTGTGGCTCGGTCAGAATCGCCTTCCACCGCTGACCTGAGCCGAGCCGGAGGCGCATCATGGCGGCTCCATCATGGGCAGGCATCGTGCCGTTGCCCTGTCCAATATCACAGGCCCTTGTGCTTCTGGGTTGTTGTTGCATGGGATTCCCAAGCTCATTGGCATTCCTTTGTTTTTCTGTTTATTTGCTTTAATGGCTGATAAGACCACATAAGGAACGTAGGTAGTCTACAGCGTCTGAAGAGAGCCCTTGTGTCAGTTGGCCTCTTCAACATTTTCTAGTGTTATATTTACACAGGGTCTGAAAGATTGCTGGA
This sequence comes from Ilyophis sp. 1 JC-2022, assembly GCA_022702515.1. Lineage (NCBI taxonomy): Eukaryota > Metazoa > Chordata > Actinopteri > Anguilliformes > Synaphobranchidae > Ilyophis > Ilyophis sp. 1 JC-2022. The sequence goes on from CM040405.1 coordinate 98,728,552, forward strand.
TGGGAACTTGTTTGTTGTTTAAGCAATAAACCCGTGCACTCCGTTAAAGAGGTTCTACTCATTTTATAATTATTGAGTCAGTGATGCACAATTGATATGAGCATTTGTAAAAGATATACATTTCCACACGATGAATGCTAAAGAATTTTGCTCATTTTTTTGTTTTTAAATGGTAACTTTCTGGTGAGGCTTCGCGTTGTTTTATGGAGAGCTGAACTTGGAATGCTGGTCCTAGTTTCGTGCCTCACATTGAAAGGTCTACCCACTTTATGTCCATAGAAATGTCAGGGGAAAAAATGCAAACAATGAATCTGTTCATGGCAAGGCTGTACTCGACAGGAGCGGTGACAGCATGGGTCAGACGCAGCGTGGTGTAGGTTTAAACTGACTGTGTACAGGCATCTGTTCTTCGCAGTCTGCAAAGGAGTGCATTTAGTGAAACTCTTCACCTGTAAACCAAAACTTCTGCTTAGCACACTTCACCCCCCCCCTCCGCCGCCACCCTCCACCCTCCACCCTCCACCCTCCACCCTCCACCCTCCACCCATTGCAATCCTTTGAAAGTGTCTGTGTGTGTGTCAGAGGGGTGTGGGCACATGAATAAGCAGTTATTTTAAATTTTCAATGGGGGGGCAGCCAATGACAAAGATCTGTCAGGTGAAAAATGAGCTGTAGGACTGAATCAAATGCTCATAGATTGATTAGCCAGGTCTGTTTGTATTTGGAGATGAGTTTGAAGTGTTTGGAAAAGAGGAGCAACAGTGCAGCCCTTCTCCCTTAGGGTGGGAGGGAGGAAGAGAAAGGAAGGAGAGAGCGAGAGAGAGAGAGAGAGAGAGAGAGGGCAGATGAGGAGAGCCTACACTCTGGAGGGGCTTGGTCCTGTCCTGTTTAAGGGGGGGCCGTGTTAAGAGGAAGGGGGGTGGGGTTGGGTTGAAGTGAGGCCGTCTCCTTTTTTTCTTCAATGAATGAGAGAAAAGAGAAGGAGGACTTGTTTTTTTTGGATTCCCGGCTGTGATGGTGCCCTGGGCTGACTCCTACCCTCGTGGCACCGATCGGCCGTGGCGCACACCTGCGGGCGGGTTCACCTGGAGGAGCCCCGGGGGCAGTGCCCGCATGGCACTGCTATAGAGTCCCGCCCACCTCTCTCGCGCGAGACATGGGGCTCGGGTGCTGCAAGACAAAGAAGGACCATCCAAGCCAACACCAAGGTATGGCACTGTCTCTTATTTTACTGTGTCCAGGATGCAAGAGAGGGTCGTCCATTACGACAATGCTCAACTCACTGTGCTGCACGTGTATGATATTATCGCTCATTACGGTTTCATTCCAATATTTTCATTTGACGGAGGGGTGGCACAATTACCGTACAAGCAATTTTCATATCAGCTTGTGTGCAGGTGGCCAGCTCAACTTTAGATATTTCGTTGCAAGGATTACCAAAATGTGTATTGTTACTGAAACCTGAGGGCACGATTTGAAAGTTCCCTAAAGGCATTTTGAAGATAACGCCATGTTCGCCTGTGAAAAGGGAAAGTTTTCCTGGCTGTGAAAGCAGCTGACAGGAGCAGGCTTAGGGGCCTCTCAGTTCAGATGACAGAGGTGGCACTTATAATGCCTTAATACAATTGCAGATTGCCTGTTGTATCTCTATTGTCATTTTTAGGTGTGCCCTGCTCGCGGGTTCCCCGTGTTAGCTTTGGTCATATCATTTCACACGTGAATTTCAGTCGACTGGAGGCAATCCATTGTCAGTCTCCTTAGACTTAACTAGTCTATATACTGTAAACTCCAATGCCAGGGCTGCATATTGTATATAGTGCAGTGTGTGTCCGAAACGGTTCTTCAGTCAAGCAGGCTCACAATCACCCTGCCAAATACTACTTTTTGCTGGAGTAATGTGAACCACAGCAACAGGTCAGCCGGCATTTCTGGGGGAGAGCTCTATCAAGGGGAGGCTGTATTGTCACTTTTACAAATTACCTTAACTGTGGGCTGTGAAAAATTGAGCGTCCCGGTCGTCCATCTGCTCCCCCCCCCAGCTCAGCACGAGAGCGCCACTTCAAAGTTTTCAGGTCAAGAGCCTCGTTTGTCTCGATTGTCCCCTAATGAAAACCGCCGTATTTTCTTTTCGGTTTCTGCAACGTCACGCTTCGAGTGTTTTTGCTCCAGCTTAATTGATTTCCTGAAATAGCTCATCTTTGTTGCAATGGGTGGGCAGGAAGCTTAGGCTGTGCGGCAGCTGCTCCTTGCCTGTCCTACCGGGGCATCTTCATCATGTAGAATATTGTTGCTATCGCATGCGGACTGAACAGGAGAAAAAGCTGGCAATCGTCTATCGAGCCAATAAGGCCTGAGAAGAAACAAGTTTGTTCAACTGCTTTGCCCATAACTTTGAGTTGAGAGACTTCATAAGTCAAAAAGTTACCCTATACTCAAAGTGCCATTTGGATATTTCCCACTGTAAATGAGAATTTAACTGGAAGACAAATTTCTTAGCAAGAGTTGCCATAAACACACATGAACATATGTGGCAAGGCAGCCTGCTAAGTTTGTTATCACATGAGCTAGTCCAACAGCGAATGGCAAGGTAGGCCCGTACAGTAAGCCAACGGTTCCAAAGCTCGGCCCCGGGGGACCACTGCGTATGCTGGGTTTCGTTCCAACCACAATTGCAATCCCAGAATTTTAACAAGTCGTTAATTTCTCTTAATTAGGTGCTTTTCATGTTTAGAGGGATTATTAATCTTCTTAAGCCACATTATATGCATGTCATGAAGAATACAAGTCCCATGTTCACATTGTGATTCACATTGCACAATGCACATTACATAAAAAGCAACAATTAGATAAAAGAGGTTACAAAATGTTTTAAGTGATCAAGTTAAAGATGGAGGTTATGTAATTTAATTTGGTTTCTAAAAATGCTAGCTAGTGATCATGGTGATTATCATTAAAACACCCACCGTATGTGTAGCTTGCATTAAGTAAGACATTCCTATTAGTCCAGGAGAATGTCACATTTAAAAATAGTAACGTGATGAAGTATTTTTTTTCTCCTATGGTTTCTCTTGCCTTAATGTCAACAATAATATATTTTTAAGATATGCCATGATGGTCACACTGCAGGCACAAACTCCTGCTGGTTTGCCAGAGTTAACATTATTTAACAAGGGGAATTGCAGAAATTCTAGCTCCTCTTTCAAATGTTATTCAGTGCTTTGAGCAGTCTGGAACTCCCGCTTAATTATCGAATCGAAAAAGAACCAACTGTAGGTCACCCAATAGAAATCACTAGTAGTCTCAGCCAGTCTGATTTTTTTTGTGAACCATGTTTGTCCAGTGTAAAGAGAGCTTACTGGTGTTCCCCTGGTCTTTAGTATTTTTCACCTTGGTAACAGTGATGGTCTCAGGCATTCTACCAATCTGTCCACCCCTGAAGGACATTAAACTAGTTAAACTGATCAGGCCCTGAGCTGGTGAGCACAAATTAAGGAATCCATTTTTTTTGGAAGAAATATAGTTTCTGCATCCTATCCAGAGAGCCTGGGCAATGTGAAATGTGCATTTGCCTTTAGTATTGGGTCGTAAAAAGTCAAACTGGGGAAAGAAATAGTTGGTACAGACTATTATGAACAGGAAAACTCTTAATTATACCGCAAAATGACTTTCTTAATCACACAGCAAGTTTGTGGAGAAACAAAGAATTTAGCCTTTTTAGTATCCATGACAACCTTTCCAACAGCTTTGGTGTGGCAAATATAAAAATGCAAAACAGTGTGGTTAATTTCCTCTCATGATTTACAATATAGTTTATAAAAAAATACATCAGGTCCTTTGGGTGTTGCAGTTAGAAAATTAAAACATATGTAGGAGTTATTCAAATGAAATGCCAAAAACTGTTATTTTCCTTTTGAGCAGATCCATTATCTGAATCTGGTTTGCATGTTTATAAATTTCAGCATCATTTAACCTGCGTATTAACTATCTGCATGTGTTGCTTTCAAGAGAAAGATACTTTTCATTAACCCACTCCACAGATAAAAATAGGTGGCTGTGGGATTTTGCTTGTGCCTGAAATTGATTGATCTGACTATATAGGAAATCTTCATTAAACAAATGGCAGTTTTTGTATATTGAGGTATGATTATTCATTTGTAGCCAATTGTGTATGAGGTATGTGTATAATATAACTAAAATCACGTCACTGTTCTTCAATATATTAACCCTTCTTATTTGGCTACAGAACCAATTCAAGGGCAAACTTCGATCAGTTGGAAAGAAAGAAGAACTAGCCTGTTCAGTATTTTTATGACCCAGATCTTGAAATAGTAGCTTTGTGCAGTACTGCACATTCTGATGCAGTTGAGAGATTAACCTATACAAGTACTGTGCCTGCCACATAATTCAGATTTTATAACCCTTTCTGGGAACGGTACTACATAAGATATATGTAGCTGTCACAAGCACTGAATAACAAATTAAAATTCTATATTAATATCCATAAATGTTTGTGCGGATCTACAAACTGCAGTGACCCTGACTTTTATTTTTCTCCATTCATATCCTAAATTATAATAAAATACCATATCAGAATGTCACTGTAATGTCATTATAATATTGCTGTAAGTATGCCAGTTGCACTGAAACTATGATCAGTTTGCTACGTAAAAATGTGAAGTGGTGGACTGAAATCAGGCGGACCATCCTGGTGCCGAGGGAACCTTTATGTCAGGTAGGACCATGTGCATAGGTGTTCATATATTACGATACAAAAATAGGAATGCGCAATGCTAATTGCTAAGTGGGACACATTTTACAGATTTTAACATAAACTAGCCGTTTTCCAACTGAACCCTCCCATACGCATCGCATTTTGGAGCTACCAGCCACAGTCGAGACTGGCATGGTCCGGATTTGATCCAAGACTGTGAGGCTAAACTGAACCAGCCATCCAGCAGCCAACATAAGAAAACAATAATAGAAAAAACAATTAACATACAGATGAAGTGCTTTCTTTTTGCAATCTTCTTATTGAAATATCGGTATCTTCCTAAGAGGAGATGTAGGTGCCTTTTCACTGTTTTAGTCTTTTTCAGAAGAGATATACAGCTTCTTTGGAGAGAAACATTTGCATGTGATAAACCTTTCTCAGCAATCTCACAGTTGAACTGAATCTCTGACTGAAAAGCAGCGGTAGCCTGTTGCCTGATTCTTTATCAGCAGGAAAGGCAGATTTTATGAGAGTGGTTGGCCTGAACAGCCTCATTAAACCAAAGGGAACGAGGAATCCCTAATGGCATGCATTCATCGATACAAACTTCTAAATACGTCTGTGTGGAAAGTGGGTTAAAGTCAAAGAGAGATTAAACTGAAACTATTTACAATATACTCTTTGGCTAAGCATTACATTACAAAAATCACATATTGCGATTTTGTCTAAAACATAGAAGTCTGAAATGAATCATCTATCCTTGCAAATAGTACATTGTACATACAGGACAGAAAACAAGACAGAAACTAAAATGTATACATGGCACGCCAGTCATAAAAAAGTGTAGAAAATATAGGTAAGAGAGATGGGAGCAAACATATAGCAGCTGTTTTATGTTTTATGAAAAACTGTTTTTTTTTGTTTCTGGTGTTTATAATATTTTGTCCACCCCATGTAGGTGTCAGTGCTTCGAATAACACACAAACACACACATGCAAACACACACACACACACACACACACACACACACTCTCTCACCTTCACACATAGTTGACCAGTTGTGAGTAATGAAACAGCTAATAAACAGTACAGGGGGACTCTAGGGTGCTCAGCTCGGAAAACGTGATATCGGAAGACTTGGCACATCCACACACGTCTCTCCTGACAGAACGAAAGCGCATTAGTCACGGCGCAGAGTGCAGTCAGCCCCCAGTCTTCCCACATTTCAGCATCAGCAGTCACCCGAACCGTAATAAAGCACCCTTGAATAAATCACAACATTAATATCGTTATCTAAAATTAATTCCTCATTGTCCCTCTGTATTCAGGACACGCCCCTTTGAATGGCCCTCGCTCAGACCTCATTGTCATGTCTTTTCAGCAAGCCTGAAATGAAACATTGCCACAGCACTATGGGAACACCGCGAGAATGTTATGTGTTTGGCTGGGATGCCTGCCAAAAGCACTTAGCGTGAAGATATCGTATGTTCTGGCTCACCTTCTCAAAGGCTCTGGCATCAAATTACATAGCACGGGATAGGAACGCAACATGTCTCTGGCGGAATTTGACCCACTGTTTGTGCATTCACGTTAGATTACTCAATCATTCTCAATGAACACACTTTTCATGTTTTTTTTCTGATCATATATCAAAGAAAAAAAGTATATTTTAAGAAACCAGAAAGGAAAACCACGTTCAGCTTCAGGATATACGTAGGTGATCCACCCTAAACTGATCTCGAGCTGCTGGACGTCACGATTACAGTGACATAGCTTTAAACGGCACCTTTGAAGCACGGACCATTTTATCACTAATAAAACTAAAAGGAATTTGGACAAATGCAAGGCTGGAAATACTGCAAAGGGTCAAACTTTATGATCCTGATGAAAAAGGCCAAATGTATTCTTGCCACCTAGTGGCGCACAATAAAATTACCAAAATTGTTCCACAAAAATGTGGCCCTACTTTTTGGATGTGGTTTGTGGCCCATGGTGCAAAACATACTCAGAGTCAATATATATTTTTGTTCCTAAATGGAAATATGTATGCCATACTACCTGTTTTTTACGCATGAGCTACAAAATTGTGGGTTCTGTCTGGTTTGACATTGGATTGTTATATTGGGTTAATGTACGATGTAATACTCTTTACCAAACACATCCCTAGGAATACTTCTTGTATTTATTTATTTTTCTGATATGCTGGCATTGACAGAGAAGATACAGAATAACATGAAATTGGGTTCATAAATACCATCACAACATGCTTATTCATCTGTTGGAATATAAATATTTATCTCACTCAATAATGTTGAATAATTCCTATAATATAAAACAACTTCACAAATCTGGCTTCCAGTGACAAGAGGCTTGTAATTAAATCAGCCTATAAAAAAGGCAATACAAATCATGCCGTTGAAAAAAAATGGTTTTAAAGGCTCTGTCGCGTCAGGTGGATTTGCGAATGTCATAACGTCATATGGTTATTAAAAGATGAGACCTTGTGTTATTTCGGGATAGGGGACCATGTGGCTTTGCTTGGTACTGTTTCGGTGGCACATTGTGATGATGTAATCTCTTGGAATGTGATCGAGTGACAAATTGGCCATTGAGTAGTCGGGGAGAGAGAAACGGCAGACAGAATCCTGCTTTCAGTCTATATCTGTTTTTTTGACTTGAGTACACAATGATTGATCTTATGAACTGTTGTATTTTTTTTGCATAAGTCTCCCTGTAATAGGGACTATAGACTAAGTAGCTAATGAATTTGCAAAAAAAAAAGAGGAAAAATATCATTAGAAAATACAATAAAATCTTTCCAGTGTGCTTGATTATTACCTTCGTAAGAAGGAGACTCGCCGGCTTTTGGATCCGCAGCAAAAGATGTAACACCATTTACCTGAGGCTGAGCAGAAATGTGACATTAACATTCAATTGCACACAGTCACTGCAGACTGCCTGCTGTGAGCCACAAAGTCTCAGATGGTGTGACAGGGACGCTCTGTACTTAATTGCCCTGCCTCCTGAGCACAGCTGGCTCAAATACATGTTCTCTGGATGAATGATAGTTAGAGGATTTTTTTTCTTTGAGAACAAATTGAGAAGCTTTTAATTCAAGCTTTTGTCCAGCATTTTAATGTTGTATTTAGTGCATTTATGTGCACTTGTGTGTATTATGGCTGATCAGAGATCCAATGAAACTCTTCGAAATTTAAGGTACCTCTTTTTCAAAAAATGAAACCAATTGTGTAGTTTTTCAATGAACGAATGCAGAAAAAACTACATGTTATATATCAGAGCTTATTAATTACTTGTATCATTTGCAGTGATTATGGGATGTGTGCACCATGCAACATAGATTGCATTGGGTATACAAGCAGTCTAAATCTCTTAGGATAAACCTGAAAATAAATGATGTCAGCTTTATTAAATACATCTTTGTAATGTATAATGCAGTCCAGCAATTCAGTAAAGCGCATATGTTTTTATCTCCTCTGCAACATTTGAACTTGCAGTAGTCTGTAGTTCTACCACTAGGGGTGTTTTTATAGTATTGATGTTGGCAAGGATTTATGATGAGAGCCCAAACAAATGCAGACATTTCATCAGATCAGGTCAATCAACATACCAGGAATTCCAGCCCCCAGTACTGAGTTATGAAAACACACAACAGATATGGTTGTATGAATGCGACCGCCAGACCTTTGAATACATTTGAAATTAATGGTAACAAATTTATCAATAAACTCATATGACGATTAAATCAGTAATGGGGAGCGAGTAAAGTATTGATATTACACAATATCACTCCACATTTCTAACTTGAATTTCATTGTGCACTCACAGTTTTGAAAAATCCAACCTTTAATTGAAGTAAATTTATTCTGAGAAAAAATAATAATAATTTAAGAAAACCATGTGTGCCACAATTATTGGCACCCCTGCATTTAATACTTTGTACAACTTCCTTTTGCCAATAAAACAGCACTGAGTCTTCTGCCGTAACATCTAATAAGGCTGGAGAATACAGAGCAAGGAATCTGAGACCATTACACTTTACAGAATCTCTCCAGATCATCCAGAGTCCTAGGTCCTCTCTTGTGCACTCTCCTCTTCAGCTCAGCCCACAGGTTTTCAATGGGGTTTATGTCAGGGGACTGAGATGGCCATGGCAGAAGCTTGATTTTGTGTTCAGTTAACCATTTTTGTGTTGATTTGGACGTATGTTTTGGATCATTGTCCTGCTGGAAAATCCAATGAGGACCCAGTTTTAGTTTCCTGGCAGAGGCAGCCAGATTCAGATTTTAAATTGTGTGGTATTTCATGGAGTTCATGATGCCATGCACCCTAACAAGGTTCCCAGGGCCTTTGGAGGAAAAACAGCCCCACAACATCACAGAACATCCACCATACTTAACAGTGGGGATCAGGTTATTTTCGGTATAGCCATCCTTCTTTTTACACCAAACCCACCTTGAGTGTTGGTTGCCGAAAAGCTCAATTTTCGTTTCATCTGACCAACCGTAGAACAGTCAAAGTTCCGGTAGCATTTAGCAAAGTCCAGGTGCTTACGTTTGTGGTGAAATGACAAGAAAAGCTTTTTTCTGGCATACCTTCCAAATAATTTGTTGGCATGGAGGTGACGTCTAATGGTAGTTTTGGAGACTTGATGACCCGAAGATGCTACTTTCCTCTGTAATTCTCCAACAGTGATCCTTGGGGATTTTTTTGCCTCTCTTACCATCCTCCTCACTGTGCGTGGGGGCATAATAAATGTGGGTCCTCTTCCAGGCAAGTTTGTAACAGTTCCAGTTGCTTTTAACTTTTTAAGTATTACCCTAACGTTAGATATGGGCATTTTCAGCTATTTTTTTATAGCCATTCCTTGACTTGAGCTCAACACACTTTTCCTTCATTTGATTTGTGTGTTCTCTTATCTTTTCCATGTTGATGTATGAGTAAGGGAATATGGCCTCTGTGTCACCTCATATTTATATCCCAGTGAAACAGGAAGTCATGGATTACTGCTTGAAAGTTCCTAAACACTCTGATCAACTTTAGAAAGTAAAATATAAATGGAAAAATGCTTCAGTTACATTTTGTGGTGCCAATAATTGTGGCACATATGGTTTTGTTAAAAATAATTATTTCTTGATGAGGGATTTTTTTTCTCAGAATATATTTACTTCAAATAAATGTTGGATTTTTATCATTTTTTTAGTGTGGGATTAAGCTCATTCACCAAAAGGTGAATTTTTAATAACCCTTTTTACTCATCTTTACCAGGGGTGCCAATAATTGTGGAGGGCACTGTACATAGTGTGTTTATATCATGCCACCGACACTCTGAAAAGGGTATCTACAGATCTATCAGATATCATAGATAAGATATAGATATCCATAAGATATCAGATCTAGTAATGGTGCAAATTTTATTAATTTGATAACATTGTTTAGGTTAAATGTTCACTGAGATTAAACAGATTGCTGCTTTATTCAGAATGCTTCACATAATTATTTTCATTCAGATGGCATTGGATCCTTTCATTGTGAGAGGTGAGATCATCTTGAATTACTCATGTGTCTAAATGACCTTCCCCCCATCTCTGTGTGTGCCGCAGGTGGGGTAGGGGAGAGGGACCGAGCTGCCGTCAGTCATGAAGCCTTCCTGCTCATGGCCAACTCTCAGAATGACATGGACGACTGGGTCAAAGCCATTCGCCGCGTCATCTGGTCCCCCTTCGGTGGAGGTAGATAACGAAATTGAACAAAAGAAAACGTGACAGAAAATGCTTAGAAATCACACCTATTGGCGTGTTGGATTAATACGATTCTGACTGGCTGAGTCCCGTGCTGTGTTCCCATAATTTTATGCGCGCAGTGTTTCACCGCTAGGCCTACATCGTTCTTTAAATCTTAATATATCACCCGCAGCCTTAAATTACCTCACATGGTGGGATTTGTTATGCTAAAAACAACGCACAATGAGCCTGGCTATATGCAAACATTTGCTTTTTTTGTTGATTTGCTTTGCAAATGAGGTTTAAAGTGGCCAAGAATACAACATATAACCCCCACTTCATATTTCATGTCTATTCTGGCCTCTGAATAGAAAAGATTGCTGTGCATTTAAAATGCATAACGTTCAGTGTATGCAAAATATCTCAAGGCTTACAGTGTTGGTGTGACGAGGCGTCTGGATTTTCAGGCATTATGTTACAAAGAACACGTTATTTATAGACAGATTGTGAAATGTAAATCATCTCCCGTCGGAGCTGTACTGTCTGCGTGTTGAAACGTAACTCATTAAAACATGCACACTATCACTATAGTAGCCTATTTTACCACATTAGCGTCTTCTGATGCTTATAAGACTTCACATAAGCAATTGTCCTGTGCAATATAAAACGTACTACAATCACTATGACGAAGCAGAAGCTTACATATATATCATATGGACCTAGTTCATAGAACAATGTAGCCTATTAATAGCGACCGCCCGTGATAATTGAGATTAGTGGAATCGTCTAAGAATTCCACAGAGGCATTTCATCTCTCACTTGTAAAGTTATACATTATGGAACTCAGTGCCAACTTCGCGCATGGGAAAGGGAAGTCAGGTGAAACAACATTTAATGTGTGTGTTTAATATTTACTTTGTTTTAGGAACATGCAAGACAAAGAGTTCTCGATGTTAAATGAGGGTTCCACTTCTTTGTTTGTTTTCCACAGGATATATTGCCGACTGGAATACGGGGTATGTGCGATCACGGAATGCCTTAAGGCCCACCCCATTAGTCATCAAGAATAGAACTGTCCCTCGATTAGACTCAAAATCTATTACTAACAGCAATGCCCCGGTCACATTGGCTACATCTTGTGACTATGTCTAAACTTCTGTTTAAAATAAGAAACTGTAGGCTATTCGCCTCGTGAAAGACAGACAAAGATACAGCCGCATCTGTATTTGGACCGGCCGCGTGCAGGACCACCCTGGACACCTTTTGCGATTTCTAGTCTATATAATAGTAATCTACTGCGCTGTTTGCGTTTACGCATCGACCGAGTGGCCAGAGAAAGACATACGCGTCACTGTGCTTTAATGAGACGCTGTCGAACGCGTGAGTCAGGTTGGATTCTTTCTACGGAACTGCCAGTGGTAGGAAATGGCAGATTGGCAAAGTACCTGGTCCCAGAGGTTCGGACCCTGCTTCTCTGCAGCTCTTGCTCGCTGGCGTATCACAGCTTCTGTGCGCTGACTGGTGAGAGTGATGGTGACTGTTCTTTTCGGCAATGCAGTGAGAAGTCTCAAGGTAGTGTTATACTTCTACTTCGCTATTGGAGACAGCGCGGTTTTAAGGCACGTGGATAGGCGACAATGACGCTCAGTGGGGAGAAAACCATTTTGTCTCACATAGCATTCAGAAAACAAATAAAATTAATAATTTGCTGTCACGGTTTTATAATTTAGTTTTAAAAAATGATCAGTGTACTAACACGATGAGTAGGCTCGGCAATATTCCATCCTTTCTGTGGCAAAATTATTTTACAAAATATATTACAAATCATGTATTTAAAATGATATTGTGGAATGTATGTGTGTTGCAATAAGTAAATGTTCCAAAATATATTTTCATTGTAAATGCATATTGTGTGATACCCCACCCATTTTAACATTCCTTTAGAATCCATTCTTTATATCCTGGATTTAATATTGTATTGTATACTGGCAAGTCTGGCATATACCTTTCTTGCAAAATGACAGGAAAAAAAAAAGACAGTGAATACAAGTGTGCGCAGTTTGTTTGTTCCATTTTGTCTCTTTCTACAAGTGAAGCCGTGCAGTGAAAGGCCCCGCCCGCATGTCTTGTCCCCATAGGGATATTTGGCCAGCGCCTGGAGGACACTGTACTGTATGAGAAGAAGTTTGGCCATCGGCTGGCTCCCCTGCTGGTGGAGCAGTGTGTGGACTTCATAAGGGAACAGGGTCTGAACGAAGAGGGCCTCTTTCGGATGCCAGGACAGGCCAACCTTGTTAAAGAGCTCCAGGATGCCTTCGATTGCGGGGACAAACCTCTGTTTGACAGGTAGGTACGCTATGACGCCATCAAATTCCATTTCTATCTGATGCCAGCAAAGGCCTCAGCTAATTTTTACATTAAAGCCATGGATCATATATTGCATAAATCAGTTTAATGTGAAATGAATACTGCATAAATAATTGCCAAATTTGTATGGTTTGCCATTAGAGATTAAACATATTGCAGAAATAGAATACATTTAAATGGATTACCCTGTTGTTAACTATTTAAATAATAAAAAATTTAACTTTACTGCATATAAAATATGGGCACTTATGTGATTTGAACAATAATGAAGGTTAGTCCCACTCAAAAAAAATGTTATTGTATTTATTTAAATTCAGGAATGATGCAAGGTATGTCAAACTATACAATAATACCCCCAGATAACCATAGATTAAGTGTGGGAACACTGATAATCCTTTACCATACAAATGCTGAGATACATTGCATTGCAGTTGCTTTTTTGTTACGCAACTGGCCAGCATGTGGCAGAAAGATGTATTGAGTATTCGTATTTATAGTAAAGGGTGCATGAATTAATTGAAGATTGAACGTAAATTTGGTGAAATAATGTTTAGGGGTAATTCGATGTAACATGTGCCAAGCAAGCACACAACCAAGTCAGTGGTCGTACTGGGTTTAATATTTTTTGGTTGGTTTTATTTTCCCATAGCACCACACATTAGCTAACGCATCTCTCCAGATAACAACGATCTCATCTTGCATTCTGGCAAAATGGCACCTCATTTAGCCTGTCAGTGGCTTTTGTTGTGAATGTGCTGAGTGTGTGTGTGTGCGTGAGTGTGTGTGTGCGTGTGCGTACGTGTGTGTGTGTGTGCGTATGTGTGTTTGTGCAACTGACCTTCCTCTGACTTCCTCGCAGTAACACAGACATCCACACGGTGGCGTCCCTCCTAAAGCTGTACCTCCGTGAGCTCCCGGAGCCAGTCGTCCCCTTCGCCAAGTACCAGGACTTTCTCACCTGTGCTCAGCTGCTTGCCAAGGATGAGGAAGAGGTGAGTGAGAGCGTGTCAGAGGTTAGAGGTCAACCAGTCTCCCGCCCACCTCCGGGGTTTATTTGTCACCATCTGTCAGTATATCCTCTACTTAACATGGTGATCCTCCCTCTGACGCTCAAGGCCAAGGAACACAGCTACAGCGGGTGAAAGAATTCGATAAGAGATGACATCTTGTTGAACAAACGCGAGTCGCAGCTTTGGCTTGGCCCCTTCTTCTTTCACCCACGGACAGTGACAGTGTCCACATCTCTGGGAATGTAGTCAGAAAAGGCCATAGCACCATTTCTGGGGGAAGGGGGAAGTGCCATCTCTGACTATAGTTTTTAAAGTCTTGTGATGTTTTTGTTTAACAGGGGTTAATAAATCTTCAGAGTGGGTGATACACATATTTTCATTACACTTTCAAACATAATTTCATTGCATTATGCATTGTGATGTTTTTAATATTGATGATACACTTTTTACATTTTTTTAGAATGCGTATTGTGTGCTCTAAGATGCACTGTTAATGTACTTCCTTGGCAGGAAGCAACAACTTATATTGAGTATAAACCTACATAGTTGTTTTTATTTTCCCACAGGGACTACAGGAGCTGACAAAACAGGTGAAAACTCTTCCTCAGGCCAATTATAACCTTCTGAAATACATATGCAAGTGAGTCCTCCACGTTCTCTCCTATCCTAACAAATCTATTCACCTACTAAGCTGCTGAAGACTCATGAAAACACTACACAATGTTTTCCATATGAAAGACATTTGAAACTAAATACATGGATAGTTGATCCATGTTTATCGATTTTCGCTGTAAAGAAAAAAATAAATTAAAGGACAGTTCCTAGAGAGCTGACCCAGTTTTAATTAATCATAGGCTTTGGTGGATTTATGAGAAAACAAGATGAGAGCAGATATTTCAGCCTCCTGCTCCACACACATGCCTTCCATAATGTACTGTACCTCTTTCATGTTTAGACAATCACAATAAGATTGACATCTGTGATTTGCAGTGTAGATTCCAGCTGGAATATTTCATTTTCTATGGTTATGCATGTATTCATTGTTGGCTAGCAGATGGAGTATAGGCAACCTAGGTATGGTCCCTCTATAGTATAACTGACAGATTCAAAATGGAGTTTATAGAGACCTCAATGATATCTAAATACACATGGTTATATTTGCATAATGGTTATAAAATTCAAGCTTTTCTCTTCAATTTTCAGGTTTCTTGATGAAGTTCAGTCTCATTCAGGTGAAAATAAAATGAGTGTCCAGAACTTAGCCACAGTGTTTGGGCCAAATATCCTACGTCCTAAAATGGAGGACCCTGTGACCATTATGGAAGGTACAGTATAGCACTTTTAGTTGTTCAGCTGTTTATTATTTGTATTATTAATATACATTTAGCTTTACACTATATTCTAACTAATTTACATAGCATATTTCAGCTTGAGTTTCTACTACTGTGTAAATTGATTTTATTGGCTCCTGTTGTCTCCATGCAGGAACCTCTATGGTGCAACACCTTATGACTGTCCTGATCAGTGAGCATTCCCGGCTGTTTGTTTGCCGGGACAGGGAGGACCTAGTGGTACAGCCGGAGGTCAGGGCACAGGGCCAGCACAGCACAGTGGGGTGGATCTCTGAAGAGGACCTCCAGGGATATCCCACGACAGAGAGGGGCGCCACCTCTGGCGATGAACTGAATGGCAGCTCCTCCTCTCTGGATATTGTTGCCTCCAGACTGGTTCCTCAGGGAAGAGGGGAGGGGGAATCAGAAGGGTCGGGGCCAGGCCCAGGGGTGGTGCCAGCGGTGGTCAGCCCCAGCAAGCAGGTGAAATCCCTCCCCACCTGGAAGTACTCCTTCAAGGGCTCGGGTTCACGCTCAAACCCGGCTAAGCTAGGCCTGGGCGGCTCCTCGGTGGACGTCTCCAGCCTGTCGGGGGGGAACTGGCTGCTGAATGGACTGTCCTCCCTGAGGGGCCACCGCCGAACATCCTCAGGGGAGCGGGTCAGAGACTCAGGGTCATCCCAGAGACTGTCCACTTATGACAACGTGACCTCGTCCAGCCTGAGCGTGCCCAGTGTAGCCAGCGCGCCCTGGTCCACTTCCTCCTGTGAAATCTCTGTGCCAGACTCGGCCAGCGACCTCTCGGGGTCGACGGACTGCGGGAAGGTGGAGTGGTCGGAGTCAGAGGGGGATCGAGGTGGGGCTGAAGAGAGGGCATCAGAGACTGGGGACAGTAGCGAGGCGGGGCTGGAGCTCCATGTCCCCTGTGGGGGGCACAGCGAGAGCAGGGACATGATCTCAGACTTTGCTATGCCTCATGGCTCTAACAACGGCCACTCAAAAGCACTTACCAATCTGGTGGAGGAACTGAGGGAGGAGCTGAGGATGCAGAAGCTAACATATGAGACCAGGATTAGAAAGTAAGGGGCCAGTGTTCCTTTCTCCAATAAGTACATTTAGAATTAAAAAAACAAGGGCCTGAAAGCTTGTTTGAAAATACATTTTGACAGAGGCTTTTATTGGGAGCTTTTGCCAATCATCTTGAAAAGCTTCACATCTATTCTATTTTAAATGTAATTTACTTAGAAATTGGGTCATATTTTCAGTTCCTACTCAAACTACACTGCTCAAAGAAATTAAGGAAACACTTAATCAACACAGTATAACACCAAGTCAATTAAACATCTGGGATATCGATCTGTCCAGTTAGGAAGCGTAAACGATTGTGAATCAATGTCACCTGCTTAGGTGCAAATGAAAGTGACAACAGTTGGACAGGAGAGGCAACAGCAAGACAACCCCCAAAAAGTAAATGGTTTTGCAGGTGGTGGCCACAGACCATTTCTCTCTCCTTATCCTTCCTGACTGATTTTTCTCTAGTTTTGCATTTTGCTAGTACCCTTGTCACTACTGGTAGCATGAGGCGGTACCTGCATCCCATTCAGGTTGCCCAGGTAGTCCAGCTCCTCCAGGATGGCACATCCATACGCGCCATCGCAAGAAGGCTTGCTGTGTCTCCCAGCACAGTCTCAAGAGCGTGGAGGAGGTACCAGGAGACGAGCCATTACACGAGGAGAGCTGGACAGGGCCGTAGAAGGGCAACAACCCAGCGGCAGGACGGGTATCTGCTCTTTTGTGCAAGGAGGAACAGGAGGAGCACTGCCAGAGCCCTACAAAATGACCTCCAGCGGGCTACTCGTGTGCATGTTTCTGACCAAACTGCCAGAAACAGACTCCAAATGGGTGGCATGAGGGCCCGACATCCTGTAGTGGGACCTGTGCTCACAGCCCAGCACCGTGCAGCTCGATTGGCATTTGCCAGAGAACACCAGAATTGGCAGGTTCGCCATTGGCGCCCTGTTCTCTTCACAGATGAGAGCAGGTTCACACTGAGCACATGTGACAGACGTGAAAGAGTCTGGAGACGGCGTGGCGAATGTTATGCTGCCTGCAACATCATCCAGCATGACCGGTTTGGTTTAATTGACTTGGTGTTATGCTGTGATGATTAAGTGTTCCCTTAATTTTTTTGAGCAGTGTATTTGTGGATTGCATAGGGGCTGAAAGAGCTGACATTCATTGTCCGTCATATTGAGCTATTATATGTTACCTAATTTATGGTCGGTCAGTCATGATGTAGCCTGAGGATACAATGACATGTGGGAAAACTGACATTCCTTTACCATAAAAAGAGTAGTTAAATTGAATTGTGGTTGCTTTTCAAAGTTATGCATCAGGATTATGGCCTGCCATATGAAACTTGTAATTTGAAGTATGAACATGGAATTCAGGGATTGAAGTCACAATAGTAAAAAGCCCAATACAGGGGCCGCCGCGGTAGTACAACGGTAAGAGCGCTGACTTTCAGTCAGCACAGTTGTACTCCGAGGATCGGGGTTCGCGCCCCGGACCTGCCATTTTCCGAGCATGGCCGGCGCCCGATGGGAGCAGCAATTGGCGGCTGCTTCCGGGTGGGGGGAGGGCTCGGAAGAGAATCGCTGCGCAAATAAGGCCCCGGGGAATCACAGCCAGGAGCCTGGGGAGTCGCGCCCTGTAGAGGACGTGACGGCCTCTTTCCTACAACCGGCTGACGGGGTCGTATAGCGGCGGTTCTCTAGCGGTTGCTACATGGGGGGGAATTGAATTAGAATAGGGGTTCAATTGGCTACTAAATTGGGAGAAAATGGGGAAAAAATCTGAAACAAATTTTTTTTTTAAAATATTTTAAAAAAGCCCAATACAAAAACTGCAGAATACAGACATCTTTACAGTAACTGGAACATCCCATGGGTGGAATTAATTTATACTGTTTACTATTTATACTAATAACTAAAAGTGTTTACCTCGTTTTTTTCAGAAAAGTTGTTGATTTTTAGACTGAGGCATGAATTCAGCCACAGTCATTTCGCCTCACAACTTTGACAACTTTTGATAGTTTTCATTATTGTAAGCAAAGCTGAAATTTAAATTCTCTACATTTAAGTCAGGCTTCACTGTGGGTCCAAAACAAAACTGTAACCTGAGAGAAGTGCCTTTGTTTCTTTGAGAAATTTTGATTTCCCAAAGAAAGAAAATTAAAATGCATGTCATGTTGAGTGTGAGAAACACCTGGCTGAGATGCTCATGGTCTCCCCCTGCAGACTGGAGGAGTCAAGTGCAGCCCTGTGTATCCAGATGGAGAGGCTGGAACATGAGATGGACCAGGAGAGGAAGAAGCAGAGGATGCTGGAGATCAAGCTGAGGAACTCAGAGCGAGCCCGCGAGGATGCAGAGAACCGGAACCGCATCCTGCAGGAGGAGATGGAACAGTTCTTCTCAACCCTGGGGGACCTGACTCTGGGTGCACGGACCAGCGACATATGAAACAAAACAACCTGACAAAAATACCCTTACAAAAAAGTAGCATATGTAAAATACAGTAGTATGCATTTTTATGTAATTGTTGCCAATTTAATATATGTAATGTAAGTACAGTCATATATTGTGGAATAAATTGCAAAAAAAAAAAAAAAAACTGTAAGCTGTGTTCAACAGAATATGTGTTTTGTATTGCAGATAGGAAATTGGCAATATTTTATATTTAACCATATGGTGTGTGTGTGTGTGTGTGTGTGTGCACGTGCGCGCGCGTGAGTGTGACTTTTTAATAAGGGTATAGCATGTTCATCATGAACTGTCTTTGTCACTGTTACTCCAACCCATTGGTACTGTAAGGTAATTCCATGCTGTTTTGTGACAGCACCTCAGTCTTTGCTTTGCATCTGCTCATAGGCTGTAGACCTCGAGTAAGAATGTCATTGTTATGTTGGGTTTTTGTTTTACCTGATGGTAATATTGTGAGACTTGGATATTTATTGCAAATAAATTGTTGGCGTCATATGACTTTCATATTATGCATAACAGACCAGATAATACCAAAGCATGATTCTACTGCATCCGGCCAGAACAGCAGTCATGATCAATTTTTACACATGGAACTGACCAAGAGTGGATTTTTCTTTAACCACACTTTTTTTGTTTATTCCAACTCTCCTCATTTTCCCCACAATCTCTCTCTCTCTCTCTCTCTCTCTCTCTCACACACACAAAACTGAAACAGTGTAGTGCCATAACAGTGCCTTTACAGGATTATTGCATGTGTAAAAGTTGATTGGAATAGAAATGATTATCAGTGTGGAAATGATCTTTTGATTCTCAATAGTCATAGATTTAGCAACGCCTCACCATGTTAGCTCTGGACATCTTTTACATTTTCCTCTCAAAATGACCAAATCATGCTAATATGTGGAAAACCACATGGAAATGTTAGAAAAAAAAACATGTACATTAAAAATATGTATTTTAGGTTTATGTCAATATCTGTCATATATTGAAGGATTGTATGTACAATTCTTCCTACCTTCACACCTTCTACCTTGTTTTATGCATATTCTGTAGAACTGTATGTTTTTGTTACAGTATATGCAAAACCAACAAGAGAAAACGTTGGCCTATTTATTTGAAATATTAAATTATATTGTGAATTGTGCTATGAGACTGAAATGGTTTTTCACACTTCCCAATAAGAGTGGAGTGGTCATATTGATTGTCTAATGAAACGTCATTGTGGAAGTTGAACTGTGGTCATCTTTATTTCTCTCATTCGGAAGGAAATATTGTATTTCACTACACATTTAGACATTTTTATTTGAGTCATGAGAGACAAATTAGAGTGTTTCCAAATCAGAACATTTGGTTTCCTTCAGTATTCAGAAAAATGGGACATAAAAGTGGATCAAATATCAATGGAAAACATTTTTTTCTTCATGTCATGTCAGTAATTTGATTCCGCCTATTCTGCATAAGGGGCCGTTTTTGATTGCCATAAACTGCCACCGGGCACATGTGCCCATTTAAATACATCTACCATGCAAGGGGTCATGGCTGATCCCACACAGCTATAGGGCCTCAAGGCACCAAACCAGTTACATTTGAAGAACAGTCTATGGTCATTGACAAAAGTTACTAGGTTGGTGTGACCTATCTGTGGATGCTAGTTCCTCACATTGGAATTTGGACATGCACAAATCTGCATTGACTGCATACTCATCTAGTTGATCTGAGGGCGGTATAAGAACATTTTCATGTTCTGGTGGCTTCATATATTAATTGGCCTTTATAATTGACTTTCCACAAAGTGGTAGAATTTCAAAAGGTGCTAACTTCCTACAGCTAAGCAGAAAGGAGAGGACACATTTTATGAGTTTTTAACCAAGACACTTTCTTAGGCAAAAGGAATAAATTAAAGGTGGTTAAAACATTGCCACTGTAACAAATTGTCCTACAGTCTGCTGTAACATAAAAATGCAAATATTTATTCTATAAGAAAAGTCCATTATAATACCAGGCAGTAGCCATTCATGTGAGAGTTCATTCTTTCAGCAAGAGGCAACATTATCTTGTAATTTTGTTGCGAGTAGTATTACCCATAACACAAATCTCAGGTGATGTTAACCTCAATATTCCAACAGCCTCAGAATGGCTACCCAATTCTGATCCTCATTTGAAGGAAATGGTCATTGAAAATGTGCTTTTACCGTGGAATACTTGATTACTGAAGTGGTGTAATAGGACCTCTTAGCAATTAAAAATGTCTCAACAAAAACATCCCATTTGTTTTGCGCAATTTGTTTAATTATCCATTCATGTTGGTGCATAATGCATAAAACGTTTACTTCAACAACAAACAAAAACAAACGCATAATCCTCATGATTGCGTGGGCAATATTAATCCAAAGGACATGTGATCACCTCTTCATTATGAGCACCAATTGCAGTGTCAATGCAGCATCACAAAAGTCAATGCATCCTGAAAAATAACGTTTGATGCATTTAGAGCCGCAAACTGTGCCTCCAATATACAAAGAACTGATCATTTAAAGGGGCTATATGTAATATTTTGTACATGCATGAATCGCATCAAATTGCCAATGTATGAACAGATTGTAACGTTTAAAAAAAAATTAGGCCTGCCCTGACTTTCTCGGTTGCGTATAAGAGCCTATGAGTTGACTTTTATGTAAAAAAAAAATTGGCTGTGTCCCAAACCTCATACTTCCATGCTCCGCACTACCATACTTCGATATGGACTCATGGATGCATGTGCTCGCTATGCGTGCTCGGAGCATGGAAGTATGCGGTTTGGGACACAGTTGGGTCCGATTTTCCGGGGAAATGATGATGATTTGATGATTATGGCTTACAGCTAATGAAAACCCAAATTCAGTGTCTCAGAAAATTATAATATTGTGAAAAAGTTCAATATTGGAATCTCATAGTGTCACACTCTAATCAGCTAATTAACTCAAAACACCTGCAAAGGTTTCCTGAGCCTTTAAATTGTCTCTCAGTCTGGTTCATTAGGCTACACAATCATGGGGAAGACTGTTGACTTGACAGATGTCCAGAAGACAGTCATTGACACCCTCCACAAGGAGGGTAAGCCACAAAAGGTCATTGCTAAAGAAGCTGAAAAATACATTCTCATAATAAAGTGGATTACAAGTCGAGCTACAATTATTAATGCATTACTTTTAAAAAAATAAAATTTGGAACGTGCGATATATGGTCTATATCCTTGTACCACACAGGCTAATCCAGGAACGTTTTGGCTCATTCTATAAATCAGATTTCAAGAAGTAGTCGATAGTCTCCGAAGCCCATTCTATCTTTCTAAGGGAATTCACTTCTGAAACCAGACTCCGCCCATGACTGACGTAGCCTACTCACTTGAGTACTTTATTCCGCAATCACGTGCGGTAGGTCTATAACTTTTTACTGTCAAAATATTAACGTGAACATCGGCCGGGAATTCTAGCCATGGAGAGACCTACGTTTGTTGTTAGGGATTATAAGCGAACCCGAGATGTTCTTATTGGACAGGTAACGTAACATTACTGCAAAACATGTGAAATATATTATGTAGCGACCCGGAAGCTGGGTCGCGTCAATGCGGACTTGTGGGCGCAATGCGCCATGGGAAATCGCAGGTGCTAGCGATTTCCTTTAACTGTTAATGTTTACATGTACTGTTTTAATTAAATGTTGTTATCAGTTGTTATAGTTGTTATTAGTTGTTATAGTTCCGTGTTAATTTACTGTTGTTTGTTGTGGATGAATGCGAACACCGTGAGTGAAAGTGTGTGTGTTAAACGTTGACCCCCGCCATTAGCGGGTATTACGCTGAGTTCCTTCTCGCTTTGTTTACGTAATAAACAAGTAACCTGGAGTCGTGCGGTGTATGGGGCACAGGTTGCTAAGCAGCTGAGAATTCGTTGTGGACATTCCATTCTTACTTGCACGCTCGCCACATTGGTGTCAGAAGTGGGATGACGCAGAGAATGGAGAGAGAGATCCACGAACTGGAAGAGGCTCTACAGCTGATCCAGGGGCGCCAGTCAGTTAAGGCGGGAAGGATGCCACTCCAGCCTGCTGCCGTCCAACGCCCCCTAGCGACCAGGAGGACGAATGGCGACATCACTCCACAGCCCGCCGCTGATGATGAGCTGCTACCCCACGCTGCTGGAGATCGCCACCTAGGGGCCGGAGGCGGTGCAGAAATTCCAAAGGCTCTTTTGAGAGCTGGTAAGGTAGACCGCCACCTAGGGGCCGGAGGCGGTGCAGAAATCCCAAAGGCTCTTTTGAGAGCTGGTAAGGTAGAGGGACGCCTGCCGCCTACTGCTGCACAGCGCCCCCTAGCAGCCCGGAGGACCACGGATGCTAACACCACCGCAGCACCCCGAACGCCAGCCAAGCTGCCCAAATTCGGCGGACTAACGCCGCTGGAGCCTTACCTGTCCCAGGTCCAGCTAGCAGCATGGCACAACGGCTGGAGCAGCGAGGAGGCTGCCACACACCTGGCCCTGGCTCTGGAGGGTAAAGCAATACAGGTGTTGCTCGACCTCGGGCCTGCGGAACAGCGCGACTACCACACCCTGACCACCGCCTTGGAGAGACGGTTCGGGCAGCACCGATTCGCCGACCAGAGCCGAGAGGAACTGGCCAGCCGCCGCCGACAAGAGGGAGAGAGCCTGGGCACCTTCGCCGCCGACGTACAGCTGCACGCTCAACGGGGCTACCCGCAGTTCCACGCGACGGCCCAAGAAGAGCTGGCCCTCCACGCCTTCCTACAGGCACTCACGCCAGAGCGACTGCGCCAGCACGTCCGCCTCACCACGCCCCGCACGCTTAGCGAAGCAATCCAGGAAGCCGAACGAGCCGAGGCGATACTCGCCACTCGGGCCGACCCGCAGAGAACCTCCTCCCCGGGGCCACGCATCAGGCTGGCCGACCACGACGAGGAGGACGACACAGCAGAGGTCCGCCGAGCCCGATCACCACCCCCACGGTCTACAAACTGGCCCTCAGCGGCTCGGCGACGGCAACCAGGGCTGACCAACCGCTGCTACCGCTGCGACGAGCCGGGGCACATCGCTCGTGACTGCCCGGCCCCAGCACCAAAGGTGAGGGGACCGCCACTCCAGCCTTCAGCCCCTCTCTACGGCCGATGCACGCCAGTAGGTCGCCTAGGCTACACCCAAGGACTGTATCTGAACTGCCAGCTCGACGGCCACACCTGCCGGGCCCTAGTAGACACGGGGTCCACCATCTCCCTGGTACGGCCGGGGCTCCTTCCGGGTACCACCGGACCACTCCCCACAGCATGGTCACCAACCAACACCCGGCTGACAACGGTGACGGGAGAGACGTCGGCCATGAAGGGGAAGAAGTCGCTGCAGATCCGCGTTGGCGAACAAGGGCTGGTCCATGAGTTCTGGCTCGCCAGCATCCAGGAGCCCTGCATCATTGGCCTGGACCTGTTGAACCGCTGGGGCGCGCGTGTTGACGTGTCAGGGGCAGCCATCACCCTCGGCACCGAGACCATAGCACTCCAGCACCATCGTGAGGGGAAGAAGACCCGACGGGGCCCTCACCAGGCCGCAGCTGCTCAGCACGCCCCAAGACCGGGTGCCACACTGCCACCGCTGCCCCGACCTCAGCCTGAACGGGCCGCCATCGCAACCAGCCCACCGGTCACCAGCCAGCCTGCCCCCGGTCCCGCCGCCAAGACGTCTGGGGCCACTAGTGAGCTGTGGCACCGCAGCAGCGAGGGGCTCGACCTCCAGCAACGCCGCCAGCTGAAGCGCCTGCACGACGACTACGCCGACATCTTCGCCGCCCGTGATGAGGACTGCCGTCAGACCGGTCTGGTCCAGCACGACATAGAGACTGGATCTGCCCAGCCCATCCGTCTGCGGCCACACCGCCTGGCACTCGCAAAACGACAGGCAGCGGAGGACAAGATCAAAGAGATGGCAGCTGCGGGAGTGATTGAGCCCTCTGACAGCCCCTGGGCGGCCCCAGCCGTCTTGGTGGGGAAAAAGGACGGCGACTGGAGGTTCTGCGTTGACTACCGCCGCCTCAACGCTGTCACAAAAAAAGACTCCTACCCGCTTCCCCGCATCGACGACGCTCTCGACCACATCGCGGGGTCCAGCTGGTTCAGCTCTCTTGACCTACGCAGCGGCTACTGGCAGGTGAAGTTGGCCCCCGACGCAAAGCCAAAGACTGCCTTCACCATTGGGCAGGGGCTGTGGCAGTTCCGAGTCATGCCCTTCGGGCTCTGCAACGCGCCGGCCACCTTCGAGCGCCTGATGGAGCGGGTACTGGCGGCCATTCCCCGGAGTCGCTGTATAGTGTACCTGGACGACCTGCTGGTGCATGGCAACGCCTTCGACCTAGCCCTGGCCAACCTGCAGGAAGTCTTCGCGACTATCCGTCGGGCCGAGCTGCGACTGAACCCCAAAAAGTGCCACCTGCTGCGGAGAGAGACGGCCTTCCTGGGACACGTGGTCAGTGCCCTGGGCGTTGCTACCGACCCTGCTAAGGTGGCTGCCGTCAGAGACTGGCCAACCCCTGCCACTATCAACGAGCTGCGGAGTTTCCTGGGCCTGGCCTCCTACTACCGCCGTTTCGTCCAGGATTTTGCCACTACCGCCAGCCCGCTCCACCGCCTCACCGACAAAGGGCGGCCGTTCAAGTGGGACGACGCCTGTGCCACAGCCTTCGCCAAGCTCAGGGCAGCCCTTGTAGAAGCTCCGGTGCTGGCCTACCCCGACGTCCAGAAAACCTTCATTGTGGACACCGATGCCAGCAATGTGGGGGTCGGGGCAGTCCTCTCTCAGCCAGGAGAGGGGGGAGAACGTGCCGTGGCTTACTTCAGCCGCGCTTTGAGTCGGGCCGAGAGGAACTATTGTGTAACTCGGCGCGAGCTGTTGGCAGTGGTCCTGGCCCTTCGCCACTGCCTTACCTGCACGGGAGCCGGTTCCTCGTCCGCACTGACCATGCCTCGCTCACCTGGCTGTTAAACTTCAAAAACCCCGAAGGCCAGGTGGCCCGCTGGCTGGAGGCCCTCCAAGGGTATGACTTCGACATCCAGCACCGAGCGGGGCGACATCATGGCAATGCCGACGCTCTCTCGCGGCGTCCCTGTGCGGCATGGGAATGTCGCTACTGCCGGCGACAGGAGGAGCACGACCAGCCAGCATTCACAGTGGCAGCCGTACAAGCGACCAGTCCGGAAGACGGGTGGCTCCCGTTAAACCCGTCGCAGCTGCAACAACAGCAGGAGGCTGACAACACCGTGGGCAAGGTGAGAGGCTGGCTGGAGGCGGGGCGACGTCCGGAGTGGGCGGAAGTGTCCGCCCTGGGGCCGGAAGTAAAGGCATTCCATTCCCAGTGGGGGAATTTCGAACTGCACCACGGGGTGGCGTACCGGAGGTGGCAGGCCCCTGGAGGAAGAAGCAACCTCCTCCAACTGCTGGTGCCCCGGGTGCTCCGTTCCCAGGTACTCCAACTCGTCCATGGGTCGGTGGGGACGGGGCACTATGGGAATTCCAAAACCCTGCACCGTCTCCGGGAGCGGTTTTACTGGCCTGGCTGTCGGCGGGACGTCGAACTGCATGTACACTGCTGCGACTCCTGCACCGCCCGGAAGGGGCCGACCCAGCGCTCCCACGCCCCACTGCAGCAGTATCTGGTGGGGGCCCCGATGGAACGAGTGGGGGTGGACATCCTCGGGCCCTTTCCCGTGACTGACTCCGGCAACCGCTACGTCCTCGTGGCCATGGACTATTTCACCAAATGGCCTGAGGCGTACGCGGTGCCAGACCAGAGTGCAGCCACCACCGCGGAAAGACTGGTGGAGGAGATGTTTGCCCGCTTCGGGGTCCCCACCGAACTACACAGCGACCAAGGGCGGAACTTTGAGGCGCAGGTGTTCGGCGAGGTCTGCCGGCGGCTGGGGGTGAGTAAGACCAGGACGACACCGCTCCATCCACAGAGCGACGGGCTGGTGGAGCGGTTCAACCGCACCCTGACCACCCAACTTGCCATTCTCACCAGCCAGCACCAACGAGACTGGGACCGCCACCTGCCCCTGGTCCTGTGGTCCTACCGCACTGCCGTGCAGGAGTCCAGCCAGTGCACCCCTGCTGCTCTCATGTTCGGGCGGGAGCTCCGGACACCGGTGGACTTGGTGTTCGGGGCCCCGCCGGAGCCAGAGATCGCAGGGGGAAAGGAGATGGATTATTTCCGCCGACTGCGGGACCGTCTCCAAGTGGTCCACGAGTACACCCGCCAGGCGCAGGCCAATTCTGGGGTGCGGCAGAAACGGGCGTACGATACCCGGTGTCGTGGACAGGCCTTTTCGCCTAAGGATCAGGTATGGATTTACTGTCCCGTCCGCAAGAAGGGGGTCTCCCCCAAACTGCGGAGTCACTGGCAGGGGCCGGGGGAAGTCCTGGACAAACTGTCTGAGGTGGTGTACCGGGTGCGTATGCCCGGTCGGGGTCGCCTGGTGGTGCTCCACCGGGACAGGCTGGCACCCTACCGACCTCTCACACCGCCTGTTGCTCTCGCACCGCCTGTTGCTCTCACCCCGCCTGTTGTGCTCGCACCGCCTGTTGAGGAGGGGGGGGCCAGTCCGGACACTGCCCGTACGGAGCCGGGTGGTTCCCCAGCATTGACAATTCATGCGCCCTCCAGGCGGCCGTGCCGTCAACGGCGACCACCGGCACGTTACCGGGACTCTGAGTTGGGTGATGGGGTCGTTGGGGACAACTGACCCCTTAGAAGGGGGCTATGTAGCGACCCGGAAGCTGGGTCGCGTCAATGCGGACTTGTGGGCGCAATGCGCCATGGGAAATCGCAGGTGCTAGCGATTTCCTTTAACTGTTAATGTTTACATGTACTGTTTTAATTCAATGTTGTTATCAGTTGTTATAGTTGTTATTAGTTGTTATAGTTCCGTGTTAATTTACTGTTGTTTGTTGTGGATGAATGCGAACACCGTGAGTGAAAGTGTGTGTGTTAAACGTTGACCCCCGCCATTAGCGGGTATTACGCTGAGTTCCTTCTCGCTTTGTTTACGTAATAAACAAGTAACCTGGAGTCGTGCGGTGTATGGGGCACAGGTTGCTAAGCAGCTGAGAATTCGTTGTGGACATTCCATTCTTACTTGCACGCTCGCCACAATATTGCGTTGTTCCTAACTTGCTTGCTAACGTTCACACTAGGAAAATACTGTCTGAGTGGATAACGTTAGCTAGCTAAGTTACATCGATTCAAACCCAACTCCCAGGGCTGATCTGGCTGGTAGCTAACGTTAGTTGGCTAGCTGGCTGTTTACAAATTACGGTCAGATAATGTTCCAGGATAATGCCAAAGATGTCTGTTCTTTCAGAACCTGGTGTTTTGTAACTTACATTCTATGTGCAATGACTCGTCTACTCACGCCACTCCAATTATCTGCTTATAACTAACGTTAGTTTGGGATAATCCTTGTCTAAACCATAGACCGTAATAAAAATACCCGCGCCGTGGTATCAACCCACTGTGCTATAAAAAAAAAACACGCTAGACCCATAACGCCGACGTATCATACAGAGTGGATTACTGCAAATGTTGCTCGCTCCCATTGTGCGAACGGGCTGCTGGCTGCAGTTCACATTCGGCCACTGGTGTCAGTATGGAGAGGGATTTTCTGAACATTACATATAGCCTCTTTAAATGTAAATGTACAATCTAGCAATAACCACCTAAAACGATTCATACTCAAAAATGGACAATTGGGTATTGATAATCATGGAAACTACAATTCTTCCAACTTCAACAAACACCCAAACTTGCAAATTAAATGAACGATGCATGTATCAAATTCAATTATTTATTTGCATTACATGTTTTTAAAATTGGCATTATTGAATCCCAGTGCATACATTCCA
This sequence comes from Ilyophis sp. 1 JC-2022, assembly GCA_022702515.1. Taxonomy (NCBI): domain Eukaryota; kingdom Metazoa; phylum Chordata; class Actinopteri; order Anguilliformes; family Synaphobranchidae; genus Ilyophis; species Ilyophis sp. 1 JC-2022. Next base: position 98,757,193 of record CM040405.1, read on the forward strand.
ATAGTGCACTTTTCAGTCTGTGGTAGAGAATACCCAGAACCAGGAATTCTTAATAACCGGCATGGCTGGCCTTACAAGCAAACATTACAAACCAGCACCATAGTTACATGAGCTTGTTTTAGGCATTTACATATTTTCTGTATTACTTATTTGGCCTTACCATCTAATGATCGAAATATATCTGGCCATGCATATTATCTCCTCACACTGTTTTCTGGGCACAGATATTAAGGACTGGCAAGGCTTGATTACATTACATCATGACTATATCAAGTCACAGAGAATCGTTCTAATTTATAAAAAGGAAAACATGGATCGACAGTACCAAACATTATTCTACCTTCAGAAAACATACATCTACATGGCTATATCCACCACTTACTACTTGCACAATTTGCAGAAGGTATTGCACATGAACGGATTAAAAAAAGAAAAGAAAAAGAAATAGAACAAAATAAAAATATACATGAACATTTTGTTCTTTACTTCTAGGTGAAGTATACATTACATACAATACTAGAAGTCTCCTAACATTGACAATTGTACACTTTAAAATAAATAAATAATGAAAAATCTGTATTCACATTTCTTTTCTACACCTAATAATGTGGGCAGCTAAGTATCCAAGAACTTAAACAAATTTAGTGTGAGGTAGTTCATCAAAGCCTACTTTAATTGGGATTATTTTGTAGTTTGAAAGATGCGCAACAAAAAAAACAAAAAGCATGAGAAAAGCTATCCTAGAATACCATGTCTCCTGTAGTGGGATAAGGACAGACCAAAAGAAAATCCCAAAATTAAGAGCACTTAAAACAAATAATAGTAAAAAAAATATTGTAAGGAATCATCTAATGTACTGACTCAACTAATTGGACAATGGATGCCTTGCGTGGGCTAGCGTAACGTTGACGTTTCAATTTTCCGGACATTCTCCACCACATCCTCACGTTCCCGTACACTCAGTTGCACATCACTTTACATTCTGAAACTGCGCTCCAAACCAGGTAAACATTCTTTCTGACAAGACCAGTTATTCTTTTCTAACCTGCGGCTATATCAAACCATCGCCAAGTAAGAGCGCGGTTCAATATTTTATCAAGGTACTAGGAAGTACTGTTGACGGTAACAGTACATTTAAATTGAACAATGTAAAGCTGAAAACCATACATGATGATTAATTGTCATTAAAAAAATTCTTTAACTTTGATGAAAAACCTTGATAAAACCGCCCTCAGCATTATCAAACGTGCTATAACTTGTTTCCTTATTTTAAACATACTTTGTCCTTTCAGGAGACTGCCACTTCCAACTTTGGGTTATAACCAATGCAGTAGAAAAATAGATACTTCACTTGTGATAAGAACCACCTCGAATCTGATTGAATATTGCGGAAACACTAGTACTTTTCACAGACACCGTGTACCTCGGAAACATCAAATCCTTTTCTTCTAGTACATGTTGTACAGGAATGAATGCATGACAACTACAGGCACTTTTCCTTTTAAAACAAAAATAAAAACACTTGCAATCACGTCATTTATTGCATACAATTTTGATATTTTGTTTTGTTTTTGATTTCCTTTAACTGGTGCTTCTATTCCTTGTATGTTGTCAGCGGAGGGCAAATGAAATACATTTACAGTGCACACATGCGTCTATACGTCCTGCATTGGGTCTCCCACTGGTATTATTGTCAGGATTCCAGTTTTGTTTGTTCATTTTCATTTTATATGAATCAGGAGAGCACAAAATGCTCATCAAAAAATGTAAACATACTGCTAGTTGACACAGGAAATACTAATTATGGAAGAACACACACTAAAGAAGCATTGTAAGATACTATTAGAACCACACTTCCAGGAATTTCTTTTTTTTTCCTTCTTTTTTTTAAAACTTGGGTTTTTAAACAGGATTGCCATCTGTAACACTGTAAACTGGCAGCATGCAGAAAATGTACCTGTATTTTGTTCTTATCACTAGGCACTGCAATATCTCCACAGTCCAATGACTATTGACCCTTGTTTAAATTTGATCAATAATGAAGTTTGGAGGGGAAAAAAATATCCCTTAACAATCCACACTTTGTCAATGCTTTGCCCAGTTTTCACACATAACCTGTTCCAATCAGTGACATAAAATTAATCTTCAACTTCACTCTGTTTTCAGGTTTGGGAATATCTCCCTCCATTTTGAATGCAAGATCCATTTAATAAAAGTAATCATTATGCTAACCAATGCAGGAAAAGCAAGCAGTACATTAAGCACTAAGCCAAATTTAATTATTTTCTGAAAGCTTTTCGTTACCTTCCAATGCGCTTGTAAATTTAAGCCCAAAATTATGAATTATATAATCCAATGAGATTTGCAAAATGTGTCATTAAAACTTTTAACAGCAAACAAGTAGGAGTCTAGAAATTAAGTTGCCTGAGGGCCAACTAATAGTTTTTAAAATCTCAATAAATATTCTTTTAAGACAACTAAAATGAGTACAAAAACCATTGTCTTAACCTGAAAACTTTACAAGGAAGCAGTAAAGCAAAAACAGAAAGTTAATTCTTAACAAATGTTTGCAAAATATATTTGAAATCTACCAAATGGATGTAAATACAGTATACACTCTGTGATCATAACGGAAATAAAACTGCTTCTTTGACTTTTGAAGCAGTTAATGGAGAATACTAAAATGACGCATACTTAACTTCACATAAAAATGGCTCACCGCACACTCAAATGAAAAATAAAATATTTAAAAATATATTTACCATAAAATCTTTACAAATTATCTCAATCATTCTACAACATGGCAAATTGGTAGAGCAGTAACTAAAACAAAATTAACTTGTGAGTGTACTCAAAAAAACGCTCACCGTCGCTAGCTAGCTGGATACCTTAGTGTTTAAAAACGTACTAACGTTTCTTGCTTCTTTCGAGACGGGAAAAAAAGATATTCCACAATAATTTACAGGCTAAAACCAATGAGCATTCTGGGGGAAAAACAAGAATCAAAAGAAGCTGTTGCATAAAATTAAAATAAAAAAGACAAAAAAAAAAAACTGGCCTAAATTCTATACCATCGAACACAAATAGTAGGGCCGAGACGGATTGATAGTCATCTGCAGCAGCCCAGGGGTCCTGCCGAGGTCTCTAAACTGCTGTCTGTGTCAGAAGCCAGGGTCGGGTCGGTGGACATGGAGGATACATCGTTGACAGATGAGGACGACGACGGATGCTGGGAGCCGTTGATTACTGCTGCACCTGTGCTATGAGAAACAGAGTATTAAATCAGAAATGTAACGCGGGCAGGGGGCCCTGTCCCTCCTAGCGACTCCAGAGCGACCATGGATCGGCTCGTGCTTTTCGACAACTGTTCATCACAAACAAGAACAACGAGTGGCAGGGTGCTATAACGGCACTGTGAAAATGCCCTCCGTACCTTATCCTGCCCGGATCCAGGAAAACATACAGAAACGGCAGCCCGTTCATGCAACTTCTTGCTTTCTGCCACATCCAATACAGGTCTGCTTGTGTCCAGAAAAATTAAACTGAAATGTTCCATACTGTTAGTCGTTTTAGATGTCAGCCGGTTGGCTTCCAATTAAGCGTTACTACCATTTGGAACTTGTCTTCCGGGACCCAGTGGGGACAGGAAAGCGAGGGCAGGCACACCATTGCGTGACCACAGGAGAAACAGCTGTACCCTGCTACATTATTAACACCCTCCCCACATGCTTAGCGCCACCACCATTTGTCACTGTAAACAACTAAAAACTCGCCTAGCAGAGGACAAACAGAGGTCCTTAACCTCAGCTTAGCTTGGACTTTAAATTTAATACTGAAAAATACACTGAATTACACTCAGGGCCTGATTTACTAAGACCTTTAGCATGTGCAAAACCTTTTAGCGCACGCAAAGCCAATAACGTGACAAATGATTGGTCGTGGTATTTGTTTTGCACCAATCATTGGTTGTGTTATTAGCAAAACGTTTTAGTAAATCAGGCCCTGTATGCGAAGCTGGCAAGCTCTGAGATCTTTTAATGTTTCACTTTGAGGTCAACCATAACCCTTTTGTGAAATGCCTCAGGAGAACTACAGCAAAATGGGCAGTTTCATTTTAAAACACTGCCTATTCAATACAGAAATCCTCATGGGGTGCCACAGAACTTAATTAGTTACTTATTTTATACAAGTGAGTCAAATACCCAATCAGAAATATACTGATTTAAATAAAGAGGAACTTTAAAAGTATCCTTACCAAGTTCAGCTTGCAACTGTCAAATATGTACAAGCAAAAATTAAGAGAAGAGAGAACTGTCATGTTAAAAGCCAGTTTGTTTCCAAAGTGGAGACAGAAGACTGCTTAACATACATCTAAGGTTGATAAAGTGTGCATTAGATTACAGGAGCAGAGATGGAAGAAGTACACAGATCCCTTACTTAAGTAAAAGTGCAAATACCCACATAATAAAATACTCAGGTAAAGGTACCACCATTTATACTTAAGTCAAAGTATATAAGTACATGCTCTTAAATGTACTTAAGTATCAAAAGTAAAAGTAGTCATCCAAGGCGAGGTACTTGGGGATATAGGTAGTATTGGTAATACGTTATGATGTCATGAATAACATTTGAAAATAGAATGGTCTAGTTATCTACGTCAGTGGTTCTCAAACTCGGTCCTGGGGGATCACTGTATGCTGGGTTTTGTTCCAACCACAATTGCAATCCCGGAATTTTAACAAGCTGTCAATTGTTCTTAATTAGGTGTTTGTCATATTTAGAGGGATTATTTACCCTCTTTATTTGTCACATTATGCTAGCAATAGCTATGCATGTCATGAATAATACAAGTCAAATATTCTCATTGTGCTATATTGCAAATAATTACAAAAAGAGGGGCAAAAAAAACATTTTTTAACTGATCAAATTAAAAACAGGCTCCTAATTGGTGAATCAACAGGCTCCTAATTGGTGAAATTGTGGATATATGGCCACTAAAACTAACCATTTGATAAATAATGAAGAAAAGAAAGAAAATGATAATGAGCCAAACCTGCAGTGTTAATACATTTAAGAAAAAAGGAGGAGCCAATTGATTCACCCCAATTTTTTATTTGATCAGTTAAAAAAATAATAATAATGTTACCTATTTGCAATATAGCCCAATAAGCACAGTAGGAACATGGGAATTTCATTCTTTGTGGCATGCATAGCTATTTCTGACATGGTGTGTCTTAAGAGGGTAAATAATCCCTCTAAACATGAAAAGCACCTAATTAATAAAAATTAACAACTTGTTAGAATTTTGGGATTGCAACTGTGGAGCGAAAACCACCATAGAGTGGTCCCCGAGGACCGAGTTTGAGAACCACTGATCTACGTTATCTGGCGAGAGAGGAAAAAAAAACATCCATAGTGTAAGCGAGCTAGCGCGCCTCATATTAATAAATTACCTCGACGTGTTTTAAGATTTCAAAGACAAATTCTTGAACGATAGGATCTCATGCTGTTTTGGCAGGCACAGGAGACAGGGTAATCTGTAGGAATCGTTTTTTGGACCAAGAATTTCGAACAGTTCGCCTAAATAAGGCCATGGATGGTGAATGGCTTCAACCATATATGATTAAATATTTCTCTGCACCGCAACAAATGATGGTCCCTGTCTGCAGTCAGCTACAAGAGATTCAGCAATGAGCAGCCTAGCAACGGTCCGAGAAGGAAGACGCTCATTTTTTAAAAATAAAAGTTTTTTTGAAGGTGCGCGTATTGGTCGACTTGGTTCCTCTTCCTTTGCATTTAAATAAATGAAAACGAATGGACGAAAATGTTCCTTTTCAAAAACGATTTTTTAAAATGTAGTGGGTAAAAGTGAAAAGTCCCACACAAAATACTCAAGTAATGTACGGATACGTGAAAAACGTACTTAAGTACAGTAACGGAGTATTTGTACTTTGTTACGTTCCACCTCTGTACAGGAGGAAGGTTGTCAATTTTAAATCCGTGTTATTGCATGCTAAATAAGGAAAATAGTTATAGAGCACAAGCACTTTCGGTTTTAGTATAGTATTATCCCATACAATCAAGCTCACATCTCTTAAAGAATCAAACAATATTAAAATTGATACTCTGTAAAAAGCAGTGTTTCTTCTTTCTTGTAACAGAAGCTCAGTTAACTAACCTAAAGAGGCTGGCTGTCCTCTGATAACTCCATTCTTCATCCTCTCTTCCCAGTCTTGGACCTCCTTGTATATCAACTCTGGAATGGAAAAAGGGACGGAGAGAGAGTGAGAGAGAGACAGAGAGGCAAATGAAGAGAGTTATAATCAAATCTGACTGATTAATTAATTATGTGCTGTGTGTTACACAGAACTCAGATTATACTGTTGTGAATGAATTCCGTAATCCTTCTACCTTTCCACTCCTCCACCGTGTGCTCCCTCTCGTCCAGCTGCTTGTCTGTGATCAGCGGCGGGGGCTGCAACAGGACATACACACAGGCAGGTCACACATGCGATCGCTTAGACTAACGTTCCACAAAATGGCCACAAAAAACCCCACAGTGCACCGCAATCTGAGTACGATGATTTGGAAATAACAAGTGACATGATATTGATTCATAGACTGTAAATTTAATTAATTGTGGGGACAATTGACGTAACATAAGACGGTAAAGACACCACTACAGGTTACTGCCTACACAGGAATCAATTACCACTGTAAGAAAAGTGATAATCTCCATTTTAAGAAGCAGACTACCTTAAAGGTTTGGCTCACAAGACTGTGATAATTACATTTTATAGATTTTCAACCGGGAGTACAATAGACCCAGGAGTACATAAAATCATATATGATGATAAAACCAACGGTGTAGCTGAATAAAAAGCCTTGCACTAATAATGGAAGTCTGGATATACACTAATAATAGAACTCTGCCTACATGTATTACTGCCTTAAATGTGTCATAACATATTGATAAATCATACATAATGTAAGGAAAACCTTTATGAAAGATGACGCAGCGTGCTATTCTCAACTGTGACGTGGTCTTGTTAATGCTTATTAATGATGAATAAATATCTTAAGTTGGGGTAATGAAGGAGCTACACGTGCTTTGTGGATATTTTCTTTGAAGATAATGAGATGCCTGCATATGCAGCATACTGACAATCAGAATTGCAAGCAGTTTGAAGATTAACCCGTCTAGATATATTCAAGATACTATCACTCTTGGAGACAGAGCGCTCTGAAAAGCCTAATTGTCATCTCTCATCCGTCCACCACTCCACACATTTCCCCTCTGTGGCAAATCAATATTTCACACACGCACATCAAACAACAGTCGAGCGCTCTGCTGCTTTATTCATGAAGCATGCCCTTTAAGGCCTTCCTGTCAATCAACGATGCCTTGAGATTACAGTTGAAAAGTGAGAAGTCAGCCAGGGTACCTTAGGTTAACCCTGCATGCCGCAGATATGGCAAGTATGAACAGGCTAGCAACTATCTGTAGTGAGAAATATGTCTTCTTCTATTTGGTACTAGCTCTCCTGTAGCACGGTGTGCCCGGTAGAGAGAGGGAAAAGTGACTGGCTTGCGGATGCATGGAAACCACATCTGCGGTGCTCCTTGTATGGGAATGGGTGGGTCAGAAGTAACTCGAAAAGCACAGCAAGCAAATCCAAATTGGGCCCATATGATGAAGTTCACACGTTTCAATGTCTCACATGGGGTTGTAGCCTCTGTTGCAGTAGTGTAACATTTCTCAATATGTTTGATAAGCGGTTTTAGGTGTAGCTGAGATTTTAGTCATTTGAAAAACTTGAAACTTGAAACAAGGTTTTTCTACATAGAAAACCGACTTTGCTTGAGTCAACCAATCAGCTTTCACCTGCTAGTTTAATATCCCACTCTTCTGCAAGTGGGGTCCGCCCACCTTTATGTAAACAATGGAACAATGCCAACGAAGAAGGCTAGCTGTTCAGTTTTAGACTGTAAATTTAATAGCAAATCTTTACACCAGCCGTCAAGAATCTCAGCTTAGCAAACAAGTACTTGTTTGCTCAGGGCATTTCTCCATAAGCAATATTCTAAATGAGATGGAGTACAACAACGCTGGGTTTGCCTCCGAGTTACTTCTAAAACCGGGCGCAGTTCTATCTATTCGAGACCCGACTACAAACTTCCAGCCTGCGAGTATCTGTTTTTTAGTATCCTATCAATTTACATTGAATGACTAATGTTATTGATACTAATTGGTATTGATAATTTTTGAGCTGTAACAGTAGGGATGCATTTTTTTGTGTGCTGGGCTTCAATACGTAAGCAATACAAGACAGACACAAGATAGTTAGATGATTTCCCTTTGTACTGAGGTGTTGGATGGATTGAGTTGGACATCCATAAATTATTATGAGATTGTACATCCCATAAATATTTTTCAATTGGTACTGGTATCAACAAAATCCAATATACGGCTATATCGTACACAATGTAATGCAAACTCCCGCACTTAAGTTTTTTTTCACCTCAAGCAATAGAACATTGTAGTAGTAGTGATCCTGTCGTAACTAGCTTGATAGATTAATTTAAACCATTTTGATTGAAAATAGGTTGCTACAGCTAACGCTAACTATCACTAGCTAGCTAGCTAGCTAATAACAATGATGCTACAGTGCAGTGACTAAAGTCAGTCAAAACAGGAAGCAGTTCCAAATCCCAAATCAAAATTAAGTTCAGTAATAAATTGCATTTTTCTAACCAGGGTGTCTGTCTGTACCGTATAGCTTAAACTGTTTTGCAAGCTTGGCTGTCACACAACTAGCTACCTTGCTGTCAAAGCAGAAACTGGATAGAACAAGGATTGAAGCAGTATCATTTGCCTGCCTGCTGACTTACTAGTTATTAAACATGCAAATAAAATACCCCGTTTCCTTGGGATTACATTACATGCAAGCTACTACTGCGTGACACTGGTTGCAATGAGCTAGCCAGCAGTGCAGTGAGAGAGACGGTAGTATGCATGCTTTTGTGAGTGCCTGCATGAGTATGTCATGAATTGCCTACTTTCAGCCAATCAGTTAAGTGAACTCTCAGCCAATCAAATAGTGAGCTCATGAATATTAATATATGCAATTGAAACAGCCTATTCTCTATGAGGGGAGATAGAGTAGATGGAATATAAATTATATAAAACACGTCGAGACATTTTTCAGTCAAATAACCTTCACACCTTAATTTTGTAGATATTCAGGAATTATTTAAAAATGCAAATAAAACTGCTGTATGAGGATTTTAAGAATTGGGCTGGCGAAGGCCGTATGATAGCCGCATCAAGACACTGTGACCTGAGACACAGTAAAAAGAGTTAGGACGCTTACCGCCTCCACTTCAGCTGGGTCATACCACACATTGATGTAGGCGTGCTGCAGGGCCTCATCCACTGAGATCCGTTTGGACGCATCTATTACCAGCATTTTGGACAGCAGGTCTCTTGCCTGACTCGCTGTAAATGAGGATCGATGGAAAAGCAAATGTGTGAGTACGTACTCATGAGCAGATTTGCCAGATCACAATTTCTAAAACCGTGGACATATGAGTGCAGCCAAAGAAAGAATTACCTTATCAGACAATCATATATATCTCAGACATCCTCAGTATAAGCAAACACTTGAAACGAAAGTAGAATAAAATACTTAGTGCAGCGTAGTGGTGTAATAAAAATGTTGAGGGTCAAAGGCTTAATAAAATACAGAAGGCCTTGGTATAAGAAGATTTAAGAAAATGTTAGGCCAGGGTATAAGAAAATACTGGGCACATTAAATTAACTTAAGACCTAGGCATAAAAAATACTAAAGCTATAGGTTTAAGAAAAACTCATGGCCAGATTATAAGGACCTGTATGACTTTCAAGCATGTACAGGGGAAGTAATGCTCAGGATTACGATACTTTTCCCTATATAATAGAGCCAGTTTGTAGAAAAGATCTTACCTTTCAGTTTGTTGTGCTCGGAGTCGGCAGGGAAAAGGACGTCGGGGAAAAGCTTTTCAAAGCTGTACCCAGCATACCTGGGCCTGTTCTCCACGTAGGTCCTGACGGACTGGTTGAGCTTCATCAGAAACTCCTGGGACGGGGTTCCTAACTGCTCTATAACTTTATTCCACTGATCAATATCTACATCCGTACATGTAAGAAACATACCGCCACACAAGAGCAATAGGATCTATTCCACACCTTTTTTTGCCGTACGTAGGCTGTTCAAAAAGCTTTTTCATGTGGCAGGACACGGAAACCAAAAGAAAAGAAATGATTGCCATTGCATCAACATTTATGGCACACGCGAATGAAAGAAAAATTTTAACGAAACCTGTACAAATGTTTCTCCTTAATTATAAACGATTAGCATGCGTGACAACCCTGTTTGCACACTGCACAATCACTGCCGGAAGAAGAACTATGCAGTAACATAGGTCAGGTACATCTGAACCAATATCAGTACAACAAATTAATCCTTTTTAACCTTTTTAGAAACACAAATACGAACAGACTGGTTTGTCTCACAACAGTAAGCCTTTCTGTGCCGTTTACAGCGGTTTTTAGCGGACAAACACGGACTGAAATAACTTCACAGTTATAGATGGCAGAGGGCAGTGTAAGCAGTCTCCTCTAGTGTGGGTGAGTCAGCGCACGTCATTGCAGGCTCTCAAGACTATATTAACAACCCACTGATCGTCAGCAACCGCTTTACCATCAGGCTCAAGAGACAGACCTGTACGCGCCATTTACGATGTAGACCGCTTTATTAAATAATTCCTAGAGAGATAAACTGGGGGGGGGGGGGGCATCACTTTCTCAAAGAACTAGCAGTGAAAGTGATGTTTAAAAGGAGGATGGAGAGTTTGGGAAGGAGTGGGGTTGGTGAGGTGAACGGGGAGAAGGGTCCACCACACACACTGAAGATGGGGAGACCATGAAACACAGGTAAGGATACGATCTGTGCCGGGAAACAACACACTACCTCTCACCATTTCTGCCATGATGCAGCCAATTGACCAGACATCAACTGAAAAAATGAAATGACATGAAATTAACATGCGGAACAAAAACAATAAAATTGGGTGGAAAATAAAGCGATGCACACAAAGTGATGATGTCATACTGAATAAACACATGAAATGAACGTCACGCAACCGCTGTCAGTGTCCGGCCACAAGTTAAGTCTAATTCAGAAATAAACATTTTTTTGAAGCTGTGGTTTTTAAGCATTATTATGATTAAACACTGGTTATTTAAGTATGAATAAGACCGAGCGATTATGAATTGAAAATGATGTGCAAGCAAGATACTGACAACCAAAGGCTTATAAATATTTATAACAAGTCCTTTTGTTACCAGTGGTTGAAAAATAAATAGTCCAAAACCTGAAAACATATGCAATAATTTCCATACAGAGCTACTCTACTCGAGTATGCTTTACTATGATTTACTATGCTGATGCTAATGCTAATGGCTACTATGCTCTGTGTTAGACCTCGAAGAAGAACTTGGGGTCCCCAGATCCATTCGGCTGTGCAGGGGTGGACATTGCAGAGTTTCCCACCTTCATATGTAGCCTGTATGGTTTCTATACATTCCCTTACTGGGACCCTGAACACCTTCCTTGACCATCACAGTGAATCATAAAGAACAGTCTATTTCTAACTCTTTCAACAATCTGTGAAGCCGATTAATTTTCCCGCCAACTGAGCTTACCTCAACAGCAGTTTTGCTCACTTTAAATACCCTATTAACCATCAGACGAATCACTGAAATACATGTTACATCGCTTAATATCGATTTATTTTCATTTCCATTTAATATGACCTCTGCAATTGTGGAAAATGAACACGTTTTCCTTATATTTAGTCAGAATTCAAACCATAGATCAGCTGCAAGCAGCATAAGGATACAGTCCCTTCCTGGAAAAAGGATTTTGTGGCGAACCATTTCTGCCATAATGCACCCAACAGACCATATATCCACTAAGTAATTGCAGCGTAGAAGGAAGGGGGAAACATAAGCAAAGCATCAAGTCAGCAGGACACGTTATTATCCTCAGTTTAGTGAAGCCCTCAGGCAGGTACTGCATTTCGCTTCCAATTGGGATTCAAAATGGGATCTTATTTCACCCAAGCGAGTTCAGAATTTGAACCTCAATGTCTAATCAGTACCAGCATGAGAAGCCTGGAAGTCCAATACCTGTGTGGAAACCAGTCTTGCAGAAAACGTTTAAAAAGGTTAAAAAGCAAGCATGCAAAGGTGAGCTGGAGCGTGCTTAAATGACTGTATTAATGGTGGCATCTCTATCAGAGTTAATACACTGAAAACACTATAAATACACGCATTGGTGATGTTGGGAAGATATTGCCATAGGAGTTTCCAAAACATACAAATAGAGCAAGTCAAGCGAACTGTCCTTTACTAAGGAGGGTGTAAGAAATAGACATTTTTTGGGAAATTCTGCAGAACTGACCGTTGGCTTGGTAACCCATCCCAAGGATGACCTCTGGAGCTCTGTAGTAGCGTGTCACCACGTATGGAGTCATCAGTAGACCTGTGGCCGCTGTCCTGGCCAATCCAAAGTCCAGGATCTTCAGTGTGCAGTCTGACTTCACTACGATGTTACTGGGCTTCAAATCCTGAGGGGTAGACAGGTAGAGGAAGGAAGAAATAATTTTCTTCTTGTTGCAAAAAACATCAACACTTCTGAGTAAAACTGGCAGGTGTCTAGCACATCCTTTGTAATTCATCAAAAATTTTGATCGATTTGTTCAGTTGGCTAAATTCTACCACTAAAACTTGAATCAACATGGTTACTTGAGTCTATTAGGCACTAAAACCAGCACAATAGAGGACCAACAGGACCAAGATTAAAGAACCTTGTTCTATTGTATAAACAGCATAAACATATAAAAAAAATTTCCAACACAGAAAAAATCTGAAGACGTGACAGTAAATTATGTTTGAGACCATATGTGGCTCCAATAAAAAAAAAAAGTGAGCTAGATACATCCAGATATATTATACCCCCACCCCCTTCAAATATAAAAACACAATAAAGGATATGTGGTGGGGTAGACTACCAATCATTTCACAAGCGAAATATTCCATCTTCCCAGGTTTGTTTAAATACATTTTGTCTTATTTTACGAAATACTTAAAATTTGTTTCACGATTCGACTAGATAAGCATGATAAAGGTGACCAACCAATGCCTTGTCGTAGAAATGGTCCAAGGTACACTTGAAGGCCACTGCTGTGACCTGATGTGAGCTGGACCTAGGCTTCAGTTTGACAAACACAACCAGACATTTTTCAGAGAAACAGCCCTGGGCGCCCCTTGAAAAAGGACATTTCTCTCTGGCTTTTTCCCAGCCCAGCAGCCGGGGAAGACCAGCGGGCGCTGCCGGTCCTCAGAGAGAAGGCAGGTGTGTGAGGGGGGGGGAGTGCTCACCCTGTGGATGATTCCGGCTGCGTGCAGGTGCTTAATGCCACACAGCATCTGGTACAGCAGGTAGGAGAGCCTCTCGTGGTCCAGCTCCATCTGAATAACCTGGCACAGGTTGGCGTCCATCAGCTCCATCACAATGTACCTGTTGGCATGAAGACACACAAGCACAGACACGCACGGTACGTTTATCATCATGGAACATTCTATCTAACCCTACCACAGGAGTAAATATACACACACGTGCACACAACACACACACACACACACACACACACACACACACACACACACAACACATACACACAACACACACATACACACATTTTTGTTTGTTGTATTTATACCCTCCAGATCTTGATCCATGAGTCTCACAGCTTCAGTGAACTGAGAATTAATCACAGTTTCTACCACACACAGACACACACAGCCTTCTAATATTCTGGCAGATAAACTGGCCCGTATCTGATTTGCAGCAAGCAGTATAGATGAGCATTTGTACATTTTTTTCTGAATGTAATGACAGTCAGGACTCAGGACTGATAACTTACTACTGCACATAATACTTCCCTCCCTGCAGTGACCATGAGGCAATGCTCACACGATTCACAAAAGCAGGCCACATATCACCTCTACTGATGTATGCGACTTCTCTTAACAGCCGACCATTTTCTCCACATCTGACACAGGCTGGTTTGCTTTTTCTGACATTTCCTGATTTCAGTTATTTAGCCAATGACCTAAGAGGTCTCAAACTTGCGTGTACCAATCATGTGACACATTCTTCCCTGGCAACTAAAGCAAGCCTACAGCTAAATCCTTAACTCCTCAGTTATGCAACACAAGTTCTGTCCGATTGCTTGCCAAGCTTGTGGAAATAGCCATCCGTGGCTTCCTTTTTCCTATTAGTTTAAATAACTCCACTACCAACAAATGAGGATATACATATTTAATAAACAGTCATGTACACGTCTTGAAAAGCAGAAACACACTTTCAGATTACAAATACATTACTCACACATCTTGGAATTCTTCAAGTGTTTTCTGTGGGGTGAATACATTTAATAAGCCAATAATCTGTAAAAGTTAAAAAGAAAATCAATTAGTACATTTATGACTCATTTCAATTTGATTTTGTACACCTGTCACCTATTTTTATACTTTTATAATCGCCTTGAATAAGACTGCTTGACCTCCCATATCTTTTACTTGTTTCTCCTAACCAAAATTAATTTTCAATCTGACTGTTCAACTGGCTCTGCAAAGAAGTAGATATTAAACCACCTTCAGTGAGAGATGCACACCAAGGATTTCTGAAAACCAAAAACGAACCCTTAAACAACAAAAGACACATGTTAGTATACTTTTAGGACCCCCTCAAAAAACAAAATGTGACATCTCAAGGGGCTAATCCTGCCAGTGAATAAATGCATTTCAAATACTTGTAACTATCCAGGTGTATTCAAATGCAGAGTAATTGGAACATTGGAGGAGAAACACATACATTTTTGTGGTTGACACATTTCATGAGCACCAGCTCTCTGTAAGCTCTTTTGGCATGGGTTTGATTCTGGAAAGGCCGGCTGAGTTTCTTGATCGCAACATTTCGTTCGTGGTTGTGATCATACGCTGAGCTGAAAGACAAAACGAGCAACCGATTAGCCTTGTTCTGAAGAACGACATTTTCTTGGAGAACAACGATTAAAAGCCACACTTTTTTGAGTTTCACGTTCAGGTTTAACACACAGTCTCAGGAGAGGTGAGCTACAGTCCGAGTACTAAGCAAACTTATTTCCATGACATTTTCAAAACTCCTTCAGGTTCAACGATAAAGAACATTAATACAGTTTCAATATCCTTAGCATTGACATTCTTGTACTCTCATATGGACATCCATATACGATATTTTGATAAATTACCTTAGCAAATTCTATATTTTACAGGCCATTTCTGAAAGTGGAAATGGCCTGAACCTCAATTGGAGGTTCAGACATGGATTAAGGCAAATGCTTTCTCCAGGTCTTGAATTTGGTGACGCATGCTGTACAGGGATGAAGTGGCTCACCAGACGATTCCCTGTGCTCCAGAGCCAATGGGCCTCAGGTTCTGATAGCGCTTCAGCACTGTGAACGTCGAGTCCCCCACGTCTAAACTGTAGTACTCCTTTTCACGCTTATTTCTATTCATGTTGAAATCTGGGAAATCTCTACTGTGGGCATCCAAGTGAAATTTCTGTCTCAAGACCTAGAAAGAAAGCAAACAAAACAAACGGTTTTGCAATAGAGAGGGTAAATAATGTCACGTGTATTTTATAAAGTTATGCTCCATGGCTTTGGAAAGTGTACACAGTTCGCCGAGAGAGAAAAAAGAAACATAAAAACAACAATGTTAAATATGTCGACAGCACAAACATTTCGTATAACTCAGAAAATGCATATGAACAAACATCCACACGAGCAAGGTTGGCGATTATTGACAATTATTGCGTGTGATATTGAAGGCAGATACCTGACCCCAGCTAGGTCTACACATACATAAATGCAATCTGTAGTCCACAACAGAAACCGATTACGCTATTCCATTCAGAGGCTTGGTCTATATTCCTGACAAAAAATGTACGTGTATTAAAGTTTACTGTACATCATAATCAGAAAATAGTGTGTAGTAGTGTAGACGATGTCACATTAAATGGATGTTTGATGGTATCCTTAAGAGCATTAATTCAAAGTAGGCAGTGCTGTTATGGGCTTTGGTTAAACTCTACAGACAGCTACATGCAAAGCCTCACAAGTACAATCTATTGTTTGAAGAAAAAAAAGACACACGAGCAATTAGAGAAGCCGGCTGAAGCAAAACAGGGCCAATTTATGTGATCTGGAGCTAAGAGACAAATCATTATTTCAATTTGGGAAAATGCAGCGAAGACGCTCGTTCTCGCTGATGGACGTGCGGTAAACAGACCGTGAACTGACCTCCGTGTGCTGCCATTTTCTCCTTCCCCATGAAAGGGACAGCATTATTTTCCCATTCACAATATAAGAGATGGCTGCAGCCTCGAGGCCTAATATGAGCTGGAGAAGCTAAAAAAGGGTCTGAAGCACTAAAAAAGGGTATTGCATTGTGAAAGGGGGGGAAAAAAGACCTTCGTATTCCCCAAAGAAAAAGCAGCTAATAAACTGGCTATGAAGTCTGGGCATATGCATGATCTCAGAGAAGACCGCGCAACATAAAAAAAAAAAAACGAATGCATCCCGTTTCGACGCGTTTCCTTCTTTTTTTTAAAATTATGTTATTTTAAACAACAAGCTGTAAAACACTGACGCAATTAGCAATGCTAATCAACACCAACTAAAAGTAATTAATTCTGCCAAACGAAGGCGTAAAGACGGATAAACGCAGGCCCAATTGCACATCTTTCACTGACCCGTGGCAGGTCACTGAAGCGGTTTAGGCAATGAGCCCTCCCTCCCTCTCTCTCTCTCTCTCTCTCTCTCCCTCCCTCCCTCCCTCGTTCGCTCGCTCCGTCCCTCAGAAAACAAGCTGAAGCCCCCACACGTGTATGAAACCAGCAGAACCACAGTGACATGTTTACAGAGTGCAACTCAGTCGGCAGGTCAAGTTTATGTCATATCCTGGAAAATGGCGATTTGCGGAAGGATGGACCAGACAAACTGAAAGCTACGAATTTGGGGGGAATGAACACTGTTCTGCATCGATTCGACAGTACAGTGGTGTGACTGGTGGTCTTAAACTATGCTCAGAATATGGCACAGGGACTTGTTATTAGCCAGGACAATGGCATGAGCACACAGGAAAGCAGACCCCAGAGTTCTGCCACCACAGATTCAATAGACTATCTGGCACGGACACTTGCCACACTTCAAAGAAACGCAGGCTCATGTATTCTGTGGTGCATAATTCATTTTGTGTGGCTGAGCACCGCATGTCCAAAAGGTCAAAACTACTGAAATGTGAAGAAACACCTGGTTTTGCTGACAGGAGCACACAGTCTATCTCTTAAAGGTACTTTTTAAATAGAGGATTTCAATAACTAATAAATATTATGACACACTCACAAACCTGGCTACAAACATTACTCAGTTACCTAATAATATGAGTCTGAGGCCTTAAGTACACATTGACCAACATTAAAAGTAAATGGAAAAGATCATACTTCCAATGGAAAAAAGCAACAGACTAGGCCTATTTTCCAGATTTGGGGTTTAATTTAGGACAATCTCCACTATATATCCATATAGCATGGAGATGTGTTATCCATCCAAACAATGGTACTTTGTCCTAATGGGACAATTATTACATAAAAATTACATCTAAAATATTTCACATGGGGAAGATACAGTCTACACAGTAGCAAAATATACATTTTAATGTGAAGACAAAAGATAGATGAGAGGGAACTACTATCAACTTGAAGTGGTAATCATATACCGTCTAAAATATTTGAGATCAATGGATAGGCCATTCATTTATTAGATTATGTAGGCCTACCACCTAAAAACAAATTGATCCATCCATTTATTATACATATATATATATATATATATATATATATGAACCCTAAACTAATTCACAGCTACTCCTCTGTTGCAACCATTTTAAATATAATAATAATAAATTATGTAAAGCGCTATAGGTGAAGGACCATTACCCTATATCACCGTTAATGTAGCTACACTATTCCAAACAGCATAATTTAAACAGACCCTCAAAATTCATGGTTAACTCTTAGCAGGCCTGAACGAAACCCCACCCATCGATTACCCAAAAAAATATGTAAAATATACCTGCTTTGGCACAAGCAAGCGCAGTGACCTTTTTACCTGGACATCTCAATACTCCTTAAGATTACTATACAATTCAGTTGCGTTCGCATCAAAACATAGCCCACTGATTTTAAGAAATTAAAAGTGCTTTTTCGATGTGGTTGCTGATTACATAATTTTCGATCAACAACCATTAGGCTACAAATCAGCAGTGAGCTACACATTGAAAGCAACATTGGCTATTCATTCACATTTCATGTTTCCACGTTTCCACGTTTCATCTAAGCTATACTAAACGCTGAAAACACTTCCATTCTCGTCACACATCCATGCATGTGGTATTACCACAGCAGTTACAGCTTTCGACTATTGGCTAGAGGTAGCCTCTATGTTCTCAATATCAAATCTTCTCCATCCTTGTCTATTCTAGCTAGATTCCTATTTTCATTCTACGTATTGATAAAGCTCGCCTTCAAATGGCCAAAATGTGACCAGTTTGCGGAATTTCTTGTGGCTGAGATTTGGGCTTGTTCACAATGTCAAACACCAGCAGATCGACCCGACGCCGCGCAGGTGCTACATTCTCAAATTCAGAAGGTAGCAACAAATATTATAGACGATGGTTTCGATTTACCTGAAATCCATTCATTGTAAAAGCCTAATGAACCGGTTGACCTTGTGCAATAATATACAAGATAACATTTAGTTCACATTAACGGTTTGCACAGACGTATAGGCTATGCATAACCCCTGAGCTAATCAAGTGATAATTAGCTGACGAGCTATCTAAAACCGACATCAAATTTTCATAGGTGATCCATTACCAAAATGTCTTAGGCTATTTGAACAACACCACATATCCCAGTAGTGACAACAGCTAGCAACGCCAGTTTACCACTGCATTATTTTATTATTGGGAACGTAGCTGATTAGGCTACTATGTAGCAAACTACAAGCTAGCTAGTTTTCTAATACTGTGCTGCCTTCAACACTACATGAGATTTTGAAGCGCAACAAATAAGCACGTAAACATGAAAGAATTATTTCGTTATATGACAATTCATTCACATGTTACAAGTAACAACATGTGTTGAGATATAGGCTATCACACGTAGAAAGAATGATCGAAAAATAACAAAATTATCTTGCTAATGTATTCTGTGTTGTGTACGACTAACCAGCAGCAGCACCCTCCCCCACTGCTAACAATAACATGTCTTTTAAAAATATATATGTAACGCTTTCTTACCTCCTCCAACAAAAAACTATAGTATTGATTCGCCCTAAATCCGCTTTCAATACCAGGCTGTTCAAATTCACTACTAAAAATTTAAGTAGTATTATTACTAATAATTTCTTCCAAGAAACACAACCGCTGAATTCACTGCGTTTCTTTTCACTGGCAGGCCTTGCACTGCAGAAGAGTTGTGCTCTACGTCACGTAATCCCTGCGCTTCCGTGACGAGCAGTTTCTGCCATTTTACACAGTGGTAGTCAAGGACCTTGGCTAATGATGATGTTGCAATGCTGAACTACTGACAGTCACAGAGCAGGGTGTTATAATACTCATACCTCCTGATTTATTCTGCAAAATGTAATTGACCTCGTTTAACTGAACGACTATCTATCTATTTATCTACCAAGCCATATGTCTGTGTCTATATATCTGTCTTTATATCATAAAATTTAAGAAGCAGCAATGTGTAGGCAAGAGATGTATTTTTGAAAATGACATAGTCCTATTTACATTATGGGCAGTAACAGTTTCCTGCGATGCTGTGATTTGTGAAAAGGGAAGGATGGAAGTGTGTGTGTGTGTGTGTGTGTGTGTGTGTGTGTGTGTGTGTGTGTGTGTGTGTGTTTGTGCAGGCATGCATGTGCATATGTGTGCGAGCACGCACGTGTGTGTGTGTGTGTGTGTGTGTGTGTGTGTGTGTGTGTGTGTGTTTGTGTGTGTATAATGTGGAAAGTGCGAAACAGTTGACAAATGTAATGTGACCTTGTTGAATTCTGCTTTTTTGGGCATGAACACATAGCAGACATTACTGAGAAAGCACCAAGCTAAAAAAATGTGGTGATATAAGCATAGATAAACACCAGTTTAAATGATGCTGAAGAAAATATTTCTGAAACTCATGGATACTAAAATCAGCTTTTCAAAAATAAAATAGGTGGTTGGGGGCTTTTCAAAATCAGTGCCACATCTGGGACAAAATCTGAAATATTATGTCCAACAGCCTTGGTACAGACCATATGGGAAAGTGGTTTTTGACTTCATCAAATTACATCACACTTAACCTTCCGATTATGTTAGGGTCCATATGACCCAAAATGACCTTTAGTTTTTGCATAATTAGAAATAGGTGATTCACATCTAAGACATCCTATATAATTAGGAATTAAGAAATAGGAAATGTATATGAAAACATTTTTTTAAACTTTTTTTAATAAAATGTTTTATATCGACCCATAACAACACCTTAACACAAATGGCAGTGAAATGCTAACATAATAGGAAGGTTAAGCCTACATGCTAAGTGTGTTATATCCCACTTAGCCTATAGCCAGCATGAATATGCACAGTAGAACATATTTGATGTCTTATAATAATAACAATAGTAATAATAATAGGCTAATAATAAATAGCCTAGTAATATTAGTAGTAGTAGAATAATAGTGTTGATAAAAAGGTGTAAGCATATACTATAGCTACACTTTTCAGCCCACAAGTAACCTCTTCTAAAAATGTTGATTGGAGCAGTAACAGAATTTATTGTTGGATAATGTTTATGAAGAAATACGTGCCTATTTGATTAATATAACTATTTATTATTCGTGTATTCTATTGCTTTCATAACAGTATTTCCATATTGTGCATATCAATAGCCTTTTATAAAGGCCGACCAAATAATAGGCTTCAGTCTATTCAACCTGCTAAACGTGTCACGTGACTCACGTCATTTGACCGTTGAAGCGAATGCTCAGTGGCGATAGGTCATTATGGTGTAGTTGTTTTAGTGGGCTGTCCAGTAATGCATTCAGCGCAAATTTTTGCTTCAAGAAATATATTACTGTGTGGCTAATACAGTATAGCCGACTGTCAAATAACGGGGTTACAGTGATAAAATGTTGATGTATCTTCATTTGTCCCAATAATCCACTAAATTATATCAGTTTCACATTTGCAACTCCGCATTATACCGCATTTTCACACGGTAGAACTAAATGATGGCATATCATTATTTGTCGTGAAACAAAAAATAAATAGTTATCACTTAAATAAAATCAAATAAAATATGTATATTGCTACTGGAAAATGTAACGAAGACTAATAGGCCTAAACCTTATAATGCGATTAAGCCACAAAATCCCCTTTTGGTCACTTTCACTTCCTTTTTGGCAGTGTTGACTGCGGTCTTTAACTGGTCAACTCGCGAAAACTCATCCTAAATCAGATTAAGTGAAGTGCTGATCAGAATCTTAGCCACACCGATTGGTTGATGGCTTTGTCGCCTGTAATCCAATTGAGTTCTTATAGCCGGTAGCTAAAAATAGAGTCATTCCAAGGTATCGCAAAGCCACTACGATTGTACACGGCAAGTATTAGGTTATGGAGAAAATTACCTGAGATCAGAGCTATGCGTTGTCTCTAACGGAATGCCCCCTAAGACACATGCAGGGTGAGAAGTCACCTACCTGCTGGGATGGGTGGTGCTTAACTGGAGAAAGTAAAAGATGACTGAGAAGACTATGAGTGTCCAGTTTCTTAGGATAAAACAGAATTTCTTCAAATATCGAATGCTTTAAGGTAAATATTTGTGTGTCGTCGAGTGGCATTAGTGCACTGTAATTGTAGCCTATTTATACTGGCATTATATTGTAGGCTCTGTGTTCGTAGAATGCATTGTTTTTCTGTTTCACGTTACTTTTAGAGAGAATGTGGACTTTGTTTCTCGAACGAACCAGTATATTTAGCGTCAACCTTGCCTAGCTATATGTAAGTGCCATGTTTTATTAATCAAACACGATTAAGTGGTTTTTATGATTTATTGATAGTAGATATGATATAAGACGACTATGCAGTGGTAGTTGTATGTTTTATGCAACGGCAGTGTAGTATAACGGTCAAGGAAATGGACTTGTAACTGAAAGGTTGCAGGTTCGATTCCCAGGTAGGGCACTGCCATTAATCAAGGTACTTGAATGCTTCAGTATATATCCAGCTGTATGAATGGATAAAGGTAAATGTCTGCCTGTAATGTATACTTTGGTGTTAGAAACCGATGCGTAACTGAGTTAATATGCGTAATGAGGCTTGCGGGTTAGTTGTTTGATGTCGTTAGATGAGCAAAAAACTAATACAACAATTTACTCTAAAACTTTCAAGTTGATAATTTGTCTAAAGTATACTTTAGGATTCGCACTATAATCTCTTAACATAAAATGAATGTTGCAGTGTTAGAAGATAACCTGTCCTAAAGTTCCCCTACAGAGTATGCCTATTTTAAATAAGGCATTGTTATCCGCTGTTTCCATATCCATAATGTAGGCTGTATACATTCGCAGTCTTCATTCTAACATTATTCTTGAGTCACCACATAGTATTGCCTTCCTAACAAATAGTCAAATCTATTTTATGTGACACTGAACTTGGGTTTGCTTTTTCCAGGTGAGCTGAGAGGCATAAGCTGTCAAAAATAAAATTTATTTATTATATATATAGTAGGGTATACTGCGCTTCGGAGCAGAAAATGGAGGCCTATTGCAGAATGGAATAAATTAGTGAGAACTTGTTTATTTTTCTTTATTATAGCTGTAGCCTGTACCTGATTAAGAAACCCTGACTTGAGAATGCGGTGCAGTATAATGGTCGGCTAAACAAAACGTCTATCAAAAAATGTATTCATTACATGATAGTAAAACGGTATTAAAGAAAATTGGAGGTAACGGCGTTTGCTGTCTTTGAATCCTGTGAAAAATTGCGCATGGCTTTTTGGTGATTAGGCCCTGACTAAATGCTCAATTAACCCTATGTCCCTTCTAGTCTTAATCTTTTGGTCCAGATGAAAATTGCAGCTGTTTAAAACCAGAGGTATCAATCTACTCATACAATTACCCAAGGTAACAGTGGTGTATCTTCTGGGACGGGATTAAAGGAGGATGTTGCAGGGTATTTTCCTACCTGGTGCTTGTGAGAAATCTCTTTATGAGTGTGATAACTTTAAATTACATGCGCAGATTAGGGGTATTCAAAATCATGGTTAATGCAGTATCGGAATGTCAATCACAATCACTGAGTATCAATAGACTATAGATGCCCACTGTATAAATGGGTCCGGTTATGTAAATTACGTAACTACCTATATTTAATCATTCAATTTAGCATTCATTATTTATGGACTGAAGGCATAACGTTACATGATAAACTTTTTGTGTTTCTTTAAACATATTCAAGCATCTACTATGCTGAAAGGCAGCACTTTCATAATTTTGGGCCCTTTCAGTAAAGATAGAATTTATTTCCATGATGTTACCTATACTGTTTTTCCGCCCTTTGGGTCAAATTATTTGTGTGAATGTCAGTGAAACGGGTGTTAGATCCACTCAGTTACGTTTTTTTAAGTTTCATCTGGGAACCCAACTCAACCCCTTCCACAACCCGCCAAGAGGTCTCTTTACACACAAGTTCACATGCACTTATTTTGTTTAGCCCAAATATGTGGACGATAATTAAAGGGTGGAACAAATACCAATAATATTACAAGCACTGTTGGATCTTTGTCCTAAATTGCGAAACTATTAAACCATTATTACAATAACGTTAGAGTTTCATGTTTTATTGTTTGTAGAGAAACTGGAGAACTAGATAAATCTTCTCCCAAATATCTCAGACATCAGAAACACAGCATTGCACGACTAGTATTGGTTGTATCGCTCTGAAACAGTATGTAGGCAGGTATATTTTCTGACTCTAAGAAGGGCTGGAAAGATGGCATGTGAGTGGATTATAACATGTTTTTACTGTGTTATAATCCACTTTATAGTCTATTTTTAGAGCATCACCAAATAGGTAGTTAGTTGTGGGCACAGCATAAGATTAAGTGGACCTGACCCACATATTCGCTCAAGGGGAACAATGGCTTAAACGCAACAGCATTTTATAAATGTACAATTTCCGCTTGTCTCTTAATCATGAAATAACAGCCTTTTCTTCACCTTTTCTATGGAGTAAATTAATTGTATCCACCCCCAGTGCTTGTTATATCGGACACCATGCATTCTACTGTTTGACCGTGGTTTCCTGTATCACCTCTATTGCATTTCAGCCACATACCACATTCTCTCATGAACAACTGATGTTGCCATTTAAGTAAAAGCTTGCAAACAAGTTACAAATGGCAAATGTAGAAAGGAAATATGGCAAGGTTAACCCTGTTATTCATTTGGAAGCCCAAGATGTATCAGCTGAGCCATTGCAAATGCATCAATGGAGACAGCATCATTCTATGAATCTTTGCTACTGGATATAATCAAATTGCTGTAATTGCATTATATTCATAGTTCTGTGCTTTCTTTCTTTCAGAATAGAATGTGATTTACAGGAGTGGTCAGGCCACCATAATTCAGTTTATCTGCAGCCACAGAATCTTCCCATTTTCTTCCTGGGGATTAGCAAAAACAAAAAAATCAAAAGAAATTAATAAAATCACTCGATATATAACATGTCTTTTTAATGCACAGCTTATAGAGTAAATACTTTTGGTTTAGAGTAAATAATAGATTTTTAAAAATATTTTAATAAAATAAATGCAAAATGTTTTTGTAATCCAAGACACTTACTTATATTATGTCAAAAAAATAAAATACTTTAACTTTTTCTGCCGGGGTCTCAGGAGGATATTCCGATGTAAGATAATTCAGAGGCATGCAGCAGGTGAAATTGCCTTCTCAATCAATGAATTGATAGGTTTAACTGCTCTCCTCTATGCTATTACAGTCACTTCTCATTGTTCTTAATACTTCTCATTGTCCATCACCTTGGCAGTGGGTGAAGTGCAGAGGTGAGGGACAGGCACATTATAGTAAATCCGAACCAGTTCTGCAAAAGCCAATTACAGTTCAACCTGAGAATGCAGCAGGAGTGTGTGAAAGCTTTGGTATGGAATGGCTGTATGGAGGGAGAAATCAAACAGTCCAACACAGCAAGAGTGTCTGAGGAAAAATTAACCGATTGCTGATGATCTGGAACCACAAGTCATACTTTGTAAGGGCGTGACAATACCTGTAGCTATCTGTATCTGGCGGGCGTGTATTTGTCAGTCTTGCACTGCTATTTAAGGAATGTTTTTGTCAATGTGCCGCGACCTTCATTTCCCATTTAATGATCACTTTCTCAGTTAATTTCAACATCTTCCACACATCAATAGGCCGTGGGAGGCTTCGGGACTTGGAGTTCAATAGAATGATGTGTAAATTTGATAGTCACTGCTAAGTTCAAGTTCAAGTTCAAGTTCAAGTTCTTTTATTGTCACTTTACAGTTTACACAGGTGTAGACAGAGAGTGAAAAACTTTATGTGCAAAACGCCCGACAATGAACAGCAGTTATAAAAAATAAAAATAAAAACATATAATGTTCGAAACAATAAGTAAATAAAAAATAAAAATAAATTGAAGGAGCAATATATATATATGTAAAACAATGTGATAAATTATGCAGTTTTATAATTTATAGTTACAGTACAGTGCAATAAGGTGCAATAAGGTGTGCAAAAGGACAAGTTATCAGAATTATAGTTCAATTATTTAAGTGCGGCAGGGATTCAGCAGCTTGTTCAGCAGCCTGATGGCCTGACTGTGGAAGCTGTCTCTGAGTCTGTTCGTGTGGGTCTTGATACTGCGGTATCGCTTGCGTGACGGTAAGAGTACGTACAGTTTGTTGCTGGGGTGGTTATTGTCCTTCGTAATTCGTTGAGTTCGTAAAGTTGAGACATAACGTCAGGCTTTTTTTTGTGTGTTCATATTCCTGGGAATATTGTATGCTTTGTGCATCTTTTCCCCTCTGTGTCCCTCATGTGTGATTTTACAGTGGGGTTTTTCTGTCCTCTCTCCCAGCATGGACACATTTGTGACACTGGCAGAGGTGTTAGAGGCAAGGGGGGCACCTCTGGGGGAGGACGAGGTGTGGTCCCTCCTCAAAATCACCGTACAGATGTTACTGGATGCCTCCTGTAAAGGTACAGCTTGTTGATTGCTGTCAGTCAACTGTCATGTTTAAACTATGTTTCAAAAGTACATTTACTTTTAGTGCAATTAACTTTTCTCTATAAGACCTCACATGCTGGAAAATACTCATTGCTTTCTATGGAATTAGAGTAAAAAAAATATGGATTTGTGTTTTGTACAATACAATACAAACACAAACATTGAAATGCCCAATAGCATATTTTAAATAGCCTAGTCTCACAGGTCATTTTTTCAAATGTATTGCATGATCCTTATTCAGACAATTGTTTTATACTTAACAGGCACCCTACGTTACATTACAGGCATTTTAGCAGACGCTCTTGTCCAGAGCGACTTACACAACACTTTTTTTTAGCATTTACTTGTTTTACATATTATCCATTTATACAGCTGGATATATACTGAAGCGATTCAGGTTAAGTACCATGCTCAAGGGTACAACGGCAGTGTCTTACCTGGGAATCAAACCTACAACCCTTCGGTTGCAAGGCCAGTTCCTTAACCATTATACTACACTGCTGCCCACATTACCTGCATTAGTGGTAAAGTAATGGATCAACCTTAGTAAGTCTGGTGTTCATGACGTTTGAGTTCAAGGCCTAGCACAATATTAGAATACTCTACATACACTGTAATAATGGCTTTGCCTCCCTTTACTTGCTTAAATATGTGCAGGGCCAGAATGTATGTGCAGTATAGGATGCCATAGGTGGGAATATGTTACCTTAAAACTAAGAGGCTTACCGGGACTTAGAGTCTTGATACAGTGCTGCTGACTGCACTCTAGGAAAATGTACTTGTTTCTCATTAACCCCTGCCACACACACACATACACACACACATACACACAGGGGGGATTTGCATATGGGCCATACAGTTTGCCATGTATTTATTTTTTAAATATATTTTTTACTTAACAGATGCTCTTATCTAAGTTGATCTATATTAATTACCATGCAAATTTTCTGTATTAGGCATATACATATGTACGAGAACATTTTAATTTAGCTACTGTTTTTAAGTGTTCGACAGCAATTCCCCTCGGTTCAAACCTGTAGACCACTGATTAAAGTCAAGTTCCCTGCAGGCTTAACAGTACAAACCCAGATTGGTTCCCTGGCACTGGGTTCAAAATGCTGCTGTGGCTGAGAAAGACATTTAAAATGGAGGAACACCATTTACAATTGGAAATGATAGAATAGGATACAGAAACAGCACAGATACTTTTTTGATATATCTATAAAGGCTCATACCTTTGAGATATATGGCTTTAAGGTTTTGCTATAGATATGTGAAATCTAATGACCGGACAGTAGGCTAGAAGGCCGGTATGCCAGAGGCTTGCTTTCCTAGGCTTCAGGTGGTATTACAGATTATCTCTCTTTTTCCAGGAAACAGCATGTGTCATATCATCAGTCCTGGATGCCTCCTGCTGTCTGCCAGTGGCCACCTTGCTTTTAAGAATTGCGGCCGGTCAGAGGACGTCAGCTTTTTCAGCGCCCCAGAGATGCTGCAGGGCCAGGCGTTCACCCCCAGGCTTGCCACTGAGAAGGTAGGTAACATGCCAGCTGTGAATATTATAAAAATATAATGGTTGTAACTTATACACTGTGGGCCTGATTTACTAAGACTTTTAATGGGTGTAAACACTTTATTGGTTTTGCGTGTGCTAAATGGTTTTGCACCCGCTAAAGGTCTTAGTAAATCAGGCTCTGTATGTGCAGTGATGAGGATGTGTATGTTGTGTGTGTACCTATAGGAAATAAATACACAAAACACTATGACAAAAATGTCCATCATTGTAAAAACTCCATACCTTGTCTTTGATGGTTATGCGTACATATGTGCGTAATGATGAAAGTAGGCGTGTAGAATGTTATAGGAAAAGCATGTAAAGTGCATACTGTGATGGAAATGTGTCCAATGTCTGTGTATTGATGGTAATATGTGCACTGTGTATAATGATGGAAATGTGTCCACTGTGTTAATGTGTGCTTGTGTGCTGCGATTGAATGCATGAGGAAAATGCTTACTTTACAAGCCTTGTAAATGTCCTTCGTGTTGGACTAAATGTGTTTACTGTGGTGCTTGGTGGGTATGGAACTGCAATTTATTATAAATTAAGTACCCATGCTATACGTCACAAGCAGCACTGAATTCACTTTGGGACTTAGTAACATATACTGCTCAAATAAATTAAAGGAACACTTAATCAACACAGTATAACACCAAGTCAATTAAACTTCTGGGATATCGATCTGTCCAGTTAGGAAGCGTAAACGATTGGGAATCAATTTCACCTGCTTTGGTGCAAATAAAAGTGACAACAGATGGACAGGAGAGGCAACAGCAAGACAACCCCCAAAAAGTAAATGGTTTTGCAGGTGGTGGCCACAGACCATTTCTCTCTCTTTATCCTTCCTGACTGATTCTTCTCTAGTTTTGCATTTTGCTAGTGTCCTTGTCACTACTGGTAGCATGAGGCGGTACCTGCATCCCATTCAGGTTGCACAGGTAGTCCAGCTTCTCCAGGATGGCACATCCATACGTGCCGCCGCAAAAAGGCTTGCTGTGTCTCCCAGCACAGTCTCAAGAGCGTGAAAGAGATACCGGGAGATGGGCCATTACACAAGGAGAGTTGGACAGGGCAACAACCCAGCGGCAGGACCGGTATCTGCTCTTTTGTGCAAGGAGGAACAGGAGGAGCACTGCCAGAGCCCTACAAAATGACCTCCAGCGGGCTACTCGTGTGCATGTTTCTGACCAAACTGTCAGAAACAGACTCCAAATGGGTGGCATGAAGGCCCAACGTCCTGTAGTGGGACCTGTTCTCACAGCCCAGCACCGTGCAGCTCGATTGGCATTTGCCAGAGAACACCAGAATTGGCAGGTTCACCATTGGCTGTTATGTTCTGAGTGAGTTTGTTCAGTCTGATTGTATTTTTAGTTTCATTATTGTTATTTCATTCATCAGTTCATTCCCCTCTGTTCGTGGGTTGTCCGAGTCGCATTCGTGTGTTTGTTTACCCTGTCTCGCGTATGCACTGTTTGGGTGACTTCGGGATTTTTCCGAGGGTTCACGCTGTATTTCAGAAGTCTTGTTTTCTGTTTACTTCCTGCTTTACGTTTCCCGTGTTAATATTGTTGATATTACTAACTCGTGCTAACAATCACTCGGGTGTTTATTAGTTAGATGCACATTACTAAAACCATTAACTTAAATGTTTACTAACATACTAATTGTCTGTATTTAGCTAGAACTAACGATTAACAAGTTTCCTCGCTGTATCTTTTCTATCTGCGATACGAAGCTGTCCTTGAGATACTAGTCAACTAGTTTCAGCTGTCTCCTTTGAAACCACGCCTCCTTAAGTCACGTTCCGCTCCGACTTGAGCCCGTTGTTTGTAATGCTTGTTTCTGGGTCCCTTCCATGTTTTCATGATTTCCTTGTTATCGAGTTACTGTTTCCCAATGTGTTCACCTTACGTTGTTTGTAACCCCTCCCACTTCCTTGTGTATTTAACCCAGTTGTCCTAGTCCTTCTTCGCGAGTTCCTCACATTTCTTATTGCGTTGTTTGTTTGCCAAATCTATTTAGAGTTGTCTGAATATCTGTTTTTTCGAGAATCTGTTTTCCCCTCCGTGTATTTGTTTTCCCGAGTTCTGTTAGTGTTTGTTTCTTTGTCTGTATTTTTGGTTTATTTTCGTGCCTCTTTTGATTGCCCGGTTTTTGACTTCTGCTTGTTCTCGCGACCCTGCTTTTCTGGACTGATTTTGTACTTCTGCCGTGCCTTCCCGTGTTTGACCTCTGCCTGTTTTTGGACTCGTCTTTGGATTTGGATTTTGTGCCTTTGCCTGAACATTAAAACTTGTACTGGGTCCCTGTTCTCCACCGGTCGTTACATTGGCGCCCTGTTCTCTTCACAGATGAGAGCAGGTTCACACTGAGCACATGTGACAGATGTGAAAGAGTCGCCGTGGCAAATGTTATGTTGCCTGCAACAGCATCCAGTATGACCGGTTTAATTGACTTGGTGTTATACTGTGATGATTAAGTGTTCCCTTAATTTTTTTGAGCAGTGTATTCTAGCTAACTACACAAACACACACACACACATGACATGCCCAGTCAGATTGTGGTAATTATAAATATCAAAATGTGGCAACCTGTGGCATCAAATAGAAGCCAATTCCTTGATCCAACAATTCAATGCGGTGCAGTGGTAGTTATGCTTGAACCAAAGTATCACATAGACACAATGCACCTGATTCAAATGAGTATTCTTTTTGTTTTCAAACCTGATGCCTCTGCCAACTTTTAAAGTAGGTTGGCTCGGTAGGATATATAGTAACAAGAATGAAATCTTGCCACGGATTTTCAAATCAGTGGCAAGATGCAAGTGGCAAAGCTGATTGTATTTTACTGATATTGATTTAATTTTAAATAATATGTTTTTATTTGTTTATTGTAGAGGAACATAATGCTGTATTTTGTGAATAAATAAGTGAATGTACGAATATTTGCATTTTAACTATCTACTCTTGCATTTTCTGCTTTGGTTTGATCGTATACATCAGTTTGTTTGGGCCATAATTGTTTATTGTGTTATACATGTACATTTGTTATTATTTCTACATTTAGTTCAGTGTGTGTTGTCATATTGCCAATGCAGACCCACACCATCACCTACATCCAACTGGCAAGCCATTAATCCAGATGAGTCCCAGATTCTGTGGCAGGAATACAGTATACTAATACACTAGCATGGGATAAATAAAAAAAATCAGTATGTGATCCATTTTTGCCCAGCTTGGGCACCAAATACTCCAACCTGAGTCGTTGTGTGGGAGGAGTGAACCAGGGAGGAGTTACAGATCACTGTGCCATCTAGTGGAATTATAGTGTAAATAATGTGCTCGGCATACTCATACTGTAAATTCCATCTGAGATCTTAAGAGTTGTTTGTAAATTATATAGAAAAGAATAACTTTTATTTTCCCGTTCGGGAACTTCAGTTGTAGCCACCAGCAACAACAAAAAAATACATAAGATAGTGGGGCAGACCCACAACACACAAACAAACATATCAAATAAAGACATTCAATAGAATCATTGCATTAATCAAACTAATTAAGTGAATTAAAGTGGAATAGCCTACAGCCAAACGTCATGATTAAAAATAGCCCCCGCTGTCCCAAGATGTCCAGTGTTATCAAGCAGTCCAACACACAAACTCCACCTCCACGACTTTCTTCCATACACGCAGTGTCGCGGTCTATGTCCACTTTCAACACAGCGCACCGACCTGCGTCAGCCTTCCCACTCGTCGCCTCACACCTCCCCTGCATTACCTTCTCCTTCCCTTCTCTGGTGGCCTTTTGAAGATTAACTGTAGTCCTAGATCAGTCCCGACATCTTCAACTCTGGTGAACAGCAATGGTAAACTTTGTACCTGCAGATCCAACAGACATTCCCGAGCATATGTTGCAAATGCATCTCCATGGTGACAACCACAAACAAAATTATCCAGACTAAACAATTTGTCAATATTATCAAAACAAGCAGCCGGAGTGCCCTGAACAATCTCCAGCCCACTTACCCGTACCACAACAGACACACAGCGCATGAAAAAAACAAAAGACAAAAGCCTGACACAACAAAATGCATTAAAATGAACAAACACGAGAGACAGCTGGACTAAATGTCGCCATTACAGCGCCACGTGACGTCAGGGTGTATAATTTTTGGCAGCAGGAAGGGGGTGGGTTGTAGTTTCTGCTTATGATTCACCATAGGTTAAACATATTTGGAATCCATCTGTGCAGTAATGAGAGTAAATGCTCAAAATGTTTTTACTCTTTTCCCAAGAGAATCTGTCCATTGTGTTTGAAGGGTTTGTGCTTCATTGGCTTTTCCCACTTGAATTTGCCAGCCAAACAATTGAAAGACTGTCTCCATGACAACAGAAACATTTTCACCATCTCCCTAGAATGTGTGTAAGCAAAGATTATTTGGCATAAAGGAGGACAATTCAAAGAACTGAATACAAATTAATTTAACTGTATTTCTGCATATCTGTGTATTTCTCCATTTAAGATTTTAGAAAGAAATGTTCTTTGTGTTATGGGTTGTCTACTTCATAACAATGCAATTTTGTTTGTACAGTGTCTATAAAATGAATCAGCAACTAATTACAAAACAGATACAATTATTTTTTGTATTCATTTTAAGAAACACACCCAAGAGATTGGACTAGTATGTGGATGGGCTTAATTAGTTAGCTGTGGAGAGAAAAGAAGCAGCATACGTTCACCCAAGATATTACAGTGGATTGTTGTGATGAGCTGATGTTAGTTTAGCATCCCAATTTGAGAGAAAATTGGGTAAAAAACACTCCAGATCTTTATTTCCTCAACAATATTTCATTGAAGTCTTGCAGCTTGACTTGCAGCTCAAATTCCCATTCCAAGCAGAGGCTGCACTGTTGTAATTGGCAGACTGCTTTTTCTCCCCCTCAGATCTTGGCATATTCCTTGGGAATGACTCTTTATTGGTCGGTTGATTATCAGCTTCCTGAGAGCCAGGTGGGTTGCATCCTTATATTTGTAACCTCAGATTGAAGTGAAGCCATTTTCTGCGCTTCAGCTGTGTGACGTGTGACGGCCTGTGCATTCCTGATTTTCAGCCTGTACGGTTGAGTGACCATCTGAACCGCCTCTTACTGAGCATGTGCGAAGACACTGCCCACAGACGGGCCAGTCTTCTGACTGTGCTGGAGACGTGTGAAGTGCATCACAAAACAGCACTCCTGCCACCTCCCTACATAGTCATCAAACTGCTGGTGGAGGACTTCTTCCGGGATTCTGTAAGAGACATCACAGAACAACTACTGCTATAACTACTACAAGTACTACTGCCGCTGCTGCTAGTGCTACTACTATTTTTACTACAATTACAGGTTGCAGGTTTGATTCCCAGGGGAGGCACTGCCAGTGGTACCCTTGAGCAAGTTGTATACTTGATCTTAATCGCTTCAGTAAATATGCAGCTGTATAAATGGATTGTATATAAAAATGCAAAGTTGTTCGAGATAAGAGTGTCCTTTAAATGTCTAAATGTAAATGTCGAAATAATAATCTTTAATTGTCAGGAGCCTGACAAGTGCTCAATATGGTTTTATGGTGCTCAATGCGGTATTCATCAATGCTGTTGCAGGTGGACCATTTGTTAGAGAGCACAGCGCATCTGAGTGATCGGAGCCAGATGATCAGAGAAAGATTGCATGGTGAGGACATTCTCAGAAATATTCATCCATCCACTATCAAACCCGTTTATTCCTGGTCAGGGTCGCAGGTAGGACAGGGTCTTATCCCAGTATGCACTGGGTGAGAGGCAGGAATAAACCCAGGACAGGTTTCTCAGAAATATTAATCTTATAATTATCTAATTTCTTTAGCACAGTGTTTAAACTATAGCTAAATCCCAATACATACCTGTTCTTATTAAAAATAAATTATCACTGCTTTGACCAAGTGTTAAAAAAATATACTAGTTTTATTTAGTTTTGTCACAACATAGATACATTTGTAGCAGTCGGCAGTAACCATTAATGAACAGAATGAGCAATGTTTTTAAATACAAGATAAATCCCAACAAATATTGTTCATAGAGATTGCACTTTTGAGCACAGGATATAAAACAAAGCTAAATCTCAAAAAGGTCGTTGTTTTCTTGAGGAAGAGTGTGAAAGTGTATGAGCTGTCTGTCTGTCATGTACAGTTATCGCTGTTCATTTCTCATCTCTGACCAGCTCTGACCAAAGGCCAGATTCCCCTTGTCTCCTCCCCTGGGGTGGGGAGGATGTGTGCTTTGTGATACTTAATAATAACATTGGACCTCTCAGTTACACTTCAGAAAATATGACTTTGTAGGTTTGAAAAAACAAACAAAAAAAAAAACATGGACACAAGCAATGGAGAGTGCCTTGTCCGTAGGTAGACTGTTAAATGGAGATTTGACAAGACATGGTTGGATATGTTAAATCAAATCAGATACGCAAATGATAGCACTTGTCGATTTATTCATTTATTCAGTGCTAATGAGAGTCTCATTTCCAGGAGGTTCACATCATCAAGCAGCACATGATAAAATCAAGAACTCGCCATCCCACATGTACCAGTCTGTCTCCAACAGGTAAACGTGCAGCAGTCCGCCAATTAAAGATCTAGGGTCAGTTGCAGCAACGGATAATACAGACACTGCTCTCCACACTAGTCAGCATACCATTGCGTGGGATATCCCATATCTGGAGCACCAGTCAGGTGCATTCCTTGTGCAAAAACTAAAACATT
Organism: Ilyophis sp. 1 JC-2022; assembly: GCA_022702515.1. NCBI lineage: Eukaryota > Metazoa > Chordata > Actinopteri > Anguilliformes > Synaphobranchidae > Ilyophis > Ilyophis sp. 1 JC-2022. The sequence goes on from CM040405.1 coordinate 98,792,054, forward strand.
ACGATAACAAAAGGACCAGTGTAACAGACAACAGCATAGCGGGGAGACTACGTGGCACAGTCCATAGGGCGGCATATATAAATTTCCTGGCTCTGGAACTGGGGGTTGGATTCTCTGTCACGACACTTGATTTACTGTATCCAAGCTCTATGTTTAACCCCCTCTGCCTTCCTCCGTCTGAATAAAGTGCATCCAGAGAAGGAGGGCAGACTGTCTGCTCTCCTTTATCCACCTCCAGGAAGACTTAAAGACAATTATGACAAGCTGGTACTGGTTGAAATTAGGAGCTTTAAATGAAAGCCATTCACAGCAGTAAGTTCTCAACATTTCTATGCTTCTCAGTGAAAATGCGATTAGCAGATTGAAGGAGGGAAAACTTGCAGTATGTCTGTTTGCTTTGTGGGAGCATCTTGACTGCTTTTCAAAAACGATTACTGAAGAACAAAAAGGAGTCGACAACCATGGTTGTGATTGACAAGCAGCAGCCAGTCATTTTATAATAGTCTTGTGTTCCACCTTTACTGCATTTAATGTGGTAGTATACTATATTTGAGCACTTAGTAGGACATAATTCATTATTACAAAGGAATCAGGCTACTTTAAATAACATGAATTACTATAGCGTGATCAGATATCGAAACGCACTGTCAAAATTACAGTCAGGCCCTGCTCATTAAAATTATTTACTTTGAAATGTACAGATGCAGATCTACCACATTAATTGAAACCAAATGAGAATAATCATCTGATAATCTGTGATTCCTATTAAAATTGGCATGTTTGTTAATCATGCAAAGAAACCAGAAACTGGTCCATGATAGCTCTCAAATAAAGATATGTTTCTTGCCATCCCTATGCGTACCTTTTCGGGTGAGAAAATCCAAACTGCCTTTGAGACGTGACATACCTTTAGACGAGTCTCTTTTTAAATGATCCAAGCAGAAGCTTGTGCACCAACAGCAGATATCTCAACAGATTGGAAATGTTAAAATGCTTCTCTTTAAGTTGTTTTCAATTACAAAAATGTCCATACAGGACCTAAAGTGACTGAATTTGTATTTTTACCTCCCCAGATTTCCCCAAGAGCGACATAACAGAGGCAGTGACTGCAGCTGGCACACCCCAAGCCGATTCGTCTCTCGCCACTGTAACCCCAGATCTTCTCACCTCTCTGATTCCGCTATCAGCCTTGCACAAAAAAGATTAAAGGTATCAATCACGCACAATGCCGAGGAAGTAAATGTGCCCCAAAACAATACGAGTTTAAACAAACCTTTGTCCAAATCTTTGACTTACAGAAAATGTGTGTTTTACATTTTTTTCACAAGCACAGTTTGACAAGATAATTATTGCAATTACTGAACTCGCCAAAATTGGACAAGCATCCATTATTTATGTTCAAAATGTATTCATGTATCAATATTTTGAGATATCAGTAAATATAATTTGTTTAATTTTAAAGGTGCTTTGCATAAAACTGAATTACACTATACGATTAAAGTACTGTATTTCACTAAAGATTCAAAAGCATCTGATCAGATTGGAGTGCATGTAAGGTACTGAATGGGAATGGCACTCGGATTATGGCTGACATGTGAAATGGGAAGGTCTTATGAAGCCTGCATGGTCATTGCCCCTTTATGTTAACACAATCAGGGACCTGAGTTTCTCAAGAGCCTGGAGCCCCAGATTGTCTTGGAGCTGCCTGGATCCATTGTGGTAAATACAGAATGAAACCCCCGCATTCATGTGCTGTGCTCATTACAGCTGCAAATTAAATGTAGACAACTAACTGCTTTTATTGTTTCAAGAAAAATGCAGAGAATAGTAGTCTTTCAGCTTTCAGCAGTCTGCTTTCCTCTCTCCCATTCTCACCATTTCTCACTCTCTCAATTTAATTCAATTCAAAATGCTTTAATGGCATGGCATATTTCAATATACGTGTTGCTAAACTTTACATAAAGAATTACATTAAACATAAACAACAATACAATACGCCTTGAAATAATTAACATTAGCAAATGTTAATAATTATAAGTATCGTGATTAATACAAATCTAATAAAAACTCTTTAGTTTAGTCTCATGAAACTGTCTCTGTCTCTCTTTCTCTCTCTCTCTTTATGTCTAAGAAAGGAAAGTCACATTCAACACAAAGAGAGCTGAGTGTGGTCATGCCAAATGCTCAGCGCATCCTGGTCAGGTGTGACGTTAAGTCCAAGGCTGGGGATGTCTTTGACATGCTCGTGGCTCATGCAGACCTGGTCGAGCACTTCTACTTTGGCCTTGCTTTCATTGATGGTGAATGCCACTGTGCTTTTCCACCACCAACAGCATTTTGCAATTGACTAAGTATGGGTAAAATTAGGGCCATTCTCTGAAATACAAGCATTCCTTGACTATACGTTTGTTTCACATTCATTTTATGCTCCATAAAGAGATCATAAACATTTTTTAAATGCTACTAAGGATTTTATGTTTGGTAGGCAGTGGGGCACCCTATTTTCTTTTGATACTAAGGATCCTATGTTTGGTAGGCACTAGGCACCTTAAGTACCACTTTTGATAAATTCCAATTCATCCAGAATGTAGGTTTGTTTTCAGATATCTGTTCTACATAATGGAACATAATATGTGTAATGGGGGTTATAAAAATGGTTACATCTTATCTATAATCTTCATCACCATCATCATGTTTTTATTTTATTGTTTCACCATTATTACTTTTATTATTTCACCACCATGACTTTGTTTTTTGCTAGATGATGAATTTTTTTTTCTCGACCATGACACAAAAATCTCAAAAGTGGCCCCTGAGTGTTGGAAGAAACTGCCCTCTACGAACTTCCTTCTTTTCCTCCGAGTTAAGTTTTTCGTGGATGACATCGATTTAATTTTGTACGTGACACCATGTTTTTCCTTCTGTTCACATTGTCACTCACCTTAATTGTAGCATATGTGTATATGCGGGCTTATATGAGTACCAAACCTCCCGTACTGCTAAAATCATTCTGATTATTACAGATGTGTTCATTGTTTCTTTTTGGTAATAGTATTTGGCTGTGGTTAGAGGCGTAATGGTGGTTTGGTTGGCTGCTTTTGGAAGGCACAGGCTCACCCGTCACCAGTACTATCTGCAGCTGCGGAAGGACATTCTGGAGGACAGGGTGCGCTGCGATGAAGAGACAGGCTTGTTCCTTGGTGCTCTGGCCCTCCAAGCTGAATATGGGGACTACATCCCACGGGTATGTATGACGTATGACAAAGTATGCTGATAAAGATACAATATCCATAGCAATGAAGATGGTAGACTGCTGCATATTGTTCTTGCCTTGTTCAAGCAACCCTGGCCCTGTGGGTCCAGAGATTCTTCTGTTTATTTTTCTATCCCAGCTATTGATTACACAGTTTAATCAAATGTTAAGACTCTGAGCCCAAATTATGAGGGTCTGAATTATGAAGGGATTAGTAATTGTATGGTCATTCATTAAGGCTATTCAATTATCCCGTTATAGTTTGAATTTGTTTCTGGTTGGAGCGATAACCAGAAACAAATCTGGCACTGCAGAACCCGTTGACTCCCCCTGTTGTAGAGTTCGGTCACTGCAACAACTTTGAAGCCATTATAACTCTTTATCCAGACCAAGTGGGATTATAGAGTGTCTAGTGTCCCTGGAAAATAGTGAAATAATGTGGTAAATATGCATTGTGAAATACTGGACATAGATTGCAAATACATGGCTATAAGAACTGAAAGCATTGAGATTCTTTGCTTTAGAGTACTGTAGAGGTTGCAATGGTGTTATGCCAGATAATGTGTTTCCATGTCATGGTCTGTACATAAAAAGTTCAGCAAATTTGTATGCCATTATCTCTGGAACTTTGTTGTGTGGAATGTAAAGTGTGTGGACGATTCTTCACAAAGGTGTATGGGAAGAATTACTTTCAGCCAGAGCAGTATGTGTCTCGGAGGTTGTTGGAGAAGATGGCCTTGCCCTGTTTAAAAGAGGAGTTACCCAGACTCCATGCCCTGAGTGCCCAGATGCTTCCAGAGGAAGCTGAGCTGGAGTTCCTAAAGGTAACGGTTGTCTACAGTCATCTGTCCATAGATGCTTTCAAGATGGAGGACATCCTAAAGCATTCTCACAGTCTGTTTCATCTGCTGTTTTCCTCTTTATGCAGGTCTGTAACCTATGTTTTTTTTTAACATGAAGCCCGGGTAGCTCAAGTGTGTGCCCAATTCAACCTGACAGTTTGGGATGAGAACTGGGCCATTGGCTATCTGAAAATACATTATAGGTGTACTATAATGGTTAGGGAACTGGGCTTGCGAGGTTGTAGGTACTATAATAATAATAATAATAACTTTATTTGTATAGCACCTTTCATACAAAGAATGCAGCTCAAAGCGCTTCACACAAAATGACACATAAAAATAAAAATAAAAGAGAATAAAAGTAAGGCATAAGAAAATTTAAAACAGTAAAAATGTTGAGTTAAAATTCAATAGGAACAGGTAAAATGAAAAATAAGACAATAAAAATGATAAGGGTAGTAATAAAATATTAAGGGAGCATAAAAAATAGGAAACAAAATGATAAATAGTCAAATAAGAAGATAAAACAAATAAATCAATTAAAAGCTAGTTTAAAAGAGCTAATATAAGACAAATAAATCAATCAAAAGCTAGTTTAAAAAGGTATGTTTTGAGCTGCTTTTTAAAAGTGCCAACTGAGTCTGCTGTTCTAAGGTCCTGCGGGAGAGTGTTCCAGAGTTTCGGGGCATAATAGCAGAAAGCACTCTCACCGCTTTTTTTGCGATTTACCACAGGTAAGTTTAATAGGCCGGCTGTGGCGGATCTGAGAACTCGAGTTGGCACATAAAAAGACAGGAAGTCTGAAATGTACGAGGGTGCTAAACCATTGAGAGCTTTGTATACAAATAAAAGGACTTTAAAATCAATTCTAAAAGATACAGGGAGCCAGTGCAGTGCAGCTAAAACAGGAGTAATATGCTCTCTCTTCCTTGTTTTTGTTAAAAGTCTAGCAGCAGAGTTCTGAATTAGCTGTAATTTCTCTATGGACTTTTTTGGAATACCAGTTAAAAGAGCATTACAATAGTCCAGTCTACTTGAAATAAATGCATGAACTAACTTCTCAGCATCCTGCTGGGTTAAAAACGGCCGGACTTTGGCAATATTTCTTAAATGGAAGAATGCTGTCTTGGTCACTTTATTTATGTGTGTTTTAAAACTTAAGTCGGAGTCTAATATTACACCTAAGCTTGTTACTTCCGATCTATTCTGATGAGCCAAATTTCCTAACATATTCAAAAGTACATCCCTTTTAGCTTTGGGGCCAACTAAGAGTATTTCTGTCTTATCCTCATTTAGTTTTAAAAAATTATTACTCATCCATTGTTCTACTGCAGACAGACAGGTAGTCAGGGAGCATAAGGCATCTATGTCATTTGGCTCAACAGAAATATATAATTGCGTATCGTCAGCATAGCTATGAAAATTAACATTGTGTTCTCTGATGATATTACCTAGTGGTAGCATGTACAATGAAAAAAGAAGGGGACCAAGACAGCTTCCTTGTGCAATACCAAAAGATACGTCATATTTTTGTGACATATAATCTCCGAGACTAACATAAAATTGTCTTCCAGTAATATATGTTCTGAACCAATTAAGAGTACATTCAGAGAGACCAACCCAGTTTTCAAGACGATTGATTAGAATGCTGTGGTCAATTGTGTCAAATGCGGCACTTAAATCTAAAAGAATAAGAACTGAGACCTTGTTTGCATCAGCATTAAGTCTAAGGTCATTAACTATTTTGGTTAGAGCAGTCTCTGTACTGTGACTGGATCTAAAACCAGACTGGAACTTCTCTAGAGTACCATTATCATTTAAAAAGTTGTTTAATTGATTAAAAACTACTTTTTCAAGTAGTTTGCTCATGAAAGGTAAGTTGGATATAGGCCTGTAATTACTTAGGACACTATAGTCTAAATTTGGTTTCTTCAATAGTGGCTTCACGACAGCAGTTTTAAATGCATTGGGGAACGTTCCGGTCTCGAGAGATGTGTTAATAATTTTTAGGACCGAAGTGGAGACACTATTAAAAACATTTTTAAAAAATGTTGTAGGGACAGGGTCAAGACAGCAAGTTGAAGTTTTACTCTGTAGTACAATTTTGTGGAGTTCTGCATCAGAGATGCTACTAAAGTTCCTCATAACTGCTGGTCTGTTGCAGGGCAGATCATACGAGTTATTGGTGTGTCTTACAATACCCGCTCTAATGGTTGTTATTTTGCTGTTAAAAAATTGTGCAAATTCCTCACATTTTGAGGCAGAAGCCAGGCTAAGAATGTCAGAGGCTGGCTTGGGGTTTATTAATCGATCAATAGTTGAGAACAGTACCCTTGAGTTGCTGCCGCTCTCTGCAATGATCTTTGAAAAGTAGGTTCTTCTCTCGTTACGAATAGCAGTGTTGTAAGAAGCTATACGCTCCTTCAAAATGCTATGGTGGATCACTAGTTTGGTTTTCCTCCATGTCCGTTCAGCTGTTCTACATAATCTCTTTAGGTCACGGATAGAGCTGTTTATCCATGGCGATATTTTATCATGTGACCTTTTTTTAATTTTAATTTTAATTGGTGCAACGCTGTTCAATGCGTTACTTAAGTTGTTATTAAAGACATCAACCATTTCGTTAATCGAACAGTGTACATTACATGGAACAAAGGAGTTAGCAAGATCAGAGAATTTCCTTTCTGCTGTAGCATTTAGATACCGTTTCTCAGTGGTACATTCTTTTTTGTTGCAAGATGCATTTAATAGAGCATCAAAGAAGACACAGTAATGGTCAGATACACTAATGTCAGACACTGCAACGTTGTTAATGCTTATCCCTTGTGAAATTACCAGGTCAAGTATATTACCCAGTCGATGGGTAGCGTCGGTAACATGTTGTGTTAATCCTAAATTGTCTAAGAGATTCATGAATTCCATAGCCTTTGAGTCTGTATTATTATTAATATGGATATTCATATCTCCAATGATGATTATTCGGTTATAGCTCGTGAGAATAATGGACATAAGGTACTATTCCCAGATGGGGCACTGCCGTCTACACTTTGAGCAAGGCAAGATAGTTAACATGAATTGCTTTAGTAAATATCCAGCTGTATAAATTGATTGCATGTAAAGAATGTAAGCTGTGTAAGTATTTCTCAATAAGGGCATCTGCTAATTGCCTGAAATTCAGTGTGATGAAAGATGTGTTGTGATCTAGTATGATAAGGCAACCAGCCCTATGCTAATCAGCAGTGGCATCCTTCAAAAGATATATTACACATATGTCATTAAACAGCACTATTGATGGTCAGGAGGAATTGGGAAAGTATGGAGCATGTTCAGGGTCTGTGTGTTGGACAGGGGCACAAGGACATTTGTTATTGCACAGACCTGACAGTCCCAAATTTCCCTGCCCCCCATAGGTTACCCAGCAGCTCCCAGAGTACGGAGTTATGTTTCACCGCCTTGCCCGAGAGAAAAAACCTGCCATGGGGGAGCTGATCCTCGGAATATGTGCCAAAGGAATCATTGTGTACGAGGTCAAAAACAACTCCCGGATCAGTAGTTTCAGACTGCAATGGAGCGAGACAGACAGCATTTCCTCTACAGTGAGCGCTTTTCCCATCTGTATTACTTTTATCCAGCAATATGGCCTGGATTCAATCACCATTGGTCCTTACCTTTTACTGACAAAAAAGTCTAGCATTTGGTTAAATCATCGTTTTTTGGGGTATTTTGATGAGTTTTAGTGATCACCGATTTTAACTGTTATCTCAAATTATTTTGTTTGTGAAGAAAAAAACAAATGCTTGCATTTACTTTTAACTCAAATAAGCAATCACCGAAGGTCTAGATTTTGTTTAGATTTATATCTCAAGGTGCCAATGTATCTATCCTTATATTCTATCTCTCAGTTTCTATTATGACTAAATCCGAGCAGTGTTTTAACCCTTTATGGTGTAAGATCACAAATATGTGACTAGAATGTTCTAGAAAACAGATTTTGAACAAACATTCCAACAAGCCGACTATTCAAAGGGTTAATGTGTTTAAATTGATGTGTACATATGGTGAATGACATGAACTGCTCAGCTCCTCATGCTCTTTCCAAAGCGCCGGAAATTTTGTGTCCAAAACAACATCAGTCGGCGAAGGCACACCTTTTTAACAGAGAGCTCAAAAATCTCCAAATATCTCCTCAACCTCTGCTGTGCCCAGCACAAGTTCTACAATGAAATGAATTCACGACAGCTCAGTCACAGCCTTGCCTCAGGTAAAGAAACTATTTATTACCAATGCTACTGCTATCCCGACTGATACTATTACTGCTGAGGCTACTATTCATATTCTATTACTACTGCTGCTGCTGCTACGGCTAGTATCACAACTGATACTATTACTGCTACTCCTACAATGATTAATAGTACAACTACTACCAATTCTGAAACTTTTTTGTCCCAGAGGCGAGCATCGTACCCTGCGCAGCCAGGTGCAAGGACCCCCCGCCCAGTGACTCCATGAGCAAGCACTGCGATGAACTGGTGGCCAGGATGGAGGCACGCATCAAACAGCAGAGAGAGCAGAGAGAGCTTCATGAGCGGCAAGAAGACAAGCACAAGCGTCCAGCCTGGAGGTATTCAATATATATTACAGCTCACTGGTAGTTTTTACACTGTCAAAAAAAGTATAGGTGACTTCAACATAAAACAATAAGTCAAGATTCTGCAAACAAAATTTAGAGTAAACTGAACTTCTGGACACAAAGTTGATTAACTCTAAATATCAATTTAGTCAATTAATGCGTGTGAGAACTTATGTTTTAAGTCCTTTGTACTTGAAAACTTAAGTTAATACAACTTAAATTATATCAACTTAACAAGTACAAAGGACTTAAAACATTGGTTCTAACATACTTTAATAAGTTTGAGTAAATTTATATTTTGAGTTAATTTAGGTAATTGAACTTTGTGTCCAGAAGTTCAGTTTACTCAAAATTTTGTTTGCAGAATGTTGACTTTTTTTGTTTTTGTTGAAGTCACCTACTATTTTTTACAGTGTACCCCCTATCTTTATTTTTATGCAAATTTGGAATGATCAGCTGTTTTTTTGACCAATCCCAGGAGAGCCAAGTACAGTGAACTCGCCAAACTGGGCATTTATATTTAAATCAAAATTAGGGAAAACTATTGATTTAATCCAGGCCATAGTGCCTATAGTTATATTCAAGGCCCATAGTATTTGTTTTATTCTGGAGTACTGACCTGTTTGCAGTGGAAGCGCTTGATTCAGGCTGGTCAGTGAGACCTGTGTCAATATTTGTCTGTCTTTCACAACACTGCTGTTTGTTTCCTAGAACTCCAGATCCAAGCCCCTATAAAGAATCCACCTCATCATTACAGAAGCAAGATTCCGAGGTGCACTCTGTGGCTTCAACCTTCAGAGGTACAGATTAACTTCACTTAAGGAAATCAACCTCTTTACACAATCTGGGAAATGAACAGTGTCGAAATCCTGAAAAGATTTAGATCCTCAGCGGACAGTGCCTTAATCTTAATGGAAAGGTATCCACTGTAAATGCCATCACATCAGAGCATGAGGTGCTCCTAGTTACTTTCACAGATGGATGATTTTGAGCCATTTTACTGTTGCTCAGCACTGAGTCTAATTAATACTTACAAATTAAGCTTAATAGTGATCAAATACAATAACCACAGGTTGTTCTAGTCTAAAGCTGGAGTAGGGAACTCTTTTTAAGAAAGATATTGGGGAATGTTCATGCTTAGTCGGTAGCAATCATAGAAATAACTGCTGTGAGAGAAATCCAGCACCATACACAGCGTTTATACCCTCAATTTCTGCATTCTAAAACCAAGTGCCGCATGCCGTGAACCAATCCAAGAGATAGGCTGGTTCACATCGTGAACCAATCAACAGTGAGATTGACCTTGCGTACTTACAACAGTACAGCTATATGCAAAGTGACGTTGAGAATTTCACCTGCTCCTGCATTGCCGATTGGGACTAGAGCCCAAGTTTATATATCGGGGGTCTTTATTAAATTAGCTAGCTATTTAATTCAGCTAGCCATCACTGCCAATTGTAGTGTTTGAGGAAAACTGGATAGCTGAAAGATCCTCCTAGCTCCTGTATTTTCTCTTTAATTTATCAGTTCTGAAAACCAGAAAAGAAGTTCCCATTGTAAAACGTCCAGGAGAGTACCGAATTGGGGCTAGGTGTATCGGGTAACTGTAAGTCTGGGATAGAGGACTGCCTTGTTTAACAATTTACATGTATAAAAAAATATATTTTGCTAACATTAGCTATCGCAAACCATCAGTCATCACTAGTGAACTTAGCAAAACAATCACTTCAGTAGCTACATAACTCAGTGGCTAAATGGAACATGTTTTATTGCATTATTGCAACAACAAAAAAGTTTCCATTGTTTTACCTGAACTCTTGGAGCTGATTTTTTTAGTGTTGCTCTGCCTGCCTGTAATCCTACTAGAAACTTTGACACACGTTTATGACGAGCTGTGCGGAGAATCAGTGGGGTGGCGTGGCGGGTGTGTCTCTTCCTCAGTGGGCAGGGCCAACAGGTGTTAAGACTTTCAAAATGTTTTCACAATGTTGCGACCGTTGAGAAAGTTGCCTACACCAGCTTTAAATGTGAGACGAGAATTGCGAGCAGGGAGCATTTTCAGTTTTCAGTGACCTGCAGTGAACAGTACAAACATGAAGATAATACACAGAAATAAACATTGAGTGGTGTGTAACTCACTTTAGCATGCTACAATATGCCTGCTATTCTATCTTGTTGTAAAAAATATAGATTATATATTTTGCTATAAAATGTGAGCCTGGCTCCATGAATTCTGCTTAGCAGTCACTGATTATTGTGTACTTCACACTGTAGATACCCCAACAAGATTTGCCATGCCTGAGAGAGAAATCGTCTGTGTTTCCCTGAAGAAGGACTCTAAACTGGGACTTGGTAGGTGAACCAAAAAGGAAAGTTTCTTCAATTTAGTTTAAAAGAGTTTCTGATATGTATAACACAAATTATATACATAACTATTTGTTTAAACATAGCCTCTAATTGATGCTGATGAACATATGCTCATAACATCGCCTAACAGTAATCTATTGGATATATGAATACAGACATATAGTGATATATAGACAATATATTACTTATTACATTATATTGGATATATGTATAGAAACAAACACTAACTGCTCACTTAATTAAACTTAATTAAACATGAGAACCTCAGAGATATGAACTATTGGGATTCAGGATGGGCCTGGACCCTGAAATGTCCATAATTTTGAAAGTGAAATTAAAATGCTTTTAATTTTAATAATTTATTGGAGCCTTATAACATGATTTTATTTTGTAGCTATCAGGCTAAATCTTTTAGTCAGTTAATAAACACAAATAATCATAAAAGCCACAAGTTGGATCTCTTTTTTTTCAGTTAGATGCAAAAAACACAGCATAATAATAACCTATCTGTAGTTCGATAGCTGTTAGCAAAATAGTCTACTCATCTTGTGTTCTCAAAAACGAAAACATTACAAACTGCAAGTTGAAATAAAGAATGTAGCCTAAGAGGGATTTCTTTTGAACATTCTTCCTGAAAGGCACAGATCGAATTCTACCTGTTGTAAATTCTCAAAAAATTACAACATTACAAACTAGAAGTAGAAATGCCATGAAGAATGTATGCGTGTTACAGGGAAATTGATAACTATTGGCTATGAAAAGAGCTAGACAGCTGGAAGGAAAGCTAGTACTGACTGAACTGTCAGTTCAAAGAAATTGACGCATGATTCTAGCCGTATCGTAAAAGATGTGGAATCAGTGAGAGAACATTGTAGCGGCAACAACAATCTGCAGGTGAAAAAGTGACATTATAGCATACCTAGCCCAACAGACTGGTTCTAGCACAGTTCCTGAACAAAACAATCCTTCTAGGTGTCAGGCAACACATTAAAACGTGTTATACACCAGAAGGTACCCTTGTTTTTGTTTCATTATGCCGCTCCATGGGAAACTAGCTCCCAATTTGCTGATTTTAGTTGGACTGTTTTTAGTGTCATTTAAGCAGTTTAACTTTTGTAAATAACCTCAAATGGCACAAGGTAAGAAGTGAAAATGATCTTTATTTTTACAGGATAGTGACCTAATTGTTTTAGTTAATAAAAAAAGCAATATTTGACTAAATAAACAGGTGAACAAATGATTTCCATTTTCCAGCAAGCGAAGTAAATTCAATCAAATTTGGGACGAATTTGACAGGAAGGTCAAGGAGAAGCAACTCATAAGTGCAGTACGTCTGTGGGAACTTCTACAGCAGTGTTGCTATGAATTTTCAGCACCATATGACGGCCCTTGTAGAAATAAATGGCAAGAATATTCTCAGCAGTTATTACTGCACAAAGTGGCCATTTTAATGCATCTGGGATTATTATAATTTTTTTGTTAGATAAATGGTGTTTATTTATTTATTTTTAATCTCTGATTGCTTGAAAATTATGGATGTACTAAAACATTTGACTGGTAGTGTAGTTATGAGGGAGAGGTTTTTTTAAAAAGTTTTATCAGTGGAAAGTGTGACTCATTTCTGTTTAATGCTCAATGGTTTACATCAATTATGATAACAAAGAGAATCTATGCACAAAATGAAGCTTGAAAATGCATAATTGCTTATGCTACTTCCAGTTTTATACACTGGTCGGCTGGTTGTTGAGCTCTTAACTCAGGTTCGTATCTTTGAAGTTCTACTAAGTATGGGGTATGCTAGCATGGTGTACATGGCATCCCAACATATATTGCACATATTTTGGCACATTTGTTATTGACTGCTTTAACATTCAGTTAATGTGTGTAACCATTCATAAAGCTATGGGATTTCTAATTGTCTGACCAAGAGTGTTCTGAATAAAGAAGTGACTTGAATTCATCTTCTGTGTTCAGGCATTGTAATCATTGGAGAAGAAAACACAGAGAACTTAGATCTGGGGATTTTTATCGGATCCATCGTCTCCGATGGGCCAGCAGACAAAGACGGCCGTATAAAACCAGGTACTGAACTGTCAATCAATAATGTGACTTGGAGTGGATGTACAAACCCCACTTTTAAAAAAGTTGGGACAGTATGTAATATGCACATTAAAGCAGAAATTATTTTGCATGTATTTAATTGAAAACAGTACAAAGAAAACATATTAAATTTTTTACCTTATCAGCTTTATTGATTTTTGTAAATATATACTGATTCCGAAATTCCGAATTTGATGCCTGCAACACATTCCATAAAAGTTGGGAAAGGGGCAAAAAAAAGACTGGCAAGTTAAAAAAACACCTGTTTGGAACATTCCACAGGTAAACAGGTGATGCTATTATGACTAGGTATAAAAGGATATTAAAAAACTCTTTATATCTTATTTTCAGGTACTCTTACAAGCGATACTATAACCTGCATTTGAATCGTTCTCTGCGATTTGCGTGAGACTTTGTCACTTTATTGCAAACGAAACTAACATGAATTGATGAATGAATTGTGAATTTCATTTTGTGGAAAAGTCCCTCCATCACCATGAGCTTATCTTTGTCTCACTGTGGTGTCTGTGTGTGTGTATCTCCAGGTGGTAGGCTGATTTCTCTCAATAAGGCCAGTCTGGAGGGCATGACCTTCAGCGCAGCGGCTGACATCATGCAGAGCTGCCCTGATGATGTGGAGCTCATCGTGTCTCAGCCCAGACGTGCGTTCATTGATTGAAACGCTCTTTTTGCCAATTTATTAAAATACAGTAGAATCGCTACCCTTGAATATGTATATTGCACTTAGAAATGACTGAGGATGAGTCAATAAATCTTTAATTGTTCTGCCTTTTGCTTATGGCTACAAACGTAAAGGCCATCTTTAAAGCATGTAAATTGATTCAGCATGGGCACTATCCTCTGCCCGAGTCTAACCTTCAGATATGATGTTTTGATGTTTATTGATACTGTGTAACATTTTCTGAGGCTTGCTCTTACAAAAAAGCACAACTGAAAAATGTAAAAGGCAAACAAAACTTGACTGGATTGTTTTAAAGTCCAACTAATGTCCAAGTAATCAATGACAGTATCCATCAGGAGATATTTCCATTGTGCGCTGCTTGTCTGTTTTAAAGGTACCCCAGCACAAAACCACACAGGAGCTGTGCTTGAACGAAACTATGACTCCCAGACAACACTTGCCGCTGAGTACCGTCCAGGCGAGGATGACCCGGAAGAGGTCCTGACCGTGGTGATGACTCCCAGCCCTGGCAGCCGGCTGCCTGTCCCCACGGTTCGAGTTATGGATGCGCAGGTATGGTTACTGTACCTATTTTTCACCATGTCCTAAAACCTATCTATGAGGCGGTAAGCAGCTATCCAGTATGACAGTTTTTGCGAGCATCTCTATACTTGTCCGTCCCACAGGAGTGCTACTCCAGGTCGTCATCAATGTCCAGCCTAAAAGATGATGATTATGTAATCTCCCTGGAATTGAAGAAGATTGATGGAACTTTAGGAATGAGCATCACCGTGAGTAAATGAAGGGTCTTATTAATTCCCAACATACTGTATATGGAAAAAGGGCCCCTGTTTAGTAGGTACATACATTAGCATATTTGTTATCTATTAATATAACAACATATGAATTAATCATTTGTTGTATATGTGAATATGCAGGATTTCTTTCTTTCTTTCTTTGATTGCCTTGAATGTAGTTTCCAAATTCCTCTGGTCTGCCTCTGTTTAACTTGAAAACAGAAGTAAGAGTGCATTATACTTCTATTTAAAAATGTAACAGTTGTTTGTCTGAAAAATGTTTACATCACTGTAATGGCACATTAATGAGGTTGTCTATCTACTTTTGTCTTTAGGGGGGCATCAACTCCAACGTACGCGATGGTGGGATCTATATTAAAAGTCTGGTGTCAGGAGGAGCTGCTGAACAAGATGGCCGTATCCAGACAGGTTTGTATATAACTTGTTTGGATTATACCTCTAGAGCAATGGCTGATGGGACAAGGCTGGTGTTTATGGACCAGGCCGGATGTAGCAGGACCTTCTCACAATGCAAATAATCCAGCACTAAATCTATGAGTAATTTATTTAACTTTTATATTTATATGAGTCTTGCATATTTCCATACTTCCTTGTTGTTATTGTTTACTGAGTGAGCATCTTTTCTGATTTCTTATGGTTTTTTGTTGCTGAAACCCTTACGTACCAGGGAATAAAAATACAGTACATTTCACATATACAGATGTTGCACTAGGTGTAAAGAGAACTTTGGTTATTTGCTGATTTTATGAATTCCAAAAAAGGGCAATAGCAATATAAATCATGTGACTTTGACATTGTTAAAGGAGAACTTGTTACCTTATATTAGAGTATGCACTTCAATCAGAAGTTTCTAGGTGTGTCATGCTTACCAGTTACTGGCTATCTGTACCAAAGAACAGCAGACAGGTGTAATAGTAGCCCTCCCCAAATCTGTGGTGACGCTGCACTAAAACCACTGGCGGGTTTTTGGCTGGCCCAGCTGTGCGGCGGTGTGGGCGTGCGGACGCAGCGATGGGGGTGCGAGAGGCGTTAATTGGCCGCGGTGCCTCCGCGAAGCCGACTGTGGGAGGGTGATGACGCTGGTGGCCCGCTCTCTCTCTCTGACAGGTGACAGACTGCTGGCGGTGGACACAGTCAGGCTGAAGGGCGTCACCCACCAGCAGGCTGTGGAGAGCCTGAAGGGGACGGGAGAGGTATGTTTTAAACCTGTGGCGACCTGTAGGCTACTCTTTCTGTTATGCCGATTCATGATACCACATCCAGCACATCTTACACAGCTGATGCCAATGCCGTGGCTACGTTTACATCCACAGTTGCACACCAATGCCCCGATTATTGGGAGTAATCAGTTTATGCCAGTAAGCTTGTTAGATTATTGAGTACACATGGATGTACAGTAAGTAATGTGATGACTTCAATCTACGTATTTTCATGATTCTTTCCATAATCGTATGCTCAAAGGAAACAGTGCATGCTTGTTTTCAACTGGAATCTTCGACTTTGACATGTGCGGTTTCGCTAAGCAGAAAAAAATCGTAGTAAGACATCTACATGCCCCAAAAAATCGAAAGTTTGGGCAAAAATCCAAGTGTCGGGATCGGGCTTTGAATACGCCGATAAAGGCATTTACATGACCGTTTCAATAATCAGAGTATTGGCATAATCTGGGGTAAGATCGGAGTATTATTGTGCATGTAATGTCTCTAGCCGAATATGATGGGAAATCAGCCTGGGAAGTATGGGGCAGAGTGGGTTTAAGTTGGACATGGTTCCCACAATTACACACCTGGCACCCACAACAGGCTACTAGTCATTCATGTGAAATAATTCTATACTCTCACTGGCACTGGAAATGCATCAGAGGAGTTCACACACTTAAGCTGTGGTGCTCAAGGTAGTCAAGATATTGGCCGTTCCCATTTGAGACAAGCGAATATAGGAAAGCATAGTCAAAATGATGACTTTGAAATGACCAATCATGACGCTGCACTGCCCGCCCTGTTTACACATGGACAGCGTTAATTGGCTGAGCAGTCACGTGTCATTCAGCTGGGTGGCACAGTGCAGGTGGCACCTGTACTTGTGGTCTTAATCCTCTGCTTACTGCCCGTGTTCGCTGACGAAAACTGCTCTGCTGAATACGACTGACATCTGCAACACACAGGGCATCAGACATAGAACAGTCTCATCAGTACCAGTGCTGGTTTTCTTGACAGGCATGTAGCTGCTAGCAAGCCTTCTGCTCGTCTGTGGCAGTGATGTGGCAGTCAGTGCACAGAGAAGGGATTTTGGAATCTCTTTCCCTCTTTTTCTCTCTCCTCTCTCTCTCTCTCTCTCTCTCTCTCTCACTGTCACACACACACAACAATTACACACAGCAGGAAAGCATTTGTTTAGATTTGTTGTTATTTTTAGAGTAATCGCTAATTAGATTTCGGCCATAAGGTGAGCTAACACTCAGTTTTGTTCGCCCGTCACATCATGGTCAACTGCACTTATGCATTACAATTACATGTCAATTTTTTTGCCAAAAAAATTATTCTTGACCCTCATAAACATTAAACATACAATTTAAATGAAATGTATATAAAAATAAAAATAAAACATTTTATTTATCCATATAAATTAAAGACAACATAAATCTGTTTAATCCAGAATGAACATGGATTGAAATGTCATCTTTGACATTGGAGTTATGTGATCAAATTGGATGGAAAATTGACATGTAATTGAAATGCATAAGTTTTAACTTTTGGGCCTAAATATTTTTTTGAGTGTGGCTCCATCCCCCTGGATGTAACCCCCCTTACTGTAACCCTCTCCCCCCCGCCCCCCATCCAGCATTTTCATCAAACTTTTTTGTGTGAAACCAGGAAGTGGCTGCCCAGCGTTGGTTTCTGGTGTCTTGTTTTTCAGGTGGTGAGTCTAGTTCTGCAGCGGGACCTACTGTCAAATCTGTGCTCCAGCCCCGACACCCAGAATGCCCCACCTACCCTGCAGGCCCCGTCCACCCCTAGAAGCCCCCAGACCATCAATATCAGGAAGATCAGCTGCCCTGCTGTTCTCATGACAGAATCCTTTTCCATCACGGCCAAGGACAACAGCTTCATGTCGGCGGGTAAGCTGGGAGGCGTGTCCACTGTACTTTACAGGCGGCTTTGAGCTGCTGTCGAAAAATAATAGGAGACTAAGCTGTCTGAAACGTTATTTTGGCCATTTGCAAAACTTTTTAATCTGCTCTACATTTTAGCTGCTGCTGTTATGTTTCACCACCATGTAAGTGTACGATAATCAAGGGTATTTTTTGCAATAATTGCAGTGTATTTTACAGCACACTCCTGCGCTCCATCATCATAACACAGTTTTCGTGATCCATAAACAGGCTATGTTACAGTTGTGTGGCATCAAGAATGCTTTTTAACAGCGAATTGTTGGTTGCTGCATTGTTGCGTTTCAAAGCGGCGATTCTAGTGAGAGCTGCTTTTTCAGCAGAATAGTAAGCGCTGGCAAATTTTGGTTTGTTTGCAGACAACGCGATGGACGTGATGGTGAAGAAGAGCATTAATGGCCTTGGGTTCAGCTTCATGATCTCACCTGTGGACACCCCAGGGGATTCTGGGTCCATCGTCCGGATCAAGAGGCTTTTCCCGGGACAGCCGGCAGGAGAGTGTGGGCTGATCCAGGAAGGAGACATCATCCTGGCTGTCAATGGCCAGCCCCTCAGGGGGATGTCCTACCAGGTAACAGGAAGGAAGGGCGTGTTCTTTGATTTAACCAGTGGAACCTACATTCATTTCCAAGCCCTCGGAGTTCAGGTTTAATCCCTCCTGACCCAGGTTAAGTTGTCTGCATTGAAAGGAATTCACTGGGGGAACTGACCTATCAGCTAACAAGAAGGAAGGGGACATGCCCTTTCCTTGGCAACAAGAACACTATCATCTGGTTAAACTGTTTAGTTTAGTTAAAAATATATATTTTTTAAAACCTTTATTTAATGAAACACATTTTGTTTTGTCCATACCCTTTTATTACTGTCAGGAAAATAAAATTTCTGCCTGGAGATTTTGTGGAGTCTCTGTTGACAGCCATTATTTTGTAGTGTATTGTGTGTCAGTCATGCATAAACAGTATGCTTTTATACCCCTGTAGAACTGATAATAGATTTGATTGGTGAGCCAGGCCATTCATTTAACACCCCGGAATGACTGAGTCATGGTGCTTGATGATAAAGAACATGAAAAAACTAACAAATGAAATTACAACAATGTTCTTGACCTTCAAGTCAACTGACATGGCAAAGTAACCACAGTAACAGGCAGTGTCTCTCTCGATAAAACTGAAGTCCTTATTTTCTTACCCCCCTGCTCCTGAGATGTATCTCTCTGCTCGGCTCTGAATAACTAGTATTTCATGTTCAGATAGGTTTCCTGATGCTGGAGGAAATATCTGTGATATGTAGCCATATAAGGGTTATGTAATGATATCTAAGGGCAAGCCTTGGCCCACAATGCATTGCACCTGGCCTCTGTTGTCCAATTCTCCAACATAGCGTTCCAACAGTGTAATGATTTTGAGCCCTGCTGTCCGTTACATGACAGAGGTCTGTCACTGCATTGCATGTGATCGCTACGGTTCTTTCCCCCTATAGAGATTCCCCACAATGCACTGCATCTGACTTGCTCTCTATTCCACGTTACAGAAAGTTCTCCATCTTTTGAGGGGAGTCCAGTCTGAGGTCAGGCTGACCCTGTGTCGCCCTGCTGCAGGCGTCATCACAGGCAGCAACCATAGTGGGGTAAGGACAGTGGACCCCAATCTTCCCCACAGACTCCCGATGCAGGTTGAGAGCTCTCGGTCCATTACCTCACCTTCACCGATCTTTGTTTTCCACCGAGCATGAGAGTCCACAAAATTAATTGATTTAAACACAGTTGTGGTATTCTTGTAAAAATTATTGTGGATAAATTTGTCATTGAAAAACATAATAGTAAAATCAATTAATTTCACTATACCTTAAAAAGGTGCATAACTAAACACATCACATGAGCTTGATCTGTCCCTACCCCATGGCCATTATCATTGAACCACTGTGGAGGTCCTAAAAGTACAATTACTGGTTATTCATTGGCTTTTTATCTTCAGAATTTAAGTCATCCTCCCTGTCTTTTCTTGGTAGAGTCCTGCTTCCACGAGGGAAACCAGGTCAATGTCGCTCGACGTGCGGCGGAACAATGACGGTCCGCATGGGAGCACCGGCTTTCCCGTAAAAAGGGCCCAGGACACAGCCCCGAGATGAGCGCAGGCCCCCTGCTCCCCCCCCCCCTCCCCCCCCAAAAAAGAGGAATACAAACCGCCCTGGGAGCCTCAACAAGAGACAAGAGAGTCCAGGCCTGGAAGCAGTCTGAAAGGTGGTAATGTAGTCCAGACATGCCCATTGGACATTATATTGTCTATACAAAGCTGTAAGGGCTAGTAAGTTGCTTTAAAGGTTAATGATATTAGTCGCAACCAGCATCCACTTTAGGCGGAACACAACATGCGTACACACAAGCACATGCGCGCACACACACACACACACACACACACACACTCACACACATATACATGCATACACTAACGCACACACACACATATGCATGTATACATGCACGTATAGTGCACACACATATACTGACATACACCATCATACACAGATGCTCATGCATATAATATATACACGCTCATACAGAAACACGCATTCAAACACTCAACACGCAAGTGTTTTGGAGAAGAGGATGTGTGACCTTTATCATAAGTAACATGTTATGACCTTGTTTGCAATGTCGTTACAGTGGCAATGGGCTTCAGCAAAACATCATGGGTAAATTAAGTCATTTTCTGCTGGGGATTGCCAGATAATGGGACAGCCTATTTCGACGGCCACCACCATACCAGAGTCTCTTCCAACAGCGACAGAGACAGTGTCAGAGGACAGAGGACAATGGAGGTCAGAGAAAGGTAGGGGGTGCTGCGATCGATATGTGGACTTCTGTATTGCGCATATCCCTCCCATATTGGGTAACATGCGTAATTTAATGCACATCTAGGCTGGTCTTTGAAGAACAAAAAATAATTGCTAATTTATTAGACAAATATAATTAATCTGTATTTGACAAAGTTTACTGATTGTACAAAATGGCTTGCTGCTGGATCATAACTTCTTGCAGATCATACAGTGTACACTACAGTCAGAGTAGTCATCTTTTTTTACATTGAAACAGCTGGTGGGGGAAGGTGACCAAATTGGGGGGAAAAAAACTCTACTTGCACTGCGGTAACTGGAAAAATCCCCCCCCCCCCCCCCCGCACTCTGGCTTGTCTGGATTATCTTGCTGTAGAAGGTGAGACTCTAAAGGCGGGAGATTACTGACCGTGGTACAGAAGGGAATTAGCAGTCATTATTCAGCCCAAGAAGTACACAGTCTCAAGTGACAGTTCCTGCATAGAGTGCCAGCTCAATCCCAACTGGGCCCGGTTTCCAAGCTGCTAGACCGTGTCTTTTAAATCACAAATCTTTGACTTCATTGACGTTCTTACACTGCCCTGGTGAGCATGTTTGGGGGGACGGTTACCTGGGTGCCACTCTGAAAACAATGCCGTGGTCTCTGCCGGGTGTTACAGGCACAAAGCCGACTGGCATTAGGGGTCTTTAACAGGCGCCGGCATCCACTGCAGGTTAGAAGGGCGGACGTACAGATCAGAAGCTAAATCCTCCGTGGCCATGGCAATCCTGAGAATGACACTGGTGCACTGCGAAGGGTTGCCCTAATATTCATCTGGAAAAGTCCATACCAAATAATATCACTACAATGCATGTGGAGGGAATCCTCTTGACAGAGTCATTTACATGTATATTTGAACTCAATTCAAAAAATGTAAAAATATAAATAAAAAATAAATCAATAGATAAATATAAATTGGAAGCACAAGAAACCCATAATTTAAGGAATACTGTCAAAATGGATGTTGTGTATTTGATAGCATAACCAGTCTATTTCATTACCAATCCTGGTTACAACCTGAATTTTGTGCAACATTTTGTCGTTGACATTTTTCACTTATCGTGGAATTGCATTATCTATGAATTTGTTTATTTAGTTTTACTTTTAGAAAACCATTTCCTCACAAATATTTTGTGGGTTCATATTTGTCATCCATTTTAATAGCTTTCAATTATAATGTATCACAAGGGGGCAGCAGAGAACCATTCATGAAATGTAAGACCTTTGTTTGATAAGGGGCTTTATGTAATACAATTTTCAGCATAGTAATTTTTCACATTTCAAGTCACTGATATGTTTATGTTAATTGTGTGTAAGGTTCAATACATAGTTGCTCCATATTAATTTCAGCATTTAAACAGGTATATAATATAGATTTTTTGAATATATTAAACATGTTTTGGTTAAAACCTTAATATAATATATACTCATATATTTAATTTAATAAAATTTACGTCACAGAAAAAGTAGTCAAATATTATGAGGTGTGTCTGTGTATTATGTGTGTGTCTTTTTGAGATTATTGTGCTAACACACAAAGTCAGGAGGATAAGACAATCAGGGAACAGGCATCTCCAAAACCAGAATGGCTGTACAGACTATTCATAATGAGATTTGTCCCAGAATCCCCCTCTGCACACACTGACCTTTGACCTTGGTTGCCAAAAAAAATGCAGTGGAGCCTCTGTACAGTGGGTCCCCTTTCAATACCAATATTTTTAACCAATACAGAAGGAAAATAATTCCGGAAAGATGCCAGGCCATGTGCATTTGATCAGCATAAAAAGGTAATATTGGGATTTAATAAGTGGGAGGGCCTCTTTGTTTTCTTTAGGCCCTAGGGCAGGGGTAGGCAACCCTGGTCCTGGAGAGCCGCAGGGTCTGCTGGTTTTTGTTGTTCCTCGCCACTTAATTGATCAATTAAAGCAGTTGATTACACAGTTAACTCACCTCACCTGGTTTCTTTGGTCTGAGTAATTGTCATATTTAAGGTGAAAACAAAAACCTGCGGCTCTCCAGGACCAGGGTTGCCTACCCCTGCCCTAGGGCATTTGAAAACCTCTGAACAGCATTGTACAGGAGGAACAACATGTGGGAGCACAAATCGTGACTCTATTTAAGGCAGCGTAATCCAGTGGTTAGGGGGAAGCTGAACAACAAGCCTGCCAAGAACCTTCAGCCATAATCTCTTATTTTATTGTTTCTCATATTTGTATAGTTGTATTACAGCTTTGCCATTAGAAAGCTTTGATTTTCACACAAGCTACATTTATTGGCATCCCTTTCAATGTTGACAGAGCTGAAGTATATGGAGCAAGGTTGCTTTGCTTTGACAGCGTCAGAACATAATGGGAAACAAGTTTTGTTCAGTTCTTCTCGCATTGGTATGCCAGATGTAGAATTACTTAGGTCTACACCACACTGCACTTGTGCGACCCACCTTTGTGGACTCCATCCCCCTGGGAGTCCCTGCTCTGGGTTTAATCTGAGACCTGCATGTACATTTTAGTTCCCTGAGGTAGTTACCTGTCTCTTCCCTTCCCACACAGGGATAAAATGGCAACCGGATCAGTGGACAGTGCTGGGGCAGCAGCGGGATGGAGCTGAGTTGAGATGAGACCAGACACAGCAGACTGCAATGCGATGCGGGAAACGAGATTGGGCGAGGACGAGTGCCTCTGCTTTGTCCACCATCCGTAAGAGCTCAAAGGACCTGTGATCTCGCCTCCAAACCCAAAACACATGCCCATATAGAGATCACGCTGTCCTCGTGGTGTAGAAAGAGGTGGGTGGGACGTTGGATTATTCAACTTTCTCAATGATGATTTTGTTTGTTCTGATTGTGCTGTGATATGTGATTGTGTTTTTTGAGAATCCTTCAGTTGAAGTTTTTTGTATAGTTTTTCTAATAAAAATATATATATTTTCAGAAGTAACAATGTAATAATTAAAATTGTGTTCTCCAAGATATAGAATTAATGTTTTATGATTGCAATTTGGAGTTCTGCTTGGTAACACGTTTGATGTCGTTCACAGGAAAATTCTTACTTATAAACCTTTTGAATATATGAATCACCTTTTAAGTCTTTGCAGAGATTTTTAACCCTGTTCAGTTGTGTTTCAGGGGTCAGTTCTGTTTGGAGGTACACCCGCAGTATGTGAGTTAATTCTAAAGCATGAAGAAATTTCTGCGTTTGACCTGTGACCTTGTGGCCCTGCACTGTGAGGCCCCGATGATCTTCCATTGCGCGGCCAGCATCAGCAAAGCCAGGAGGCCCATCTGCACCAATTTCATCTCTGGAGGTTAGAGCTTTCACTGTCTACACTCGTTCAACATCCCTTCATTTCCCCCCATCATACATCTCTCTTTCCGTCTGCCCACATCTGTAGTTAATCATCCAGAGGCTCCTTCAGTCTCACCCTGTCTCCTTTTACATTATTTCCATTCACTCCATTTTTATTCTGTCCTCTGGGTCAGTTCTCCCTCACCACAAATTTTACAACCTGTCCTCCCAACTTGTTTTTGATTTTTGCTCATATTCTCCACCCTCCTCTCCTCTCAGACTTTAGAGGAGGTTACAGTCTGTCTGGGAGGCCTTCGTATGCTGGGGGTTTGTATGAAGTCATAATGCATGTGCTTTGCCGTTCCCGCAGGTGGGTGAAGGCAATAATGGTGAAGACAGTGGAGAGACTGCACAGGCTTGGGACTCTCAGAGACAAGGGCGCACTTCAGAGAGACGTGTCCCTCGTCTTCCCCTAACACAGACTCCAGTGAACCCACTGCGAGATGAAGAGGTTTATACTGTGCCATTCATTCCTCTCCTTGGCCCCTTCAACTGTAACATAAATAGAGTATCAATCAGATTTCTATTATATAGCGCATTTTACTAAGGATTTGTCACAATACACTTCACAGTTTACCCTGGCCTAAACCCCCCACAGAGCAAGTCAGAGGCAACAGTAGGCCACTGTAGAGCCGGAAAATCTCCCACCCAAGACATTTACAGGTAATTTCCAATGAAACCCGTAATTCATCATTCAAATATCCTCCACTTAGCCCTGCTGTGGATATTGCTGCGTACTTCATTCATCTAGAGAGTATTGGGGTCTCCATCCTCCATGAACGTGATAAATGTGAAATTCATTCTGAGTGACAGAAAGCGGTTGATGTAGAATGCGATATTAATGGGATCTAACTTCCCTCTCATTAGAAATTGTTCCCTTTTTGTTATGAAGGTTTCCTATGTGTTTTACGTAGCATAGTAACCTGTAACAAGAGCAGAAAACTCAAATCAAACGTGCTTTAAGCGCAAGTAATTCTATCCATCTCAAAGAAGCGAATGAATTCATATACAAGAATAAAATATGTGATGATGAGAACAGACCATTCAGCACATCTAGGATTGTCATTTGTCAAGTCAATCTTGTTGCCTGTTTTATGGTATAATCTAAAACGCTACAACTTTTCATAGTTATTACATGAATACTTTTTCCATAACCTTTTCCAAAACATTTTCCATTAACAAATTTCAGTGCATACTGTTTGTGCCTGTCCAGTTCATGTTTGTCAGTGATTAGTGGTATGCACTGATTACTTGTGAATAACACTAAAACAGAATTGACATTTTTATTAAAGGGGCCATGGGAAAAGAAAAATTGCATTCATTAGTGCCTATGTGCTTGTTATATATCAGTGATTGTATATATTGTTCACAGACAAATATCTACAATGCATTTAAAATTAATTTAATCAACTTGTTCAAATAAAAGGACTTCAAGAACAAACAGGGATAACAAATATTGTTTATCTCACAAATGATATATATTTTTATTGCTAATAATTTTTGTGTGTTCAGTCACATATAGAAACACTCTGTTCTCTTGCCATTTTGAATATTGCCAGTAATACCCATTATATTTATTTATACCATATTCAGTTGGACATAATGCACTTATAAATTAGCCCAGTAATTTTCATTGACACCGTGTGTGCTTATTATGTCCAACCAAACACTGGGGATCATTTAAAAATGTTTATTGACTTCTTCCAGGACCATTAATATGTGGTTTCATTTATATGTAAAAATATAACATGTAATAAACTACTTGTACAATGTACGGTATGCATACAGTATACTCCACTTAAATAGTTTTTTTAATATATATTATCGAATGTATATTTTCCATTGTATGTATATGCATAATACGTCAAATGGTAAGGTTATAGTTCAAGTGCTTTATTTCCAGAGAACAGCGCTAGGCGCCCTTAAATGGTTGAAATAATACCATCTCCCTGAGTTTTAGTAGCATGCGATATTTTGCCACCAGTGAATGGTCTCATTGTTCGCAAGGCCATTGAAGTGAATTACAAGGTAACGTATACGTTTGCGATTTATTTCTTTCCCCGTGGTTTTTCATCCACTCGGCTCCCCCGTTGAGACGCTCGGTCTTGGAATAAACGGCAGCAAACGTGAATGGATCCCTGATGTGAAATACATGTGCGACACGCGGTCCTGCATTTGACTTACTGACTGATTGTCTAACAGACAGACTAACTGAATTGTGTTTCTCCGTTTCACTTTTCTTCGGCCAGCTGATCCGCTCTAATGCAGTTTCTGCACTCTTCTGCTCATGTGGAAGAAGTGTACTTAGGTTGCAGTGGCAGAAAGCTTTTTGTGGGTTGTAAGAAAACAAATATGCAAACAGTTCAATAAGCTCCCCTATTGTCTTAACTGTGTCACACACTGTTGCACAAAATGGTAAATGGTAAATGGACTGCACTTATATAGCACCTTTATCCAAAGCGCTTTACAATGGCCTCTCACTCACCCGTTCACACACACATTCACACACACATTCACACACCAATGACGGCAGCCACCATGCAAGGCGCTAGCCTGCTCATTGGGAGCAATTTGGGGTTTAGTGTCTTGCCCAAGGACACTTCGAGCCGGGGATCGAACCGCCAACCCTGCGATCAGCGGACAACCCGCTCTACCTCCTGAGCCACAGCCGCCCCAAAATGACAAAATGTTTTGATTTGAAGGCAAAGAAAGCAACACATAAATTGAATGCTGTCCTTCCTGTAGATTAATAATTTTCCCCCTTGGGGGGTCTACAGTAGGTTTTGGACCTTCCTAAAACCCCTTTTTAAATAGACGGCTATATATTTTTTGGAATACAGAAGTGCATCTGGTCTGCATTTATGCTTTTGGTTCCTTGAAAAATGGCCAAACTGTTTTCAATCTGTCAGGTTCAACGTTTCTTTATTCTTCGTTTTTCTTCTTCTTTTTCTTCTTTAGTAACAACGTCACTGTATTGATTCCTGTACTGGGTCTGGTAGCTTGCCCGTGCGTCGACTGATTACTGACATCTCTCAGGCAGAGGTCTCCATGCTGCTGTAAAAATCTCCCAGCTTTCCATGATTGTGAGAACAGGAGCCCCGCATTTTAATCCACCATCCACTCCGCGATGTTTTGAGGGCAGACGATCCACTGTGCAGAACGAAGAGATGTCACGCAGCGCCAGGGGATTTGGTTCCACTCATGTGGTGAAGTCATTTAGAGAAGAGGACCAAAAGCCTGTCCTCTGACTCAGATGCCCATAGAAGGTTTGGGGATGACCTCACATTCTGCTTTTAAACTCTAGTGTTGAGCTCACCTCATAGTGCACATAACACTTTTTTTGTTGTTGTTGATATGTAAAATGAGCTCACATAATGTGCAGCCCTGTCTACCATCACCTCTTAAAAAAAGAACAACAAAAAAAAAGACAATTTACCCCAGGCAGCTGCAAACACTTGTGTGCCTTCAAAAAATTTAAGCCAGGTAAATGTTCCTTTTTTCCCACAGTGATTACAGAAGATCCTGCACCATGTATGTAATCTTAAAAGTCCAAAGCCACATTAATGGTACAGGGCTATTTCCTCGGATGGGTAGTGCAGTGTTAATGTGTTAAATGGGTAATGCAGTTTTCTCTGTTTTCACTGCGAGAACACCGGAATTTATCACCTTCAGGGTGCTGGGACCTAAGCAAATGCATTTGTTCTTATCATGTTTAGATTTTCCAATAAATAATAAATACATGCAAGAATAATTACTGTTCAGGGGTACGACTACTTTGGCGCATTCTCTTAATAGTGCCTTTTCACCATCTATTTCACTCATTTATCTACTGTCTCATATACACACATGCACACACACACATAGACCGTAACACTTGGGGATGTGGGGAGAGAATGCCGTGTATAGCCCTGCTGAATTTGATGCACAGATGTAAGCTCTTGTGTGAGTGAGTGAGACACTCCCCATTTACGCTGCCACATAAACACAGCCAAAATACACAACTATTCTGGTTATGAGTCGACATAAGCTGCTTTGTTTGGAAGCTGCTTTGTCTGAGAGGCTGAGTATGTGGGCGTAAGTGTCAGAGTTACTATGTCATTGGTTAAGACATACAACTGACAACACATGCTTAAAATGGAGTCTTGTGAAGCATTAATAAGGCCTTCATCAGCTCGAAAGTGGCCATCACCCTCGCTATCCATATATATAATATACATACCACCAATTTATAGGTGTCAATGTTATCAAGCATCTAATTATGGCAAACGCATAATAAAACACTTGTAACATAATATTATACAGTATGTCACATGAGCTAGTATTATGACATGAACCACTTTCTGTAAGATTAATTTGTTATACGATTGAAGCATTTCCAGCATTCTGCAGCACTTAAGACGTTATGAATGGTACATCCTGAATGATAATTAAAAAACATTCTGCACCTTCCATTGGCCATCAGTAGATGATTTAGTGGAACACTTTTGCTGAGTGCCCATTCAAATGAGCTTCCAGCACACTGCCTTCAGCATTTCCTGTGGGTGATTTTCTAAACTATTCACTGAGTCATTTCAACAACTTTGAAAGCATTGCACATTTGCATATTGTATTATTTGTTCATTTTTTTAAAGTAATTTTTTTGAACTTACTTCACTATCTTATTCATACACAAAGGGGTATTGAATATACCACATTTTTCATGTATTAATATGGATACTATCTTGCATTTTAGGATGGTATCCATATTCAGGGGCGTGTCTAGAACATTTTGAATGGGGGGGCCAGGCTGGGGCACAGACCCAGAGGAGGGGGGCCAGCCATCAAGGCTTACCATTTTTTTTTTTTGCCGCGTACAGCAGACACACGTCTATTTATCCGACCAAACCTTAGCCCTAGCCTTAACCCTAGCCTAACCTTTTTTTTTTATACCTGCCCCTGATTCTAGGTAATCATATACAGTGCCTTCGGAAAGTATGAACACCCTTTCAAATTTTGCTGTTTGACAGCTCAAATTAAGATATGTTTAAATGGGCTTTTTGTTACTCATCTACACAAAGTGCTCTATAATGTCAAAGTGGAGTAAAATGTTTAGATTATTTCACTATTGGATACACCAGAGCTTATTTTTAAGCTTTTTGAGCTTATTTCAATATCCATGTAGTATAGAGAAAAGTAAGATTATAAAGAAATGTGTTTGTACCCAAACAATAAAGTCTAAATCAGTGTTTTTCAACCTTTTTTGAGCCAAGGCACATTTTTTACATTTAAAAAAATCCTGAGTCACACCACCAACCAAAAGTGTTACAAAATGACACATTTACAATGACAATTTAGTCTCTCAGGAGGCACACCTGACGATCTCTCACGGCACACTAGTGGTTGAAAATCACTGGTCTAAATAAATCTGTACACCATTATAGCTAACTGCCTGTAGCTACACTACATAAATGGCCATTAGGTGGTGACAACCAGTAATATTAAGAGCGCCCCTAAAATAAAATAGCATGAGAATAAATGGATACAGTCCAGGTCAGAATTAACGTTTTAACAGTTAATTTGTTTATTCAGAATATTAAAGATACAAACATAAATAAATAACAATTTTACATATTAACAGTATGAAATGGATAAAAGGCCATAAAAGCAAAGTAAAATAGAAAAGTGCTATGTTCAATATTCCAATATCCACAGTAGTTTGTACAGTACACAGTACAATGAGGTTTTGAACCTAAAAATATATAAAATAAAATGAATACAAAAAAACAAAACATAACCATTTAGCTCTTGACTGGTCACTTCTGTGACTGGTGGGCAACAAAGGTATTTGTGTGGGGGGGATTGGCTCCATATATGTGAAGATATTTTTTGCATTTTTATAAACTTTAGCCATAAAGGCCGTGACACATCGGGGACGTAACGAATAAGCGAGGCGAAAATGTGAAAAATTCGTCGGCGAATATTTCACGTAAAAACCTGACACATCTGCAACGATGCGAAAAAACGAAAAGCTTGCGTTCTTTTTCGCGTTTGAAAATCCGTGCGAATAAAAATGGATTACTCTTCGTCGAGCGATGACGACCTGGTTATCTGTTCGGTCCGTCACGGAACGAAAGTGTATTTTTTTTCCTCTACCAGAACGTTAAAAACAGAGCATGCTTAAATTACATTGGCAAAATATTGAACCGGGCTTATTATGTGTCCGTTTTTACTTATGTAAAGTTTGTTTTGTCTACAACATGCTCTCCTTCTCTTCCCTCCTTTTACGGACATACGTGTTCCACCGCCTCTTGATCTCTTCCACTAATATAAAGGGTTAACCACAACATAACAATACATTACGTCATTTCAGCAAACATCTTTAAAATAAATTTGTCGTAGTCTATACAGTGTAGCAACTCATGAAGTCTGAAGAGTTCTCTCCAAAACGATCGCTACAGACAGACCTCGTCTGTTTTCCTCATTATTTATATAACTTGGTTATCAGTAATCAGGAAATCCACACAGGAGTCGGAATAAGATTTTTGGGGAACTTTATTTGCCACGCACACAGACAACAGTGTGACAGCAAAAAAATGTCATATAGGCTACTCTACCCTGCCCTTCTCCTCCTCCCCTCCTCTCCCTCCACCACAGTGGCTGCCCCTGGCCAGACCCGGTAGCTAGACTACGTGTCGTCGTTCTCCTTCGGTTAGCATATAGCCCACAATTACTACGGCAAATATCCAAGAAACAATATCACATATAGCGGTTCGCTAGCTTTCATCCTTTGTTTTCACCAAGGCAAACAACCCAGCCGGTGACAGCGTAGCCTACATGAACTCGCCTAAAGTAAAAAAAAAAAAATAGGCCTACGTATCGTGTAGCTATGTTTGTGTGTAATCGCCACTGGCTTGTTATCTTCTTTACATGAACTGCTATCAATGTTAATGTTAGATCTAAAGGTTAGCTAACGTTAGCTGGCTAAAATAGCTGGAGACGACTTTTAAGCCAATGCTAATAACCTGTGGGAGCTGATAAGATAGCAAGTTGTGCGTATTGCAACCATTTAGCTATAAACCCACCATCTTCATAGCCTATTTTCTCGGCTATGGTTTTCCACAAATTGTCCTTCAAATCGTTGTCTTTGTAACTATTATGTCTCTTATCAAAGAGGACGCTATACTGTGACACATATAAAATCAGCTGGTCCGCCATACTGGATGTTGGAGTTTGTTGTGGCAGTGCGGTGACGTCAGTCATGGAAACTTGTTATGATTGGATAGATAAATAGTTTCGCAAACGAAAACTCGCAAAAAACGAACTTGCTGCGAATAAATTAAATGCTGCTTTTTCGCAAAGGACATTTCGCGTTTGATGTGCAAGATTTTATGAAGAATACAGGAGTTCGTTTATATTTTTCAACGTGCGATTTATTCGTGCGAGTAAATCGCGGCCAGTGTGTCACGGCCTTTAGAGTTCACTTAGCTAGCTAACGCTATCTAGAAGTTACGTTATGCATTTACCTTTTAACTTCTAGTATCTAGTCCATTACAGTCCACATAAAAAGAACACATTTGAACTTCAGTTTACCTACCTATATTCCAATTTTGTTCTTCAGCGACGACAGCGTCAAATTATCTTGCATCTTCTCAGCGGCAGACGTTAAAATGTTGATTGCTGAATGCTGAAGTGACGCAGCTAGCTCTGTCATTGGAAGATGCAACTTTGGTTCCGCCTCATTTTATGTCCATTCCCATTGGGCTACAGAGGCTTCTTTCATCGATACTGACAAGACAATTGCCTATCATATTCCGGTTCTGGTAGGGGGGGCACCAGGGGTGGCCAATCAGATTCCAGTGGGGGCCAGTGCCGTGTATTTCCTTGTTTAGGTGGCGACTTCCGCGGAACTCCTAATATGGGCATGCCGTCTTTCCACATCAGTCGAACATATCTTCCATCTATTACCTCTCCGTAGTTCTGTCCCCGCCGGTTGCCACACCCCCCCCCCCCCTCAGCTCCGACCAGGAGGGCGGGGCAGCCCAGGAACCCAGGGCGTCTCTCCGCGACAGTGCGTCTGCGTTCCCATGGGCAGCTCCGGACCTGTGGACGATGTCAAAGGCATAAGGTTGCAATGAGAGGAACCAGCGGGTGACCCTTGCATTGTTGTCTTTGTTCCTGGAAATCCACACTAGGGGCGCATGGTCCGTTACCAGGGTGAAGTGCCGTCCCAATAAGTAATACTTTAGACCCTCTAGGGCCCACTTGATAGCCAAGCATTCCTTCTCTACTGTGGAATATTTTTGCTCTCTGGGTAGTAACTTGCGGCTTCTGTAGGTGATTGGATGTTCTTCACCTTCGTGTAGCTGGGATAGGACGGCACCCACCCCGGTTTCCGATGCATCCGTCTGTACCACTAGAGCTTGGGAGAAGTCGGGGGTCACCAACACTGGCTCTGAACACAGGGCATCTTTGATAGCTCCGAAGGCAGTCTCTGCCTCGGTCGTCCACAGGACCCGGTCTGGCAGCCGGCTTTGGGTCAGGTCCGTGAGAGGTGCTGCTAGGGAGGAGAAATGGGGAACAAAACATCTGTAATAGCTGGCGAGTCCAATGAACACTCGTACCTGCTTCTTGGTGCGGGGGCGGGGTCATTCCCGGATTGCCTCGACCTTTCCTACCTGGGGTTTGACAAGGTCCTGGAGGTCCTGTCGCTGGGTCGGGGTTAGTTGCTCTCCCATCTGGACTTCGACAGTTTCTGTTTTCACAGAGACCTGAGGGGAGTTGATAGAGAACTGCACCTCACGGGCCACGCATTTTTTTAACAAGTTAATATGATACACCTTAGTGGGGGGTCGTCTTCCAGGCTGTCGTACCCGGTAGTTGACTGGACCCACCTTTTCGATGACCTCGTAGGGTCCGTTCCATTTTGCAAAAAATTTACACTCCGAGGTAGGAACTAAGACAAGTACTTTATCTCCTGGGGCAAACTCCCTGGGTTGGACCCTGCGGTTGTAGACCCTCGCCTGTGCTGCTTGGGCCTCCGCCATGTGTTCTCTTACCATAGGCCAGATCGTCGCCATCCATTCTTTTACCTCCTCCACGTGTTCCACCATGGTTCGATGGGGAGATGGTTGCTGTTCCCAGGCCTCTTTGGCCAGGTCCAACAATCCTCTGGGTCGTCTTCCGTACAGTAGCTCAAACGGAGAAAACCCGGTGGAGGCCTGGGGTACCTCTCGAATTGAAAAGAGTACGAATGGCAGCAGCTGGTCCCAGTTTCTCCCATCAGCCTCCATCGTCTTCTTGAGCATTTTTTTGAAGGTTTGGTTAAACCTCTCGACCAGCCCATTTGTCTGAGGGTGATAAACAGAAGTGCGTAACTGTGTTACCTTCATTAGTTGGCACAGATCCCTCATGATCCGTGACATGAATGGGGTGCCCTGGTCGGTCAGAATCTCTTCCGGCAGCCCGACCCGGGAGAAGAGCAACATCAGTTCCCTCGCAATCCCCTTGGTGGCTATGGTTCTCAGTGGGATAGCCTCCGGGTACCTGGTGGCATAGTCTACCACAACCAGGATGTACTGGTGCCCTCGGCTGCTCCGGGGTAGGGGTCCGACGAGGTCCATGCCGATCCTACTGAAGGGTATGGAAATAATTGGCAGAGGAATGAGAGGGCTCCTCAGGTGAGGGCGAGGCGCCACCTGCTGGCAGTCAGGGCAGCTGCGGCAGTAGTCCTCTACGGCCTTTTTGACCCCTGGCCAGTAGAACCGAGCCTTAATCTCTCCAGGGTCTTCTCCACCCCTAGATGGGCCCCCAGCAGGTGGGTGTGGGCGAGCTGTAAGACCGAGGGGATAAAGGGACGGGGCACTAACAATAGTTCCTGCTGCACCCCCGCCTTCATTACCACTTGATATAGCAGGTTATTTTTAATGGCAAAGTGAGGAAAGGTCTTTTGTCTTACCCCGTCTAATAGTTTGCCATCCACTACTGACACCTGCTGGAGCGAGCTGGTGAGGTTGGCGTCCTCCAGCTGGGCTGTCCCGAATCTCCTGGTGAGAGGGGCTGGTAGTGGCTGGTCGTCTGGGTTTTGGGGGAACAAATTGGCAATGTCATCGTCCCCCTCTATGGGAGGGCTTTCCTCTTCCTCCCTAGCCGTCTCCCAAGCGGCCTCTTCAGCTGCTCTTGCAGTCTCGCTAGCCACTCCCTCTGAGAGCGGCTCTGTGGAGGCCTCTGGATCCACCTCCTGTAACCCACACAGCTGTTCTGGCTTTTGAGGGGGCTTTTTGGGTTTCTTTGACCTTACACTCCCCGTTAGACTATGCCATAGCCCTGGGAAGACGTCGGCATCCCTGCCGATGAGTACTTGAACGGGAAGGTCTGTGACAATTCCTGCGAGCCCGCTGTACCGCCCTCTGGTGGTTTGGAGGTCTAAGACAGTGGTGGGGTACTCCCGTGTCTCCCCGTGTATACACGTCACTGCGATCTTCTCTGACAGATGGGGACGTCTGGCGAAATCTGGCCGGACCAGGGTCACCGCACTTCCGGAGTCCAAGAGAGCCTTTGCATCCTTTCCATTGGCTTTCACGGGAGTGAAAGGAGACCCACCGCTCTCCTGGGCCCAGAAGGGCGTCAGTAGCCTACAGGGTCGGCTTGTTTCGCAAGTTGAGGCCGTGGGCATGGGGACATCCTCCCGGTGAGGGCAGCTCCAGGCGATGTGGCCCTGTTCCCCACACTCATAGCACCTCCTACTTTCGGCCGTCACAAGTGGCCGGCGCCTGGGTGGTTCAGCCGGGGTCTCTAGTGCGGGGCCTCGAGAGTAGTCGTCCGTCCGTGGACGTTCCCTAGGCCTGGTGATTGCTTCCGTTTTCACTGCCTGACCACTGCGCACCAATGCTTGGGACGGCTGATATCCTTCCATCACCTCAACCAGCTCTTCCACGTTCTTGGGGTTACTTTGACCTGCCAGTTTTCTTGCTTCGAAGGGGAGTGCGCATAAAAACCGGTCCATAATCACCCTTTCAACGGCTCCCAGGGTTTTAGGCTCTGATATCAGCCATGCATTGGTGATCCGGGTGAGCTGGTGCATTTGTGCTCGGGGTGAGGCTGATGTCTCATATATCCAATCATGGTAGCGCTGCGCCCTAGTCAGCAGCGTGTATCCATGTCGCTGCAGAATTTCCTCCTTTAGCTCTTCAAAAGTCACCAGTTTACCCTCTGTTAGATCTTGATAGGTGGTCTGAGCCACGCCCGTCAAAAATGGAGCCAGCAAATCCGCCCACTGTTCTTCTGGCCATTTCTCCCGCTTCACGGTAATTTCAAAAGTGCGGAGGAAAGTTTCAACATCGTCCGCGTCTCTTTGTTTTACCAAAAAGTGGGCGGGGTTTGCGCGTTCTATCCGAGCTGCTTCTTTTTGCTCGACGTGTGCGCTGTATAATCCTTTGAGCTCAGCTTGTAGAAAGTTCGTCTGCTCGATCTGTTTGGCCATAAAATGTTCCATGTTAAGTTGTTGTTGTTGCATTTGCTGCTGTTGGAGCTGCATGCTTTGGTCATGTCGCTGCTGTTGTTCCTGGTTGCTTGCGACGAGTATAGCGAAGAGCTCTGAGAACATTGTGGGATCCGTCATGATCTCTGCGGATTGAGTATTATTGTTTCCAGTCAAAATGCGCTGCTCGCATTCTCCACCATATGTGGCAAACTCCGAAGTGGTTTGAGTTGTCACGTAACTGAAAACAATAACCTCAATGTCCACACCGCGACAATTAAATTTAAATTGATAATTTAATGCTGTTTTGGGGGAACGAGAGGTAGCGGTTAATGGGAGTGTCAGCCTGTCCGTAATCCAAGAGAATAGTTGTTGTACGATGCCAGGGTTCGGTACACGTAGACGGGTTCTTTTACGGTCCAGGACTGATGCAGGAGGAGGGTTGTCAGACAGGCGGGGGTCGGTAACAGGGCGGGTTCTCATTCAATCCAGGACTCGGGCACACAGCAGACTTCTCCTGACAAAACAAATCAAACACAGCGCTTTAACGTTCTCTCTCTAACAAATACAATCTCCTCTCTCACTCTCTCACACTATCTCTACTCCACCTTGGTTTCGCATAAGCTACTCCATCTTCCGGTTGTTTGGCCGTCCATTTTCTAGGGCACCGATTAGCCCATTGATTCACCACAGCTGACTTGCCCGGCGTCTTCTCCAGGTGCCGTGTATTTCCTTGTTTAGGTGGCGACTTCCGTGGAACTCCTAATATGGGCATGCCGTCTTTCCACATCAGTCGAACATATCTTCCATCTATTACCTCTCCGTGGTTCTGTCCCCACCGGTTGCCACAATATATATACACACAAACTCCCATGTGTCCAGAGAGTGCAGACATTGTTCCACATTGTTCCACATTGGAGACAAATGCACGGACCTGCCTTTTTTAATATCTATATTTATTTATATTAATTTTAAAAAGCTGATCTTCCTTCTGCTATGGAAAAGTAGCTTTTATGTAGTTATGCTACGTTGTTTTTAATTTTACCAAGTAAAATAATATATATATTTTATTTTTTTTTGGTACAGCAATAGTATTTCAGTACAATTGTATTAAAATGCAGATACACCACATTTTGATTTCCCATTGTCTGTTATAACCCTCTACTGTGCATTTGTCTTAATGGTAAGGGTCCATTTAGAGTCAATCTACACAATCAACAGTCTTTACTGCAGTGTTTGTTAAACATCAAACCCTCAAAAGCACAGAGTAGAGGGTTACACTGACAATGAAAAATCTAAATATGGTGTATCTGCATTTGAATACACAATTACACCATGACATTTATTCAAATGAATAATATATTTTTAACTTTATACCTAGGGGCAATCCGTGAATACGGAAGATGTGATTAACTACCAGCTGAGCGGTCTCCGGAGCAGACGGCAACTTGGCTAAAGCAAGAAAATGCGCCGCCTTGGAAAACCTATCGACAATAACTAGAATGGCCGTGTTGCCCTGAGATACGGGCAATCTGGTAATAAAGTCTAAAGTGATATGGCTCCAAGGTCAGCTGGGAACGGGCAAGGGACGTAACAGTCCCGAGGACGGGAGATGAGAACCCTTATTTTGTGCGCAAACCGAGCAGGCGGCAACAAATTTGCACACGTTCCTCTCCATCCCAGGCTACCAAAAGTGTCTGGAAAGGAAATCCTTAGTGCGGTGAGCGCCAGGATGAGCAGTCAGCTGCGAGGCATGACCCCACTGTAGCACCCGCGACCTCACTTTGGGAGGAACAAAAAGGGAATTAGAAGGACCCCCCCCCCCGGGCCCAGATCACGACACAATGCTTTCTGTACTGCCACCTCAATATAACACAAAACGGGAGCCAAGATCCGGGCAGCTGGCACAATGGGCTCTGGAGATGTAAGCCTGTCCGACTGATCAAAGGTGCATGACAGGGCATCCGGTTTAACATTTTTAGACCCAGGGTGGTAGGTCAACAAGAAGTTAAACAGGGTAAAAAATAACGCCCAGCGAGCCTGCCAGGAATTGCGTCTCTTAGCCTGTTGGACATACTCAGATTTTTGTGGTCAGTCCACACTGTGAACGGGTGCTCGGCTCCTTCCAACCAGTGGCGCCACTCCTCCAGAGCCAATTTCCCTGCCAGCAGCTCCCGATCCCCAACATCATAATACCTCTCGGCCGGAGTGAGGGCACGAGAGAAGTACACACACGGGTGTGTCTTGCGATCAATGGGAGAATGCTGTGACAAAATGGCACCTATTCCTAATTCAGAGGCGTCTACCACCACAATAAAAGGGAGAAAGGGATTGGGAGTTATAAAGTGGGTTCTGAACTGTACCTCCTTTTAAGCTCAGCAAAAGCGGAATCACTGAAAATGAGCTGCTGACGTTTTCTTGGTGAGTGCACTAAAATTACGAATAAATCGCCTTTAAAAATTAGCGAAACCAAGAAAGCGTTGTACCTGCTTGACTGAACGGGGAGTGGGCCAGTCCAGTACAGCAGAAACCTTGTCAGGATCCATGCGGACTTTGCCCTCCAATACAATGATTCCTAAAAAGGAAACGGTGCTCGCGTGAAAAGAGAATTTCTCTACCTTGACAAATAGCTTTGCCTCAAGGAGAGCTTTTAAAACCTGCCTTACGTGACCGATATGCGTTTGCAGGTCGGAATAGAAAATTAAAATATTGTCTAAGTAAACAAAGACATATTTTTCCAGTATCTCCTGCAGAACATCGTTCACTAACGCCTGAAACACTGAGGGGGCGCTAGTGAGCCCGAACGGTATGACTTGGTATTTATAGTGCCCGCTATGCGTATTGAAGGCGGTTTTCCATTCATCGTCCTCACGCATGCGCACCAAGTTATAGGCATTGCGGAGGTCGAGTTTGGAAAAAAATATTGCCCCCTGAAGGTGTTCAAAAGCGGAATTAATCAGGGGAAGCAGGTAACGGTTCTTAACCGTTATGGCATTGAGGGAATGATAGTCAATGCAAGGCCTTAACCCTCCATTAATATTTTTTACAAAGAAGAAGCCTGCACCAGCAGATGAGGTAGATGGCCTTATGAAGCCATTAGCAAGCACCTCCTCAATATACTCAGATAAGGAATATAGACTCCCTCTCGTAGGGGTGGTACCCGGATAAAGTTTAATAGCACAATCGTATGAATGGTAGGGAGGGAGGGTTGTTGCCCTCTGCTTACTAAAAACCTCAACTAGTTCGGTATATTTGGTTGGGACGTTGAGCGGCAAGGGAAATTCAAGCGGAGACCACTGAATCTCAGAATCGGAGAGGTCGTCCGGAGAGAGCTTCCCCCAAGTAGAACCTCCGTTGCCCAGAGAGTCCCATTCCAAACTCTCGCCACCAGCCTCAGAACCTGAGACGGACTCCTCCTGATTAGGCAGAAAGGTAACCTCCTCAAGGTCGGAATCGGAATCGTTACAGTGTTCATCTGACCCACAGGAAAGAGTAAGGTGACCCTGAGATGTACATAGGGGGCCCCACTGAAGAATGATGGACTTATCCCTCCCCCACCTAATATGGGGGTTATGTCTGACAAGCCATGTGAGACCCAAAACAAGGGGATCTAAATCTCGTGCAGCTAGACCAATGAAGGAATTGCTCGAAGCGAAAGTTTAAGCGTGATGTATTCCGCTATTGCTGTGAGAAAAGGATAAGTTATTGTGAAATATTACTGTTCTTGAAACCGGGTGAGACTGCTCTTTAGATTCATGGGGTCAGATAATAAGTGACCACGTATCAAAGGTAATCATATCACGTTACCTTCCGCTTTAAGTCTGGTCTACGCTGATCCCAGTTTATCCAAAATGAGTTACAAATATTAACATTGACAATTGTACACTTTAAGCATTCAAGACAATGCTGGCCCGTGTCTCTTGCAGGTGCCTGGAGTATGTTTTTTTATCTCCAACATAACAATTCTAATGAGCGATACTCTTACTTTAGCAGCACAGGGAACAACCAGAAACATGTAATCTGAGACACTGCTGAATGCACACACTGACGCCCCTCAGATCAGTCTGGCTTAATGACTCATTTGAAACTGTTTAACCCAGTGGTTCTTAACCTGGGTTCGATGAGTCAGTCTCAGGGGTTCGGCAGGGGTCAAGACACACACAGTATAGCCCGGTTCACACTAGCAATGTCGGGCCATTTTTTTACGAAGGGTTCGGTGAATGCACTGATGAAGCTTGCAGGGTTCAGTACCTCCAATAAGGTTAAGAGCCACTGGTTTAACCTGTTGTGAGGACAAAATAAATTTAACTGGTCACATCTACGAAACCTTTTTGATAAGTCACAAATATAGCATAGCTATTTGCCATTTGCTCTGCCACTGAGGAATTGTACACTGTTCATTATAAACTCATTGTATCCATTTACACGACCTCCAATGAACATATAACTTAGCACATATTGTACAAAAAACAGACCTGTTTTGACTAAATTATCATTTAAAAATATATGTGCTCTTTAATATATCCAGAATACTTTTCTGCGTCATGGGTTGGTGGTGAGGAAAGTTTCTGGATCCTTTTCGCTCCCATTCAATGACATCTATCTGTCCCTCAGTCCCTCTGCACCCCTATATGTGCAGTATTTTCCTGTCGTCACTTGGCACCAGACATGGTGGTCGGCAGTGAAGTGTCAAATGACCATTGGTAGTGCACATCTGATGAGCCGTAGCCCTTTATCCAAATTGATAGTGTTTTAAAGGGATCGCTTATATCCTTTTGCTGACTAGCCCACCAACTGACATAACCATGACCATGATGAATACATTTTTCTGTCATACATTTTATGTACATGTACATGTGCTGCCTGTCAAATTGTTATGTGTTTTGTATGTCATAGAATGGTGAATATTATTATTGTCACAGGATATTATACATTTAAATTGTTTTGTTTGCTGCCTATTCATGTATCACAGATCTAAGGTGTTAGATGACATATTAGACCTGCCACCTGAAGACTGCCAGTAAAAAAAGAAAACACAAGGGGCCTTACTAAGACAAAACCATTTAAAACAAAGAACATGACCAATGTTTGGGGCAAAACAAATTCCATGACCAGTCATTGACCAATGTTATTGGTTTTGCCTGCGCTAAATGGTTTTGCACTCGCTAAAGGTCTTAGTAAGTCATGCCCATGGTGTTTTCATTAGATTGCGTGAGCTTTGAAAGAATCGTCATGCAAGCCATTTATTATGGAATCTCTCGGGGCTGGTTGATAACAGCACAGGGTTAAATTGTTGTGTCTGTTCGGTTAGGTGGATGCTTTTACAGTACCTACAGGTACTCTGTACAGAGATATCTCAGTCTGTGGTGTCTGGCCCCCTGCCCTGCCCTAAGGTTAAACTTGATTTTGGGACGGCCCTGTGTCTGTTTGGTTATTACTTTACGCCTCATCCGATTCCATTGGCTTTGGTGGACCAAACAGTTAACTGGCTGCCTGTTTATTTCTCACAATACCTTTATGTAACACACTTAAGTATCATTTTAATATACAGTATGATGGATCCTTAGCAAAAATATAAAACAGCAACAATAACAAGGAAAGGTTACGTCAGTAAGAGCTGAGGCAGGAGCTGAAGCCATCATTCATAGTCAGAGCCCGCCAGGAACAAGTCTGATACTCCTGATGAGTACTCAGTACAGCCATCTGTTGTCCGAGTGTTGATGTGTAGCTGCTGTCACTGTTATCCAGAGACCAACATTCTCCGAATCACTGAAGTTTCTTTTTTTTCATTTTTTTTTTCAAATGTTGGCAGTAAATGTTGTCATGCACACGCAATGATGTTGTATCTGCTCCAAATGTGCGTTAGGCAAGTTCAGCAATCCAAAATCTTACTTGCCAGAATGTTTTTGTGAGGAAAGATAATGCAATTATATTTTGTATTTATTTAAGTCAAGGTTTAGGATGAATGTCATGTGATTCCATCAACACCTAAGTAATAAAATACTTTCTTATAAGAGAAACGGTAGCTTGATTAGTCAATTGAAAGATAAATGGACCAGTGGATTTGGAGCTTTGAAGGATGACCAAGGTTATCAAGCCATAAAGGGATTTCAATAGGGCATGTTCTTAAGTTGCTAAATACAAATCACAAGCTTTTGTGCACGGGGGGAATTTAATTGAAATAGGGGTTCAATTGGCTACTAAATTGGGAGAGAAATTGGTGGGGAAATCTGAAATAATTTTTTTTTTATTTAATAAATAAAAAAACACAGTGTCAGAAGTGTTTTCATACACATTCTAATTTAGATAGACACGTGAGAATTCATAGAGGTGAAAAGCCCAACACATTTTTTCATTGTGGGAAGTGCTTTTCTCAAATGTCTCATTTAAATACCCACTTGAGAATTCATACAAATGAAAGCCTGTATAAGTGTACAAAGTGTGAGAAGTGCTTTCATACAAAATCTAATTTACATCTGCTTTTCCCAAATATCTCATTTAAATAACCATCAGAGAATTCATCAAGGTGAAAATCCCTACTAATTTCCTCAGTGTGGGAAGTGCTTCTCCCGTCTTTTTTATTTAAATCTCCAGATAATTAATTCTGGTGAAAAGCCATACAAGTCTATGCTGTATCAGGCGTGTTTCGTACATAGACTGATTTATATATACACCTGAAAATCTATACAGATGAAAAGCCCTACAAATGCTGCTTTTCCAATGTATTTCATTTTCAGTAGGCTTCAGAATTTCTGGGAGTCTTGACTGGAAATGCACTTAAAAAAACATTGAGGAATGCCAACATGTGAGAAATATTGTACTTTATTAATGTTTCCATGGAACCAACCAGGGCTGTGTCTAGGCACGAGGGGGCAATGCCCCAGACAATATGAAGTCGGCACCCATAGCGCCTTCAGCAGGCTATTACAGCTACATATGATTTGGCCAATCATAAAAATGTCATGTGTGTGTGTGTGTGTGTATGTGTTAGCTAGCCTACTGCTTCGTGTTGGCTAGTCAGCCTACACTTTCCTCAAAATTTGGAATACTTCACATATATTAAAATACCCGATCATATCTGTCTCTCTTACGTTCTCAATCACTCTCACGGTGAAATGGCAGCCGTCAACAGAGGCACCCCCCGGCGTCTCAGGCATAGAAAAGTATGGCTAAAATATAAATGAAAATGATGAGTCAGTTACAGTAACGTAGTTTCACATATAAGATTAGATAACAATTTGGTATTATTGGGCATAAATAAAGTTGTCCTTGTGTAAGATGAGGGGGGTGGAGGTGGGTTTAAAATGTAATAAAATAATTGTATCCACTAATATACTGATTAGCCTATACTTTAGCTTAATATGAAACTATCTCAAATCTCATCTAGGGCTTTGAAAAAAATAATAAAATCTTCAAAATGTTCATAAATTAAACATTTTATTTTAGAAAATGCCCTGTGTCAGGCAGTCTAAAAACGGCCCTGGAACTAACCAAAATCATTCAGTCATTTAAAATTTTAATTAAAAACGATTTCCTCCAAATCAAGGTTTCACAATGAATGTCAGCCCTTCAGCGTATTGTAAATAAAATCTTCCAAAGTTTAAACAGGAGTGAAGTTCCACTGATTTAAGCTTATCTAAGTCTTAAGGAACTATATTGTGTCATTACATCACTTCCTTTTTCACTAGGGCATAAACACACATGCAATATCCTTTTGCCATTTAGAAAAAAAGGAACTGGCAGTTCAAAAGAGAAAGATGGTCATAGATCTTCATAAATCTGTTCATTGCTACAAGAAGATCCTCGAACGATTGAAAATGCCAATGAGCACTGTCAGGGTAATTATTAAAAGATTCTAAAGATATGGAATATTTGAAAACCTGATAGGTAGAGGATGCATTTTGCCCCCCATGATAGAGAGGAGGATGGTGAGAGAAGAAACAATCCCCAAGTATCACTGTGAAAGAATTGCAGGTTTTGGTGACATATTGGGGTCAATAGGTTTCAAAAAGCACCATCCGACGCCACCGCCACAACCACAGGCTCTTTGGAAGGGTTGTGAGAAGAAAGCATTTTCTGTCCCCACGACACAGAAGCAAGTGCTTGGAGTTTGCCAAACATCATTTAAATTATGACTGGACAAAGGTGCTGTGGTCAGATGAGACCAAAATTTAATTGGTCAGATACAGCATCAGCATGTTTGGTGTAGAAAC
Source organism: Ilyophis sp. 1 JC-2022 (assembly GCA_022702515.1). Lineage (NCBI taxonomy): Eukaryota > Metazoa > Chordata > Actinopteri > Anguilliformes > Synaphobranchidae > Ilyophis > Ilyophis sp. 1 JC-2022. The sequence continues at coordinate 98,835,799 of CM040405.1, forward strand.
ATGCATTTCCAGGTAGAGGTACCTCATACTCACTGTGATATATGGTGGTGGGTCAGAAATGTTTTGGGGCTGTTATGTCCAGAGGTCCAGGGGCACTGGTTAAAATCAATGGCTTAATGGATTCCACTGGTTGCCTCTGGCAGAAGGCTGAGACTTTCCAGCAAGACAATGACCCAAAGCGTACCTCAAATTCCACACAGAAATGGTTTTGTGACAAAACAATGTTCTGCAATGACCATCTGTCATCAGACCTCAATCCAATCCAAAACCTAAACTAAAGAGGGCAGTTGATGAGCGCAAACCCAAGAATACGAAGGATCTTGAAAGGATCTGCATAGATGAAATCCCTCCAAATGTGTTCCTTAACCTTGTCAAACATTACAGGAAAAGACTCCTTGCTGTTCCCCTTGCCAGAGGTGGTTGCACTAAGTACTAAACCAGGGATGCAAGTAATTATGAAACCTTGATTTTGGTGAAATGTATTTTTTATGAAATAAATGTATGATTTTGGTTGGTTCCGTTGAAACATTCATACATTACAATGTAGATCTTGGCATTTTGAGTATCTCAATTATATTGTATATAATTTTTATTTTGTTTTCAGTATTTTTTGTGCATTGCCAGACATGGGTGCCAGTAATTCTGCAGCCCACTGTAAATGACCATCAGATCATTTATACAAGCGATAAGCCCCACAAGTGTACACAGTGTGGGAATGTTTTTAATAACAAATCTGAAATATATACAAAAATATCTGCCACCATGTTCATTTGGATTAATAGCCCAACATTTTATTCAGTGTGAGAAGTGTTTTAATACAATATACTTTTTAGATGTACACTTGAGAATGTGTGCAGATTGAAAAACCCTCAGTGTCCTCAGTGTGGAAAGTGATTTTTTTAAGTAAGTGGTTTAAATCGCTACTAATTCATACACGCCTTACAAAAGCCTTACAAATGTACACAGAGTGAGAAGTGTTTTAATACAAAATCTGCTTTGAATTTCCACAGAAATCATAGAGGTGAAAAGCCATAAAGTTGGTCACGGTGTTTCATGAACCTTTTGATGAAATCTGCTTTAAATTGCCACCTGAGCATTCCATTCATACAGCCTTTAAAATTGATGTTTAAAAAAAGTAAAGGATTTTAATGACCAAAAGAATTCATACAGGTAAAGAGCCTCGCAAATGTTCTCAGTGCGGGAAGTGTTTTATGAAAGCAACCATGATGTCTTTTGTGTGGGAACCATGTCCACTGAATGTAAGCTGTAATTTCTTGTAGATTGAAGGGGGATATTTTGTGATGACATTGAGACCAGTATCATTTGTTTGAAAGAAACAATGTGAAAACTCTTTGGATATACTGTAAACAGAAACATGGTAATGTGTATTATATTATTGATGGTAATGATTGTAAATATTAACTTAACAGTACTGGACTTTTTCAGCATCTATATTGCCAGTAAAAGAACTGTAATGTGCATGTCAGCAGAAGCTGGTCATTAGACTTCAGGCAGTATGTTTCATCTGAGATATCAGTTGGGGGTCTTTGTTCATATGCATTGCACCGTGGATTTGGCCTCTGGGATCAAGATAGCATGTGAAACATGTAAAGTACTGTTCTTTCTCAGGACCTTTCTTATTATTCTTCTTTCTTCCCCTTTTTGTAAACAATAGTCCTGCAGTCCATCAGTTGCCCTGGCTCAATCAGCTAATGAGTCATATACACCAGTACTGATTCACTCGTAACTTAGACCACAATGTAATGCTACAAGAACACTCATCAGATGCTGTTCATGTCGCAGAATGTAGCTAAAACATCAGATCATGTAAATGATTGAGCTAACCAAGTAATTAAGTGCAGAAGTTAGTCTGAAATCCAGAAACCTATATGACACACATTCTGCATTATATAATCATATCTAATTATATCTACCTGTAATCATTTCATATATTTATTTAAAATTTATAATCATCGATAAGTAGAATGTGCCCAGTTCAAGAAGGAAATTATTCTGTACTGTGTCTGATTGAGTACACTACTGTTTTGAGTGAGAAAATGATCATGTAAACATATGCAGTGCCATTGGATTTGATTTACTACCCTTGTGCCAGAAAAAAATTAAGATGAAATATTAAACGGCAAATTGATTTCCTTTTTGTCATGGATCATGCAATTACAATAAAAACTGTCAAATGTGTTTTGTTTTGTTTTCATTTAAATTATGACAGAGTTCTGTTGTTGAGGGCAAGAAAATAAATGTGAAATGGATTTTGCATTTAAATTTTCAAATTGCGTACATTAGTGCGTACATTAAGATGATAATGAAAACAAAGTGGGATTTAGCATTTTAATTAGATTTATGTCATGGTTTTTGCGCACATCGAATGTAAATGAAATGCAATTGCCAATTAGCATTTTCATTTGAATTATGACCAGTTTATGCTTTCATAGAAGCTAGGCCACACAATAAGGCTTCTGGTTTGTGTTTGCCAGCCTTTTCTAGTAAAATAAATGTACGTTTGTGTTGTTGCTGTTGAGAATTCTGACTACAGCTGATGCTTCAGGAATTGAGAATTCAGAGCGTATTTTAAAATCTGACGAGAAGAGGGGTGAAATGGGTACCTAACATGCAAATAAGATGTAAGTCACAATTCCTAGGTCAAATGCAGTGTCTGAAACTCATCTTATTATTATAATAGACACACTGAGGAACCCACAAAACACATTTGAGACAGGCTCTCTGTAAAACAGCACTACACACAAATTAAATAGAATTTAATTGAATACTTCTTAGTTAGAATCTTTTTCCTTCTCATGAGAACAAGATTTGTGATCTGTAATAAGCAACAGTTAACAGTTGAGCCTCTGAGGGATCCATTTCTCCCTAGTTTTACTGATTTAGAATCCTTTGCTTTACAGGAGAGCAAGATTTGTACTTGCTGACAGGATCACATAAAATAGTAAAATATGACAAAATACATTTTGTTGACAAAGTGATAAAATGTATTCATGAAGACTTGCAAAGATCTTCAGTAACCAACTCGTGTTACAGTTGTGCAGTATTCTATGTGCAGGGTTGCCAGATCTTGTAAGATGTTCCACCCAAATGGCGACTCAAAACTAGCCCAAATTATAGGCAAATTTTTTTACCGAAACCAACTATTTTAAATAGAAATCATCATGTTTTTACTTTTTAAACTTGTGCGGGCTTTGCATTTTTACCCGTGACTGCACTTTGAAAGTATCCCAATTTAGCTGTAAAACCGCGGATATAGCAACAATGGTGGGACGTCTTCTGACCTGCTTACAATACTTCCACAGTGCGGTTGGAAAATAGTATGGCGGATATTTTTTGTGGACTGCTAAACAGTGCACATTAAACAGCACACTTATGCCAGTGCACTTATAAGCACCTCTAGAGCTCTGTAGTCCCGCCCCATCCTATGCCTGGCTAGTCCCGGAAAACTGCCGGAAGCCATTACCTGCCCCGACTTTGGGATCTTTCAGTCACCCTTATGATGATATTATATAATTGTATAGACCAAACGTTGACATATATGTGATACTAAGTCCATTATATACCCACCACCGCGTTTAAATAAAAATTTAATTGTACAATTTACAGAGTTTGAGAAAATATAACTACACTACCCAGAATACCCGGTCGTACATCCCCAGCTCCTGCTTTTGCTAGTATGCAGTAGCTACCAGCCACTCTGCTAGCGAAAATGGCTATCATTCGGTCTGCTCTTGTAACTTATTATGGAAGTAGCTACCGGCCGCTCTGCTAGCGAAAATGGCTAAATTTTTTCTTATTATGGAAGTGAAACTAAGAGTATCACCAAGGGCGAGAATCACTATCAGTCTGGCCATGTCGAAAGTGTCAGCTTTATGACTTTCACTCCAGCAATGGTGGTGAGCAAGAAAAACGTGTTTGTTGCTTATTTGTTGGACATAATTTCAAATGACCAATTTTATAAATTAAAATGTGACAAAACACTCTATTGGGTGTTTTGAACGTCTAGCTGCTGCCTGAATATAGAAAAAAAATGTTCAGTCCATTGACTCCCATTATATTTTTTCCGAAAAGTGGAACCAGACATTCGTCACCAAAATGGGCGGGGCTACGGAGGTCTATGTCACCCGCTTTATGGTTCACACACGGGGTGCTTCCCAATAGTCGAAAAATGCACCCTCCTTTTCTCCATTACCACCTCCTCTACTCTGAGCCCTGGAAACGGATCTTTGTGTTTTAATCTAATGTCGCTGATTACATCTTAATTACGTATTAATGGTTACAAATTAATTAATGTGTCGACGCAAACCGCAATGTCAGGTACATTGTATACTGTTCATGCAAATACTTGTACTCCGAAACGTTCAGACAGTTTTGCATACTTCCGGGTAAGAGAAGAGTGGTCGTGGGGGAGTGGAGGAAGGTGGGAAGTGAAGAATATTGGGAAGCAGCCACGGCTTCAACACACACGCGGGATCGTTCGCCGCCGAGAATTCCATAACTGTAATTTACATAGTTAACCAACTGCGTTCTTTTAGTAATGGAGTCATCAACGAATAAGGGGTAAGTTTTCTTTCTCCCTGTTATTGTTATGCTTTAGCAGTTCTTTGTTTTGTTTACCCGCTTCAAATTGAGTAGGCCACTTGCCTTTCGCGAATGTTAGCAATGGAGTCATCAACGAATAAGGGGTAAGTTTTCTTTCTCCGTGTTATTGTTATGCTTTAGCAGTTCTTTGTTTTGTTTACCCGCTTCAAATTGAGTAGGCCACTTGCCTTTCGCGAATGTTAGCAATGGAGTCATCAACGAATAAGGGGTAAGTTTTCTTTCTCCGTGTTATTGTTATGCTTTAGCAGTTCTTTGTTTTGTTTACCCTCTTCAAATTGAGTAGGCCACTTGCCTTTCGCGAATGTTAGCACAATTTAGCCGTTCTGTTTGATAATGTGGCAGTAGGTAAAGCGCACGCGTTTGTAGAATTAATTTCATAGTTTGATAACTTCGTACTGGCCCAACATTACTCCTCAGATGGTCAACAAGATTACAATGAGTTAAAGATGTCGTAAGTTAAATAATGTTAGTTATTTTGTAGGACGCAAAAAAAGAAAGAAAGTTACTCACGCATAAAAAGCACTGTCTACAGTTAATTCATTAAAACTGGCCAAATCTAGTCCTGCCGTTAAAAGTATTGATATCAAATTGAGGCCAAGTTACAGTAAACAATACTGGATATTTTAACCCACACAAATTCAACGGGTCCCCTTCCAAATAAATTATGGATTCAGTAGTTGTGATACTACGTTATTGCAGTCCTATACACCATAATGGTTGCCACCCATGCTGGTCCGTTGTAGCCTATAACCGGCCCGGCCAGCTCAGGATGGGCTTCCCCCCTCTCTAGCCATGTTCCTCCCGAGATTTCTTCCCTTTGGGGAGTTTTTGCTCACCACTGTTTGTGTGTTTCTCTTCCCACTGGGTAAGGTAAAGACTACCTTTACCATTTTGTGGGTTCAGGTCATTCTCCCCCCCCCCCCCCCAATTTATCTGTACAGTGTCTCTGCAAAATTCACTATACAAATAAAATTGAATTGAATTTTTTTGAAAAACATGTATTCCTTTCCAGAACAGGCCGAGACCTTTTTGAATTATGTTATTTTTGGGGGCTGGCCATTATTTTTTTCTGTGCAAGTTTTAATTTGACATATCAAAATCAATCATTTCAAGAAAAAGACATGTTAAAGACATGTATTTTGTCATCTACCAAGCAACAACTGTTTCGTTAAACCTTTAATAATTCCCCAATACATTCTGACTATTCAGCTTTTGTTATTTATAATGTTACTGTCATCTTCTTGATTCATGTTCCTTAAGTGAGGCCAATGCCATTTGTTAGACGACAGCTTATTTTTTATTTGCATTGATGCTGGTAACACAACATACTGGTGATAAGACCATTCAGTCTAACAATGCTTGCCATTCTCATACCCCTAAAGCAGTGGTCCCCGAGCCTGTTCCTGGAGATCTCCCATCCTGTAGGTTTTCATTTAAATCCTAATTTGGCACACCTGATTCTATTAATTAGCAGTTTACGGAGATCTCGAGCTGTTGAATGGGGCGTGCTTTAGGGTTGGAATCAAAACCTACAGGATGCGACTGCTCTGTGAATAAATATTTCTTTGTCTGTTTGGAATTTACCTTTTTGTGAATTTTTATCCGTTCTACTGAAGGAATACTCAACCTGAAAAACCTCTTGTCGTTCACGTTGTTAATCCATTTTATGAATTTAAAAACCTCAATCAAATCTTCTTTTTCTAAGCTTGAAGAGGTTAAATATTTTGCGTCTTCATAATTTTTGTTTCACACCAGGAACCAATTTAACCAATTTCCCCTTTTAACTTTTTTCCAGAGCCTGTATATTTTTGTTGTAGTACGGTACCCAGAAGTGCACACAGTACTCAACTGTGGTCTGACAAAGGCATTTATCCTCAATACCTTTCGCTATATATCCCAGCATCCTGTTATCTTTTTACTGCTACAGCACAATGGCTAGAACCTAAAAGGCTCTGATCACTATTACTCCCAAGTCTTTTTCAAATTGGGCACATTCCAGTTTTGTTCCTCCCATAAAGTAGTCCTTCCTTATGTTTTTTACTTTCTCATGTTTTTTAATTTTTTTATGTCTAATGTTACATTTTCTATATACACTGACGGTATATTCCAGTTTGTGATGCAAGTTAAAATGACAAGCTTCTAGTTTCCTGGTCAGTATGGTCCCCTTTCTTATATTGGTATTATTACCTTGCTTCCAGTCGTCTGGTATATCTCCAGTTTCTCAAAACTCAAGGCAGTGTAGTATAATGGTTAGGGATGATGGTGTACCCTGGAGCAAGGTGCTTGATCTGCATTTCTACAGTACAAATCCAGCTGTCTAAGTGGATACATGTAAAAATGACAGTCTGTAATTTTCTTTGATTTATTTCTTTGTTTGTTTATTTGTAAATGGGGGATAATTACCTTTTGCTCATGTCATTTTTTAAAAATACAAACCAGAAAAAAAGCAAAGCTTGTAATTGCTCTGGATATGAGTGTCTGCTAAATGACCATAAATTGATTTAATGTAACGTGAATACTGAATACACCTTCAGGCCTATTGGTAACCTCTTTAATGTAAGACGTGAGTACTGAATACACCTTCTGGCCTATTGGTAACCTCTTCTCTGGTAAATCTCTCAACAAAATAACAAAGACATCAGCAATATCCTTTTTCTTATAAAGCAATGCTCTTTTTTTATTCTTAATGCACTTACCTCCTCCTTGACTTTCCCTTTCCCACTGCAGCATTGAAATAGGTTTAGGATTACTTTTTGTATCTTTGGGTAATTTTTCTTGTTCTGTTAACAATTCCAAATTAATAGCGGAGTAATTGTAGTCACCCATATCAACAGTCTCACCTCCCTGACAAGCTTGTTTTATATTTCCAAGGAGCATTGTATTCACACTACTTCGCTCTGTTTGCATACACTGCTGGTAGAAATCCAGACAAGACTACTGTGGAGGTTCTGCTCCTAATCCTATCTGCTAATTCCACAAATTTGTCTTCCTCGAACATACCCTTATCTCACTAGCTCCAACAAGGATGTGCCACTTAGTTCTCTGCCAGTTAGGTAGACTACCAGTCTACCAATTAGGACTCTACCAGTTGTGAGCTGTGGAGTAAAAAAAAAAAACTTACATTGCGGATTTTTTGTGGATTAAAATGGTTATCTGTCATCACATATAACCTTCCTTGGTAAAACGAATCCAGCTGGAATAGGGCTACAGGAGGAATACAAAAATCATGGAAAACTTGAGAAAAAGAGGTGGGAATCATGGAGGGTTTTTTTAAACGAACATTAATTTATTAAATTAACCAACAGATCTCATGCGCAGCAGTAGGGAATAATTTAACTAGCAATGACAAGTGCTTTAAGTTTCAAAACGTTTTGAAGATTTGTCTGCAAATGGTTCTCCCAACTTTCTTGTCGAGTGCAGGCCACCGAGATGTTAGAAACTGAGCAAAATTACAAACCACCACTGACATGAAATGGTGAAGGTCCGTAATACCAGTAAAAAAGGTGTTTTATAGGGAAGTAACACCTTGACGAGCCTAATGGTTGATCAACCTTGCAGACAGTGTGATTCCATTTTTTTTTAAAATTCCATTTTAATTTTTGAATTCCGTTAAATCCTATGTGATTCCCTGAAAACAGAATCCATACGGCCCAAAGAGTGTACAGAATGTCAGCTGCTGCAGTAGGACCTGGTTGATTAAGGCTAAATCCCTTTCCCTGTTTCCCAACAGGAGCTGCAGTTCTGCACACCTTTGAACAGCAGTATGATGGAACAGTAGTCTGTCTGAGACGGGACACTGAGACAACACTACCAGAGCTCACAGAGCAGCACAGGATCAGACAGAAAGAAGAGCAACTCAGTAGACTGGAGTCTGTCCACATGGCAGAGTCAGAGACAGAGTGTGCTGCACCAGAACTCAACAAACTGGAGTCAGTGTGTGTTACAGCACCCAGTGGGGTCAGTGATGTACACCATACACACACATCAATGATAAAAACTGAAAATGATCTGGGCTCCACCCACACTGGGGATTGTAAGACAGAGAACCTAGACAGTACAGACCTGGGATATGTAACCCATCTGCATCCGGACCAAATCAAAACCGAGCCTGATGATGGAGGATACCTTAAGGCAGAACACATCAGTGACTTGAAGCATATTATGGGTTTAATTGTTAAATCTGATCAAATTAAGTGTGAATCCAGTGAAAGTTTAGAGAGAGGTCTTGTGAATACTGTGATGAATGGAGCTGGTGTGAATCACAAAGACCAGACTGTACCAGGGCAATGTGCAGAAAAGCCAAATGCAAACTATAAAAAAGAAGACATTCATGATCTGCCGACCCAATGTGGGGATGTAAATCCTCATAATGATATACTCAATGAGAATAACCAGACCAGAATTGTTCAGGGACCGAATCTGATAATTGACCCCGTGATAATTAATTCAAGTAAAAATGCCAGCCGTTTTAATTTATTTCAAAATAAGATGATTCAAAGAAATAACGGTGAAATAAAAAGGGGTCAAAAATTGTACAGGTGTACACAGTGTGAGAAGTGTTTTCATACAAACTGTAATTTAGATACACATGTGAGAATTCATAGAGGTGAAAAGCCCAAGAAATGTTTTCATTGTGGAAAGTGCTTTTCTCAAATGTCTAATTTAAATGCCCACTTGAGAATTCATACAGGCGAAAAACCCTACAAGTGTACACATTGTCAGAAGTGTTTTCGTACAAAAGGTGATTTAGATAGACATGTGAGAATACATACAGGTGAAAAGCCCTACAAATGTAGTCATTGTGTGAAGTGCTTTTCGCAAATATCTCATTTAAAGATCCACTTGAGATTTCATAAAGGTGAAAAGCCCTTCAAATGTTCTCAGTGTGGGAAGTGTTTTTACCAAATATCTCATTTAAATACCCACTTGAAAATTCATACAGGTGAAAGCCTGTATACGTGTACAAAGTGTGAGAAGTGTTTTAATACAAAATCTAACTTCAATGTACACCTGATAATTCATACAGGTGAAAAACCCTACAAGTGTACACAATGTCAGAAGTGTTTTCGTGCAAAATGTGATTTAGATAGACATGTGAGAATACATACGGGTGAAAAGCCCTACAAATGTAGTTATTGTGTGAAGTGCTTTTCCCAAATATCTAGTTTAAATACCCACCTGAGAATTCATACAGGTGATAAGTCTTACAAATGTATGAATTGTGAGAAGTCTTTTTCCCAAATATCTAGTTTAAATACTCATCTGAGAGTTCATACAGGTGAAAGCCTGTATAAGTGTACAAAGTGTGAGAAATGTTTTAAAACAAAATCTAGTTTAGATATACACCTTAGAATTCATAAAGGTGAAAAACCCTACAAGTGTACACAATGTCAGAAGTGTTTTCGTACAAAAAGTGATGTAAATAGACACCTGAGAATTCATACAGGTGAAAATCCCTACAAGTGTACACAATGTCAGAAATGTTTTCGTACAAAAGGTGATTTAGATAGACACCTGAGAATACATACAGGTGAAAAGCCCTACAAGTGTAGTCATTGTGTAAAGTGCTTTTCACAAATATCTCATTTAAATACCCACTTGAAAATTCACACAGGTGAAAAGCCCTACAAATGTATTTATTGTGTGAAGTGCTTTTCCCAAGTATCTCATTTAAATACCCACATGAGATTTCATAAAGGTGAAAAGCCCTTCAAATGTTCTCAGTGTGGGAAGTGTTTTTCACAAATATCTCATTTAAATATCCACTTGAGAATTCATACAGGTGAAAAGCCCTACAAATGTATACATTGTGGGAAGTGCTTTTCCCAAAAATCTAGTTTAAATACCCATCTGAGAGTTCATTCAGGTCAAAATTCCTACAAGGGTACTCATTCTGGGAAAGGTGTCTAACAAAATATAATTAAAATTTCCAGCAGCACATTCATATGGATGAAAAGTCCTTCATTGTTTTCAGTGTGGGAAGTGTTTTAGTCAGGGTCCAAAATTAACTTTTTAGGTCACCAGCCAAATGTCTGGGAGATTAAAAAATGTACCCGCCAAACATTTTTTTGACCAACCAAAAAATATAACGCATACAGCCTTTATGTTGGTGAATAAAAACAGTGGTTTGAGCAGATTTTAAGCAAAAAATAATTGTATTGATATTAAATGTTCACTGCAACAAAGATAGCCTCCATGACATACAGGAGTGAGAATAGTAGCCTACAAAGTGCATAAATAGTATAGAACAAAAGTGCATGAAGAGTTGGCTATTAGAACAAAGAGTAGGCTACAGAAGCCTACAAAGTTTTCAATCAACTAATTCTCATCCAATATACAGAAATCAAATAATATTCATGTTGGTGAAAACTATTAACGTTATTAAAAAGAAAGGTGATTTTAAAACGTGAATTACATTGCTATTTAACTATATTGTTAATGTTAACTGTGTAGCTATACAGACATTAGCCTACATGTTAGCCAACCAGATAGCTTTTAATGAACGTTAACGTTATCAATACCGGAGTGTTTGTGTGTGGTCGTTGACGCAAACTCAAACTTACTCGCACATCCACTCGAAGATGAAATTGACATGCAGCGAATATATCCTGTACACTTCGACTTTACACAATATTTTACAGGTTCCAGCTTCTGTGGCCATAACAATGGGATTAGCCTATTGCAGGCATTTTCTGTGGCGCATAAAAAGCCCTGGGAGCAGATTATTGACATTATTTAACATTATTTGTCATACCCGATCCAACGTGTTTTACCCATTCTCATCAATGTGCCATTTCTCCTGAAAAAAATCTTTGGTGTTTTTTTTACGGGTGGCAGTTTACGGAGCCCTTTGAGGACAAAGCTGGAACGTGTTAGCCTACTTCATATTTTATTGGTTTAAAGAATAGAATAACTTATTTTTCCATTAGGGAACTTAGCCACCAGCAACAACAAAAAAGACATACAGTGGGGCAGACCCACACAAACATACATATCAAATAAAGACATTCAATAGAATCATTTCATTAATCAAACTAATTAAGTGAATTAAAGTGGAATACAGCCAAACGTTATGATTTAAAATAGGACATCTCGGGACAGTGGGGGCTATGTCATCAAGCAGTCAAACACACAAACTCCGCCTCCACGACTTTCCTTCAGAGGCTACACGACTACATTGATACAAAGGAAAAAGCGCTAACCTTCCAATGTTGTCTTCTAATTTTTGTTTTTAATACACCCGCCAGTGGCTGGTGACACCGCAAAATTTAGCAACCTATAGGAAAATTTACCTGCATTTGGCGCCTGGCGGGTGTTCATTTTGGACCCTGGTTTTAGTACAATATATTTTTTCGATGTATACCTGAGAATTCATCAAGGTTAAAATCCCTGCTAATTTCCTCAGTGTGGAAAGTGCTTCGCTCGTCTATTTTATTTAAATCACCTCCAGAGAATTAATTCTGGTGAAAATCCGTACACGATATGAGAAGTGTTTCGTCCATAGGGGTGTTATTTTATCCCAAATAAGGGGTGTTATTTTGCAGGCGCAGCCAAAGTATTTGCAAGTGCTAACATTTCACACTTTTTAGGTGATCAACTAAGAACCAATATTTAAATTACTCCAGCCACAAACGGCCATATTTACATGAGAGATTTTGCTTGTTTGGAGTGGTTCAACTGTAAGAAAACGTGAGAAGACTGGCAGCAATATTGCCAGTGAAAAACCATTTAATGAATGGGGAAAATGTCGAACGAAGAGTTCCGTTATTTTAATACTTGTTATCTTCAGCAAGTTACCATATTACAGTACATGTTTGGTGAAACTAATGATCTACACCTAACAAATACCAAAGATGCCAATATTCAATTGAAACGTTCAATTTTGGTCTCTAACTATCGATCTAACATTTGGGAATATGCTGCTGTCTAGGCAACACTTTACAGCTATATACCACAAGTGAGTAGTTACAATACTTTGTGCCTTAAAAGCAATGTAACTAGCTTCATCACTTGTCCAGCCAGCTAGTATAATGCAAGACAGGGAGACAGATAGTACAAAACTCATTGTCTCATTTCTGTTTCCATTGTTTTTATGTAATTTAGGCTACATTTTATATTTTTTGCTTTCCCCCTTCATGTTATATTTCATTGTAGGCTGCCATTATAAACCATTTTGTAACTATGTTTATACAACATTGTTGTATAAACTCTTGTCTTTCACTGTGTCATTGTTTTCTTTTTTACTATTTTATAAGTGTAGTTGCACATGAGTCATAACCGTAATTGGCAACAAATACATTTTGATACACTCTGAAGGATCCATTTCATGTTTTCTTTCTTTTGCAGGAGAATAAGATTTGTAGTCTCTAATATGCAAATCTGGAAGGACGTGTGATTGGTAGTTAAACCCTAGCAAGACCTTTCAGATCAGTCCTATTTACTTTTACTCTAACAAGCAATTTCTCATTGTTGGCAAATGTTTACGCATATTGACTCAATATTTAAATGATATTTCAGCAATAAATTTCTGTTTTGTGTTATGTAAATTCACATGACTGTGTTTTTAATCAATTTGCTTATTTGAGCAAAATGTACATCAATAGGCTTTATGACAAACAAAATTAATATTAGGCTACTGTTGATCAAACCAGTGCACTTATGTACTTGTATCTTGGCTATAATAAAACGAAGCAAACTATGAAATGGCCTTAGCTGCAATACTTTATAGATTATTAGCCTATGTTTATTAACATTTACAAGAATGTTATTAACATTCATTGGCACTCATCACCGTATTCAGCATCATAATCATCGTCGTCATCAGCATTGAAGTGGGAAATCGGGACTTGGGGATATAGCCATTATATCATGTGCATTTACTTCTTTGATTCAGTTCGTTTATGCCAGAGATGGGCACCTCCAGGCCTGTTTCCAGGTTTTTGCTGCCACCAGTTGCCCTGGCTCAATCAGCTAATTAGTCATATACAGCAATAACGATTGACTCGTAACTTGGAGAACAATAAAATGCTACGAGAACATTCATCGGCTGCTGTTCATATCGGGAATGTAGCTAAAATATCAGATCATGTAAATGATGGAGCTAATCAAATAATTAAGCACAGGAAGTTGGTCTGAAATCCAGAAACTGATATGGCCCTGCTTTATGCATTATGTAAGCATATCTAGTTATATCTACCTCTAATCATTTAATATATTTATGATCATATATAAGTGGAATGTACCCAGTATAAGAAGGGAATTATTCTGTAGTGTGTGTTTCATTTGTTATTTGCCAGTTGAATCTTGTGAGGGACCGTGCGAAAATAGTGTAATGTATAAATGTATAATAATGTAAATGTATGCAATGCTATTGGATTTGATTAACCACCCGTGTGCCACAAACACATGAAAATGAAATGTTAAACAGTGAATTTGTTTCCTTTTTGTCATGGATCATGCAATTACAATAAAAAAAACTGCAATTTCAAATGTGTTTTTTTATTTTAATTTTAATTTCAATTATGACAGAATTCTGTCATAGAAGGCGAGAAAATAAATGTGAAATAGACAACAAAAACATTTTATTGTCAGAAATGCAAACATTCACTTGAAAATGAAAACACAGAGTGGGATTTCGCATTTTAATTTGAATTATGTCATGGTTTTTGCGCACATAAAATGAAATGCACGGATTTGCATTTTCATTTGAATGTTTACCAGATTATGCTTTCATAGAAGCTAGGCTACAGAAATAAGGCTTCTGATTTGTATTTGCCAGCATTTTCTAGTAAAAAAAAGTATGTTTGTGTTGCTGTTGAAGAGAAAGGAATTCTGACTACAGCTGATGCTTCTGGCTGTTACCTCACAATGTCAACTATGTAATGTCTACCAAACTTGTGATTCCTAATATGCAACTATGATGGGTGTAAGTCGTTGTTAAAGCCCAGTCACAATTCCTAGGGCAAATGCGGTGTCTGAAACTCATCTGATTCTTATAGTAGACACACTGAGCAGCCCACCTGATAGTCTCTCTTTAAAAAGCTCAGTACAAATTGAATACTTATGTGTTAGAATCATTTTCCTCTGCAGGAGAACAATATTTGTCATCTGTAATATGCAAAAAAGGTGAATGTACGGCAGTTAAACCCCAGCTTCAATTACTGAATGTGTTGTCAGAAAATCATCTTATTCTAGGAGTAGCACCACTGAGGAGGAATCCATTTCACCCTAGTTTTACTGAGATGGAATCCTTTGTAGGAGAGTTAGAATTATTTCCTGCACATGAGAGCAAGATTTGTACTGGTTGACATAAAATAGTCAAATATGACCAAAACAAATTTGGTAGACATTTGGTAACATTTTTGCATTCAATACTACAATGTAAATTCTGACTTTTATCATGAAATTTCTTGCTCTGTCTTACAGGAAGTAACTTTCTTATAGAGTACTCAAGTGACTACACCACGCTGGTTTCGGAAGTAAATTCCCCATTCATTTAGAGCAGGGGTCCTCAATCTTATCCAGAAAGGGCCGGTGAGGGTGCAGGTTTTTGTTCCAACCAAGCAGTTAAACACCTGATTCTAATCATCAACCACTAGAGTCTTTTCTACGGACCTTGATTAGTAGAATCAGGTGTGTTACTACTTGGTTGGAACAAAAACCTGCACCCTCACCGGCCCTTTCTGGATAAGATTGAGGACCCCTGATTTAGAGAGTAGACATTAACTAAAGCTTACTTTTAAACCATTTCTAGTGATTGTTTTACTGTAAATTTCCCGGATTCTTCAATATAACGCCCGTTCGCAAACAGTCGTTTTTCTGGACCAGCTTTCAGTATATTTTACGTTTTAGTAATTTTTTTGTGAACATACCAGCGCTGGCACTGTTTAAAAACTCCACGTTCTATAATTCCCTCCGAACGAGCAGCCTTAGCTCCAGACGTTGTCATATAACAGTAGCCAGCAGTAGCACACAGCTCCGTTTTTAAACACTTTTTTCTAACGTTAGCTAGCTAACTTGAAGGACTAAAAGCTAGAATTGCTTTATGTGGTTAACCGTAGCATAGTTTCTGACCTTGTCGGGTGGACTTCTGTACTTAGCAAGCTAACGGTAGCTTGTCTTCAGTGGCAGGAGCCTACTCCCAGCTGCCACAGAGCAGACAGACAAAATTATATCTTATTGGTCGAGAACCACCCGTGCGTTGCAGTACTGGATATGCAGTCCGTTAAAGTGGACTACAGGTCTTACTACAATCATTCATGCATTACTTTAACACTAGAACCGCCAATAATGCAGTACCTCCTAGAACTGCCGTGAGGTCATTTTGACCTCACACCATTGCAGGCTTTATAATTGCAAATTAGAATTCTGTTACTGGAATAGTTGGTAATTTTTTTCAAAATAGCATGTTCAAATGGATGAAATATCATCTTATCTTCTCAATTGAGAAATTTTATGAATTTTGCCACATTAGGCTTTATTTTATTTTAAAGATATAACTATATAAATTCACTTCAGTAGCGTTTAATGAATGTATCAGTTGAACTATCAATGGAAAAATACATGTAATAAAATATAATGAAGCTGTCAAACATAGATAAAAAAAATTAACATTGCTCATAAACATTGAACATTACAATAATAATAATTCCTTGCTCATGAAAAATGAACGTGAAAAATGAATGTACTGAATGCGTAGGGCCGCTCAAAATGAACTCACAGAAATATCTACAAATGGACTGCACACACACACACACACACACACACACAGACAGACAGACAGACAGAGAGGCGCGCGTCTTGGTCAAACACTGAAGACCTTGACGGTGCACGGACCACACACAGGTCGTCGGCACTTGACGCACAATTTGATGTTTTTTTTTTTATTGCAGTGCATTTTCACCACACTGCCTCGCTTCTCCTGAGGCTGCTCTGCCTCTGTTGGAAGGGACAGTGGCACAATTTCGGTTGCCTCTTTCACGGTGCAAATACAGGCTTTTTACAGGTGAGTGGCAGTATCTCAGGAGGTAGAGCTGTCGTCTGGGAACTGGAAAGTTCCCGGTTCAAGGCTGGCTTCTCTCTGCAAAAGTATTGAAGTGTCCTTGAGAAAGCCTTGCATAGCTGCCTTCACCGTCGGTGTATGAATGTGTTGTATGAATGGGCTAATGTGCAAAGTGCAAAGTGCTTTGAGCTGTCTGATGACTGGTTACATGTATGGCTATATAAATGCAGTCCATTTCCCATTTTTTGCATTAGGAGTAATGGAGGTCAAAATTACCTCATGGCAGTTCTAGGTATAAACACTTTTTCTCTCTCTCTTTTATCCAGAACCTCATAAGATGATGAATAACACACTTTTAGGAAAAGTCATTGACTGAAAGACAGGGTTTTTATTCAAACAGAATGACCTTGTGGCGGTTCTAGTGTTAAAAAATAAAAAGTGGAACATGCGATATATGGTCTATATGCTTGTACCACACAGGCAAATTCAGGAACGTTTCAGCTCATTCTATAAATCAGATTTCAAGAAATAGTCCATAGTCTCCGAAGCCCATTCTACCTTCCATATGGAATCATGGGTTAAAGCAAGAAAAATGTTCACGACTGATAAAAGATGGTCCTTAAATTTTGGGGTTTTGAGAGCTCGTTTAAAGTAATTGTATGACATTTGGGAGGTAATGCAGTGTTCCACGAGATTTGAGAGTGGCCAGATAATTGAGAAGCAGTGGCCGGCCAGGCTTTTTGAAGGGCGGGGGGTGGTGAGTAGTGGGGCAGGCCACTGCTCCGCTGCGTTGGCGATTTCCCATTTTAAACTACGTACATATAACTATGATTTCCTGCAATCTCAAGCAAATTTTTTTTTTAATTTCGAAACTTTTTCCAAACTTTTTTTGAGGGATTTATTATTAGCCCAAAATGCTTACAACCATCACAGACTATAAATGCATATAATGCACCGTTTATACACAATAACAAAACAATGCTCTGATATAGGAACACTAATATAGTTTTAAAACGTTGTAGCCTTGTTTCCTTTGCTTACTGTCTGTACAGTAGATGGAGCATATTTTCGGTTTAGTAGTCTAGACCTTATTTTATAAATCTCTCGTACAGTCGACATTTCCACCTATCGCAATTATGGCTGTAATACATTGCCGTTATGTAAAAACACACATACTTTTGTACGTTTTTTTTAACGAAGGCTACCTATTTTATGCGTACTATTATGTAGCTATAGCCTACTGTATGTGGCGATTATGACAAATGTATTTTGTTGCAAATTTCTGAATGATAGATACAGCCACTTCTTCAAACTATGGATGTGCAGTGATTCTTTTTTGAGGTATTGAAACTTAAATAAAAACTTGGTGGAAATTGTCGGCTTCTAGAAGGTGGGCGGGCCAGACAGCTGCGTGTTTGCTGCAGCACGTTCCACAAGCGCAGAGCCAATGTTACGGCAAATTGCGAGAGGGCAGGTAAAATAAAAATCTGTTTTGGATATTCAAAAAAGTGGCCGGCCAAAATGTGTAAGTGGTCGGCTATTTAGCCGGCAGCCTGCGCTTATGGAACACTCTGCTATGGTGTGTGTGTGTGTGTAGGCCAACAGATTTCAACCGACCCCCCCTATTTATTTTCTCATCGGATCTGCACCAATCTCAGAAATGATCATTTTCAGTCGTTCACGACGGAAAACTTTAACCCATGTGGAATTTACTTCCGAAACCAGACCCGGCCACGACTGACGTACTCACTTGAGTACTCTATTGGCTTTTCTGGGTAGTTCTACACTCAACTGTTCTTCTTAAATATCTAGATGATGGCATGCCACGCTTTGTGGTTCACACGGCTTCATTCGCCACCGATAATTACATTACTTTGTAAATTACATAGCTAAACAAACTACTAAGTTTAACTAATTGAGTCATCAACGAATACGGGGTAAGTTTTCTTTCTCCCCGTGCGTTTTGTTGAGCCGCTGCAAATCGGGTACTTGCCTTTCCTTTTTGTTAGCACAATAAATTGTGATGTGGGCTGACGAATAAAAGAACGCTGGAGTGTTTAACAAGTGCCGTTTACTTCAACAGGCTAACGTTAAATGTAAAGACAATAAAACAATAGTCCTGAGTAGTAGTAGTAGGCATAGTAGCATCATAGCTAGTATCGTAGTTAGCTAGCTCTGCTTTAGGATATTGCCGCCTTTTGATATAAAGTAATATAATATAAATAAATGTAAATAATAATAAAGTAGCATACATATAAATGATAGAACACAACAGGAATCAATGCACATTATGCGTTAATATTTACCAAAAATTGCTGTAAATATATTCTCTGCTGCTGTCTGTCCCGCTGAAAACTATTCAAACAGCAAACAGGTTGACAGCGCAGATTGGTTTGGAACTATTGAGAGCTACATGAACCACGTGATCGCGTGGCGGTGAGATAAGTGTCGCAACTTTCTTTCTGTCAGGCTCTGGTGCAGACGTATCGCTGCAACATTCCACAGCGGCGAATGCGGCATATACGTACATATATTGATGTCTATACTACGCAATACTAAAATTAGTTTTCTGGCTAGCTTTAAATCCTCCGAGCTTCCATCCACTGTTCTACTGAACTGAACGGGATCATTCGCCGCCGAGAATTTTTCATTATTGTGTAATTTACATAGTTAACCGACTGCGTTTATTTAGAATTGGAGTCATCAAAGAATAAGGGGTAAGTTTTTTTTCCTCCCCGTTATTGTTATGCTTTAGCAGTTCTTGCTGTTCTTCGTTTTGTTTAGCCGCTTCAAATCTGGTAGGCCACTTGCCTTTCGCTAATGTTAGCACTTCATTTTTGGTCGAATTGCTTGTAGTTGCTGTTGTGGTTAATATTTTCTACAAACACTGTAACCTAGTTTAGGTTATGTAGTGTTAACATTATTTGATTCATGGTATTTTGTAGGGGGCCTCGAGTGTGCTAGAATGGGGTATTGGTGTTGTTCGATGACATTTGTTACCTCTCTATTAAGACATTTTGTGGGTCTAAAAACTTCATCACTCGGCCTGGCCTGGATGTGCACACTTAAGTCATCTCATGGCAATGCCATCACAATCATCGAGGGCAGGATTGTATTATGAATATCTGTGGGTCTGTACTTGCACTAGACTAGTTTGATTGCCAGTTTTCGTCCAGCCTGTGAATGTATAAGCAAAGACAGACAAGGCTACGTTACGATCACAAACCGTACTTGTATTATGCTCTTACTGAAAGGTGCCGCACATAATTTTGTTTTATGACCTACAATGACAATAAAAATGTTTTTCATATTGTGGCGAGCGTGCAAGCAAGAATGGAAGGTCCACACAAGTTCTCAGCTGCTTAATAACCTGTGCCCCAATACACCGCACGACTCCAGGTTACTCGTTTATTTCATAAACCAAGCATGAAGGAACTCAATTTAGTACCCGCTAATGGCGGGGGTACATGTTTATCACAGACACATTCACTCACGGTGTTCGCATTCATTCACAACAAACTATAGTAAATCAATACAGAATCAACACGGGATAAACACAGACTAACGACTAATAACAAACTAAACTCCTCAAAAAAAGTTTGGAAACGTTATTTCGGTCGATTATTCCTCCCCTTTAATAATACCAATTGGTATTGTATTTTATATCGTTGGAAAGCCTGATTAGTCACCTTTACAACGAGGTACAACTTGTAAGGATCATGCATTCGTGGAATGAGCAACACAGCTAACCGTGTGGGTAGCGGCCCAAAAAAATGTGCCAAAATCCCCTGCAATATTCTTCTGTTGGTATTCACTCTCGTTTTGAGCTTCAAGTGCTGGCAGGTGTATGCCAGTGGGATGGAATGGGATGCCATCCCACAGCAGTGTGTGACCAGGCTGGTGACCAGCATGAGGAGGAGGTGCCAAGCTGTTGTGGCTGCGTATGGATCTTCCACACGCTACTGAGGTCCCTGACAGTGTAAAATGAATAAAGTGTAAAAATGGCCAATATGTGTTGTTTTTTCCTTATTACTGTGGGAGAGTGCAATCATCCAGTCCACCAAGCAACTCAAAACGAGAGTGAATACCAACAGAAGAATATTGCAGGGGATTTTGGCACATTTTTTTGGGCCGCTACCCACACGGTTAGCTGTGTTGCTCATTCCACGAATGCACGATCCTTACAAGTTGTACCTCGTTGTAAAGGTGACTAATCAGGCTTTCCAACGATATAAAATACAATACCAATTGGTATTATTAAAGGGGAGGAATAATCGACCGAAATAACGTTTCCGAACTTTTTTTGAGGAGTTTATAACGAGGTATAACAACATTGGGTAAAAACGGTACATTTAAACATTAACACGTAATAGAATCGCTAACACACATAAACTCCCATGGCGCATTGCGCCCACAAGTCCGCATATGACGCGACCCGGAAGCCGGGTCGCTACATAGCCCCCTTCTAAGGGGTCAGTTGTCCCCAACGACCCCATCACCCAACACAAAGTCCCGGTAACGTGCCGGTGGTCGCCGTTGACGGCGCGGCCGCCTGGAGGGCGCATGAAATGTCAAAGCCGGGGAACCACCCGGCTCCGTACGGGCAGTGTCCGGACTGGCCCCCCCCTCCTCAACAGGCGGTGCGAGCACAACAGGCGGGGTGAGAGCAGCAGGCGGTGCGAGAGGTCGGTAGTTCTCCGGATAGTCTCGGGGTGGGCCTCGGCGACGGGGGTACCGCCTGTAGCGATTTCGGTCTGCTGCGTATTTGCTCCCCTGTACTGGGGCCCCCTCTGGGCCAGTGACATTGGCTGCCTCTGCACCCTTTCCGCCTTCAACCACATCAAACTCCACAATCTCTCCGTCTCCAACACTGCGGAGGTATTTCCTGGGGTTGTTTTTCTTTATGGCAGTCTGGTGTACAAAGACGTCTTCCTTCGTGTCATTTCTGTTGATGAAACCATAGCCATTCCTTACGTTGAACCATTTAACTGTACCCAAGACCTTCTTATCCCCCGCGGTAGCTTCGGCTGCCGGGCTGGATGGACTTTTCACTTCGGCTTCAGGCTCCGGCGGCTGTTGTTGCGTCTCGGCCTCACTGCTCATGGTGGTTTCTGGTTGGTAACTTAAGACTTGTGCCTTAAGGGCTGCTGCCTTCGGGCTCTTTCCTCTCTCCGCTCCCGTTGCCGGTCTTGGGGCATGCTGAGCAGTTGCGACCTGGTGAGGGCCCCGTCGGGTCTTCTTCCCCTCACGATGGTGCTGGAGTGCTATGGTCTCGGTGCCGAGGGTGATGGCGGCCCCTGACACGTCAACACGTGCGCCCCAACGGTTCAACAGGTCCAGGCCAATGATGCAGGGCTCCTGGATGCTGGCGAGCCAGAACTCATGGACCAGCCCTTGTTCGCCAACGCGAATCTGCAGCGACTTCTTCCCCTTCATGGCCGACGTCTCTCCCGTCACCGTTGTCAGCCGGGTGTTGGTTGGTGACCATGCTGTGGGGAGTGGTCCGGTGGTACCCGGAAGGAGCCCAGGCCGTACCAGGGAGATGGTGGACCCCGTGTCTACTAGGGCCCGGCAGGTGTGGCCGTCGAGCTGGCAGTTCAGGTACAGTCCTTGGGTGTGGCCTAGGCGACCTACTGGCGTGCATCGGCCGTAGAGAGGGGCTGAAGGCTGGAGTGGCGGTCCCCTCACCTTTGGTGCTGGGGCCGGGCAGTCACGAGCGATGTGCCCCGGCTCGTCGCAGCGGTAGCAGCGGTTGGTCAGCCCTGGTTGCCGTCGCCGAGCCGCTGAGGGCCAGTTTGTAGACCGTGGGGGTGGTGATCGGGCTCGGCGGACCTCTGCTGTGTCGTCCTCCTCGTCGTGGTCGGCCAGCCTGATGCGTGGCCCCGGGGAGGAGGTTCTCTGCGGGTCGGCCCGAGTGGCGAGTATCGCCTCGGCTCGTTCGGCTTCCTGAATCGCCTCGCTGAGCGTGCGGGGCGTGGTGAGGCGGACGTGCTGGCGCAGTCGCTCTGGCGTGAGTGCTTGTAGGAAGGCGTGGAGGGCCAGCTCTTCTTGAGCCGTCGCGGGGAACTGCAGGTAGCCCCGTTGAGCGTGCAGCTGTACGTCGGCGGCGAAGGTGCCCAGGCTCTCTCCCTCTTGTCGGCGGCGGCTGGCCAGTTCCTCTCGGCTCTGGTCGGCGAATCGATGCTGCCCGAACCGTCTCTCCAAGGCGGTGGTCAGGGTGTGGTAGTCGCGCTGTTCCGCAGGCCCGAGGTCGAGCAACACCTGTATTGCTTTGCCCTCCAGAGCCAGGGCTAGGTGTGTGGCAGCCTCCTCGCTGCTCCAGCCGTTGTGCCATGCTGCTATCTGGACCTGGGACAGGTATGGGTCCAGCGGCGTTAGTCCGCCGAATTTGGGCAGCTTGGCTGGCGTTCGGGGTGCTGTGGCGAGGGGTGGCCGACTGAGTACCGGGGCCCCTGGTGGCAGCTCGTGGGCAGCGGCGGTGGTGATGGGTTGCTGTAGTTCGGCGTTGGCAGCATCTGTGGTCCTCCGGGCTGCTAGGGGGCGCTGTGCAGCAGTAGGCGGCAGGTCTACCTTACCAGCTCTCAAAAGAGCCTTTGGAATTTCTGCGCTGCCTCCGGCCCCTAGGTGGCGATCTCCAGCAGCGTGGGGTAGCCGCTCATCATCAGCGGCGGGCTGTGGAGTGGTGTCGCCATTCGTCCTCCTGGTCGCTAGGGGGCAGTGGAGCCGTGGTGCGCTGGCGCCGTCAGGCTGGGGTGTCATCCTTCCCGCCTTGGTTGACTGACGCCCCTGGATCAGCTGTAGAGCCTCTCCCAGTTCCCGGACCTCTCTTTCCATTCTCTGCGTCATCCCACTTCTGACACCAATGTGGCGAGCGTGCAAGCAAGAATGGAAGGTCCACACAAGTTCTCAGCTGCTTAATAACCTGTGCCCAAATACACCGCACGACTCCAGGTTACTCGTTTATTTCATAAACCAAGCATGAAGGAACTCAATTTAGTACCCGCTAATGGCGGGGGTACATGTTTATCACAGACACATTCACTCACGGTGTTCGCATTCATTCACAACAAACTATAGTAAATCAATACAGAATCAACACGGGATAAACACAGACTAACGACTGATAACAAACTATAACGAGGTATAACAACATTGGGTAAAAACGGTACATTTAAACATTAACACGTAATAGAATCGCTAACACACATAAACTCCCATGGCGCATTGCGCCCACAAGTCCGCATATGACGCGACCCGGAAGCCGGGTCGCTACAATATCAAATGAACTGATGCGCTGTCTTTCATTTTTAAATGTTCTGTTGGTGCATGGATTATAAAGTAGGCCTAATGCAACAGCGTTGTATTGTATTGCCTGTTCATGTGCAGCTGAGTGACCATAACACATCATGTCTATTTTGAAAATGAAAGCACTTTAGTACGTTTTCCTCACGATGTACTGTGGACAGTAAAGTCTATTCTCAATAATTAGAAGTATCAATGGCGTAGAACCGACAGCAAGCACGCCGAAGTAGTTACAAAAAATTACCAGCAGGTGTCGCACTGTGTGACCCTCCTCATCAATAGGTTTGTACACGCAATGGCTGTGTCGCAAATTGCATACTCCCGTGCTCCGCACTACCGTACTAAGCTACGGACTCACATCGATGCGCGTGCTCGCTGTGCGTGCTCGGAACATGGAAGTATGTGATTTGGGACACAGCGAATGTCTCAAAACATAAATAGAAATGTGGATATGTTGACAGCGAGACGGTCCGTGTAACGTTTATCATTTTGATTTCCTGATGTATACATCTCAAATTGAAAATTGGATTCAATATTTCAATTTTCATTTTTTGAAATAATAGGTAAATGAACAATTCAAACTCGTTTTTCTAATTTTCTATTTACTGCTTGTCTTTTTAAAGTTGAAAATTGCATTATTGGCGTGGGTGGGAAAACCGGGGTAGTTTCTAATATCAACGATCAATGGATGGTGTAGTGAAAAAATATATAGATTATACATTACATTACATTACATTCATTTAGCAGACGCTTTTATCCAAAGCGACGTACAGTAAGTGCAGACAGAAAGGTCATCGAAGTAACTACAGAACAGATAAGAAAGCACATTCTTCCCATACAGTAGCAGCTATCCCTAGTAATGAACACAATGCAGTTCACAGTGAACTGGGTAAATCAGCTCTAATACAATTATATTCTAAATATTATAAACTTGACTACCTTGAGTACACAGTTCAACAAGAACACAAACCATGAGGTCCTAGATAAGTATTAGTCCAGGTGGAGTCTGAAAAGGTGCGTTTTCAGGCCACGACGGAAAGTAGGCAGGGTTGGCATGGAACGTAGGGGAATGGGAAGTTCGTTCCACCACTGGGGAGCTAGGGTGGAAAAGCTCCGCAGTCGGGACGAGCGAGTACCATTTACACGGAGGGGGGGAAGTGCAAGTCGCCCTGCAGTAGATGAGTGAAGCGGTCGAGCAGGAACATAGTTCTGGATCAAGTCCTGCAGGTAGACAGGGCCTGTCCTATTGGCTGCAGTGTAGGCCAGGGTCAGAACTTTGAACCTTTGCAGCCAGTGGAGTGACCTCAACAGGGGGGTGACATGTGAAAATTTCGGGAGGTTGAACACAAGCCGGGCAGCTGCGTTCTGGATCAGTTGAAGAGGCAGGATGGCGCAGGCCGGTAGGCTTGCGAGCAAGGAGTTACAGTAGTCCAGGCGTGAGGTGACCATGGTCTGGACCAAAAGCTGGGTGGAATAGGTGGTCAGGTACGGTCGAATCCTCCTGATGTTGTACAGGAGGAACCTGCAGGACCATGCCGTCGCCCTGATATGGTCTTTGAAGTTCAGCTGGTCGTCCAGGACCACCCCCAGGTTCTTTGCAGAGTGGGAGGCAGCCACCACGGTCCCGTCAACGGTGATGGAGAGGTCAAGTAGCGGGGAGGTTTTGTGTGGCATGAAGAGGAGCTCTGTCTTGTCGAGAGAGATGTCAGCCAGACAAGCAGATATCCTCTCCTTCACCTGTTGGGTAGAGGGAGGGAAAGAGAGGAAGAGTTGAGTATCGTCAGCATAACTATGGTATGAGAAGCCATGTGAATTGATTACTGAACCAAGAGATTTTGTATAAATGGAGAACAGCAGAGGACCCAGTACAGATCGCTGCGGGACTCCTGTAGACAGGGGATGGGGTGCAGACAGAGAACCCTTCCAAGAGACTTGGTAGGATCTATCAGTGAGGTACGATACAAACCAGGAGAGGGCAGTCCCAGAAATGCCCATCTCAGAAAGTGTGGAAATCAGGAGTTTGTGGTTGACCGTGTCGAACGCTGCAGACAGGTCAAGTAGAATCAGGACAGAGGAGAGGGATGAGGCTCTGGCAGTGGAGAGCGCCTCAGTCACGGCCAGGAGAGCAGTTTCTGTGGAATGTCCGGTTCTGAAGCCGGACTGATGGGGGTCAAGCAGGTTGTTCTGGTGGAGAAAAACAGACAGTTGGTTATGGACAGCTCGTTCCAGAGTTTTGGACAGGAAGGGCAAAAGAGATACAGGACGGTAGTTCCTGACATCAGAGGGGTCTAATTATTATACATTTTTATATATCATTACAAACCACTGTAGGGCCTACCATATGAAACAATTGTGCTTTTCTATGTTAGGGTGTCTTAGAAAAAACTGATCAAGGCCCAAAGGCGCACACATCACACACGCAGGAAAATTGATCCATTTACACTTTTTAGTTGATAGCTTTGTTCGAGGCATCCAGGCAAGAGGAGACAAACTCCCTCAACATTCCAGAGAAGCTAGCCTGGGTGCACTGGTCTGAAAAAAACAATAACAGTGGCAGGCAGTGTGGGGGCCTGATTGCAAAATAGCTGTATTCGCATATACGCCCTCACAATCAAGGACACACACACACACACACAGGCAACCAGATGAACACACACACACCTCTTTTGATTCTAGCCCATCTGAAAAGATAACAAAGTGACTCCCTAACATTCTTTGGGGCCTGCTTGTTAAAACATCTTGCACCCTAGCCTTGGAAATGTGTGTGTGTGTGTGTGTGTGTGTGTGTGTGCAGTTCGAGAACTAATAGTTTATTAAATCCAAAGAAAACATTTCTCTTCCTTTTTACAAACATTAGTATTAAGGTTTATATTATTACAAAAGAATCATATTATAGAGAAAATGTTAACTTGCATTCCACAATGCGCCCACACATAAACTGTAGACTGAAGAAATAAGATTAGGAAGATCTTACAGTTAGTAGCATCTAACCCATTTATTATGTATTGAACTACTATGGTCAAACCATGGCCAGGGCATTTCTGATATAATTAAATCATGGCATTTCATCAAATTTACCATATAAATAAGGGTCAAATGTAATGATTAATTAAAACCAGCATCATATGTAATGCTTAATTAATACCAGCAGAGGCCGATGTTGACCATGAAAAATATCTCCCACGGGGGCAGATCCCAACTTTTTGGCCCACACTGGGTGGAGTTATTTGAACTTTCATGGCTGCTGCTGCTGTTATGTTTTGTTTCTGTCATTAACGGACCTGTTTAACGTCTCGTGGGAATGCATGCGATTGACGGACTTAGACTGGACCGGGTGATTGAGAGTGTTTTTTTAATTGTGCTAGCCGATCAGCCTGGGTATGTATATTCACGCATATCTTTTTACAATAAAGTTATATCAGACTCTGGAATGTAGTGTCTATTTGGAAGAAAGTTTCAATTACGTGTAGTGGAATGGTCCTGACCCATCCCGACAGGGCGGTGAAAGGATTGTTTTATTTAATTATACTACAACGGACTCAGCCATGACCGTATGGGAGCGATAACGTCACCACAAAGTGCAGAATAAGTGCCAAAAATAAGACTACTGAGAGGAGCATATATCTTACTCGAAGCTGGCAAATGATCTAGCAACTGATAAGCTGACGGTGGTAAATGAGAAGCCGTCTGTTGATTCGCCGAGGCTGGTAAACTCATCTGCCTATAGCCCACTGGATTTGCAACCGGTCTGGCTGGTCACTTGCATACCTAGCCTGGCAACCCACTGGATTGGCAATTATTTTATTATTTTTACTGAATTAGGCAAATTTATCATCTCTGTTGCATTTGCAGTTTGAGTCTGCAGCTATCCACGAGGCAGCAGTCGTTCAATTCAAGCGAAGGACTTACGAAATCAGTTAACCTCATTAACTTTGGCCCACCAGAAGCAATTTTCACCAATTTTCTAGGCTAACGTTACTTGTCTTATTTAGCCTGTAAGTGTTATATCTCAAAAACAATTTACTGCAGCACATGTTTTGAAGTTTGAATTGAAGAAGAGGCCTATAGCCTACCATTCAGACATTTGCAACAGAATAAATTTGTCAGAATCGTCACAGAAGCCTATATATAGCCTAGGCTGCGTAATACGCATACAAATACGTAGCCTAATGTTTATGGAAGGCCAAAGCAATATATGTCTTTACACGTCATGTGTAAAGACGTAATTTTGTGTACAGAGGGATTCCAGAAGCATGCATTTTATCAACAGAATCTTCAGCTTCTGTTAAATATCTCAGCGACCATTTCGCATGGAGACTTAAGGCGTCTGTTATTTTTTTAAATTATTTTTAAAGTGGATATTCACACAAATACACTTCCAAACTGTAGATGCTCATATATCAGCTCAGCAGCTTATACATCATTGATAATTTGTTTACTAATCATTTTCCTGGTTATTCATCATTAAAAACAGTTATGATTACGATGAGTTTTGATTTTGAAAAGGGTCGAGTTTATCATTGGTTGAATGAAATTGAAAGATGTCTGCTGTTTAACAAAGGAGACTTTGTATATATATTTTTTAAAAGGCAGTATTATATTGCAGTTAATTATCTTTAATTAAATAATTAAATCAGATTATATGTGATGGGTCACAATATTGTGCTGTTCATTTTAATGCATAAATAAAACTTGCATGCACTGCAGATAAGCAGATACTCATACATGGCTTTATATAATCACATAAGATCTTAAAAACTACTGTGTTGTTATCTGTACAGAAAATCGCGAACCAGAACTACTATTTTACGCTCCCAAATGCGATACAGAAGAAAGGTCAGCAGCATGTAGCAACTGAAATTATTTGGCAATCATGTGTGTAATTGGTTGACTTGCTGGTGTCATTATTTTCTTGTTGAACACTTCAAATGAAATGAACACTTTTCAAATGAAAGCCTACTCGTCCTTCATTATATGCTTTTGCCTTTTGGTTTTTATTTATTTATTTACAAATGTCTGTGTCCTTTTTAAGGGGAATTTATAAAAGGATTAGGCATAATTATTCTGGCATATACACAATGTTTATAATGAGTCTGTTATTTAATCATTATTTGCAACAAATGTACAGTTTCAAATAAATCAAGTGTTTAAAAAATCTATAGCCTATGGATCAATCAATACAGACATAGGCCAACAAGGTCTCTCGCGGCGGAATGCGCTGTGGAAAGGGCGACCGTTCCGCTTACCGCTGCTCGTGGAACTCTACCTTGCATTGTGACGCCAAGACTCAGCTTCAAATAGAAATAGTGGTCTGCCATTTCTCACAAACTTCGATAGTCAACTGTAAAGTTGGGTGAATTGTTTTGTTGAGCCTATTTGGAATGGAAAAATAGCCTACCACAAAAATAACGCAAATAAGTCAAACCAAATAGGCCTACAGAAGAGCCATAGGCCTAAGTAAAAAAAAATATATATATATATATATATATTATTGCTTTTTTACGTCTTTTAAATGAATCAAGCTCTGCAAGTTCTTAAACATCAATGACACCTGTAAACATGGCATGATCTTAGGCTACTTCTGTGTTACACATTTATTAAATTATTTAAAACGATGCAATTGTATCTGATTATTCATGGATGGGACATGGGAAACACCCCCTCAAGCAGAGCAAATGATACTGTATATTCATTTTAAAAAATTTAGAACCCTCCTATATGATAATATATGGTTCTAGGTATAACCAGGTTCTGGAGGGTTCTAGGTAGAATCATCCTCTATTATTATAGAGGATTCTAGGTAGAACCTTTCCAGAGGGTTCTCCCACCCGGACAAGGAAAGAACATTGTACACATATCATATAATTAAATATTAAGTGTTTATAGACAAGTTTATACAGTTTAAAGCATTTTTATCATGAAAAAACCTGGCTCAGACAAATGAACAGCTCCATGGTGGAAACATTGTGATCAGCCAGAAGTGTGTGTGTGTGTGTGTGTGTGTGTGTGTGTGTGTGTGCGCGCGCGTGTGTTGTAGCTGATCGTGTCTGGAGGTCAGCACAAGAAATCGTTATAATGACTGTCGTGTGTGTGTATTCAGACCCCTACACTTTTTCCACATTTTGTTGTGTTATCGACTTAATTAAAAATTGATTAAATTTATATTTTTTGCCATCAATCTACACACAATACCCCATAATGACAAAAACAAATTTTTAGACTTATCTCATTTACATAAGTATTCAGCCCGTTTGCTGTGAATTTCCCTGAGAGATCACGCTAAAGCTTAAATGGAGTCCACCTGTGTTCAACTGTAGTGATTCTGATTATTTTAGAATAAAATCAGCCGTTCCTGAGTTAGTCATCATCAATTAAAAAATTTTTTTAAAAATGGATTCAGGTCAGGCGATTGAGATGGCCAGTTGAGAACATTGATTTTGTTGTCAGTAACCATTTCTTTGTTGATTTGGATGTATTTTGTGGATCATTGCTGTGCTGGAAGGTCCATTTTTATCCAACCCTGTCTTGGTAAAGTACTGCTGTTCATGATGCCATCATCTATCTTAACTTTGAGGAGTAGGTTTTTTGAGAGTTCTAGTTCCGATTCATAGTGTTCTATTCTGGAATAGTCCATTTTGCATTGATAACCCTTTATCATCAATTAGAATGAATTGGTATTCTAGAATGCATTTTAGAATGATCACACGTGACCGTCCTCCTCAAAGGGTTAAATACCTTCCTCTCCTCGCATCCTCTCCTGTATGTGATCTCACATGTGAGACTGTACTCATCAAAAGGGTTAAAAGGTCCTCCAGGACCTGAAGATGCAAAATAAACCCCCCCCCCCAAAAAAAATACCACTAGCCATATGTCAGTTTAGGGATGGGGTCCATTTCAACATCAGTTTCACCCCATTGGTGTGACTGGGGTGGAACTGATGTTGAAATAGACCCCATGCGTAGACTGAAATATGGCTGGTGGTCTTTTTTGGGGGAGTTTTATTTATCATGGAATTGCAAGTGCTACTTTGTTCCAATTAAAATATGGACTGTTTCTGCTGACATTTCATTCTTCACTGTGTAAATCTTTTTAGAAGTTCAGACTTAACCAGTGGCTATACTATGAAGCTGGGTTACTGATTAATTCAACACTGAGTAAAACCCAGAACACCTATTTTTACTTGTCCATATTTGAAGAGGTTCTAGGTGCATTAAGTCAGGCTTACCCAATTAGCCAACTTCATAGTATAGTAAGCCCTTAAGTCCATGTTCCAGGTTTTACTCAGTGCAGAAGTCAAGCTTACTCAGGTAGCCAGCTTTGTGAAATAACCCACTGATTGGTCAGTTGGACAGTATTGTGTACAACTGTACAACACAAATGTTATTAATGTGAGATTAAATAAAATAAAAAAGAAATTCAAGTAATCTGTTGTATTTTATTGTGGCAAAGTAATTTATTTGACAGTTTCTTAAAAAGGATGGTTCACCCATATCACAATAAAACATCAGTTTTCAATGGGGAAAGTCAGTTTCGATATCTGTATCGCTTTAAGGATAATGAAAAGCCAAGAATCCAAGAACATCCATTCATTCCGCATTAATAATGGTGGATTTAAACAGAGCGAATCGATGCGGTTAGAAAGATGGACAAACTGGACTTTTAAAGCAACTTTTCCGTGAGCATTAAAAAAATAATTTTATGAATTGCAAACCATGGTCCGTAGAGTTCATTAATAATCTCATTCAATACACCGTACCACTGGATATCTAGCTAAAGATAGAACACACTTGCATAAATGGCAATCTCGCTACACTAAAGATCATTATTTCAGTTTGCTAGCAAGCCTTGCATTAAACGTTTGGCATTAAAAGTTAGCTAACGTTAGCCTCTTGCTAGCTAATACAAACAAATTCAAATATGGCCTCTTAATTAATCTTGAAATCACAGACAAAATAGTGTCCTCTTCCACTACATATATTGCTTTGGCCTTCCATAGCCAAACTACACGTTTTGGCCCAAACGGCGTTCCATAGTAAACGGACGTGTATAAGTACATGTATATGTACGGACGTGTATAAGTACCCTACAGTAGAAAGTGAGCATAGTTCACTTCATTTATAGTCAAATTGCTTGTAGTTGCTGTTGTGGTTAATATTTTCTACGAACACTGTAACCTAGTTTAGGTTATGTAGTGTTAACATTATTTGATTTGGGGGGTATTTTTTGGGGGGGCCTTGAGTGTGCTAAAATGGGGTATTAGTGTTGTTAGTTGACATTTGTTACCTCTATTAAGACATTTTGTGGGTCTAGAAACTTCATCACTCAGCCTGGCCTGGATGTGCACACTTAAGTCATCTCATGGCAATGCCGTCACAATCATAGAGGGCAGGATTGTGTTATGAATATCTGTGGGTCTGTACTTGCACTAGACTAGTTCAATAGCCAGTTTCCATCCAGCCTGTGAAGGTATAAGCAAAGACAGACATATTAAATAAGTGTAACAACCTACTCCCGCTACGTGTCACAATCTACCCGGCCTGCTCGCTTTTGTTTTGCCAGGTTAGCTAGCTTGAGCCAACAACATAAGACAGTCAATACTAATATCTACTGATAATCCGCATGTTGTAGTTTAAAATTATATATGTTATGATTTGTTCACAGCTAACACATGACAGTAGCTGAAAAATACGTGTGACGTAAAAAGAAAAGAAAAAATTCTTAAATTTAACATTCGGTGAAAGCTCACTAAAATGATACGAAGCCGGTCTTTTGAAATCCGGAGGTGAAAGAAGGTGTGTATGAAGTTGTGCAACGTGATTGGCTGCATCCTAGGCGAGAGGGTAGGCGAGAGTCGATGTCGAATTAGACGGAATAAGGTCGAGATCAATTCTGCACGGCAAACAAACAATAAGGGCGAGGCAATGATCGGAGTCAAAGTCAAACGGAACAGCCTCGCAGCCACCAATTGCTGCTCCCTCAAGGCACCAGCCATACTGTTTTCATTTGCATTTTGTCCTCTACCTAGTGAGTGGCACATAAATCTTTAATAATTCCCCAATACATTCTGACTATTCAGCCTTTGTTATTTATAATGTTACTGTCATCTTCTTGAGTTATATTATTTAAGTGAGGCCAATGTCATTTGTTACAAACAGCTTATAATTTGCATTGATGTTGATAACATAAC
Source organism: Ilyophis sp. 1 JC-2022 (assembly GCA_022702515.1). Lineage (NCBI taxonomy): Eukaryota > Metazoa > Chordata > Actinopteri > Anguilliformes > Synaphobranchidae > Ilyophis > Ilyophis sp. 1 JC-2022. The sequence goes on from CM040405.1 coordinate 98,868,912, forward strand.
ATAGTGACGAGAACAGGACATTTAGACGAACAATGCTCGCCATTTTTCTACCACTAAAGCAGTGGTCCCCAAGCCTGTTCCTGGAGATCTCCCATCCTGTAAATTAACATTTCAAGCCTTATTTGGCACACCTGAATCTACTAATTGGCAGATTAAGGAGAGCTCGAGCTGTTGAATGAGGTGTGCTTTGTTAGGGTTGGAATGAACACCTTTCGATCTCCAGGAACAAGGTTGGGGACCACTGCACCAAAGGATACATACATCTCACCGTTTTCCGACAAACGAAATTCTCTACTGCACGATATTAAGCCTGGTCTTGAAAAATCCCAGAGTTTCTGCCTCTATTTTTGACCTGGGAAGATATTCCACACAGTGACTACTCTCTGTGTGAAGAAATGCTTCCTTCCATGTGGAATTGAGCTTTTGCTCATTTTCATCCATGCCCTCTCATTCTACTGACTGAACCCGACCTGAAGAATCTCTTTAATCCCTTTTATGAATGTAAAAGCCTCAATCAAATCTCCCTGAAATGTCCCTTTCCTAAACTGGAATAGATAAATTTATAATTTCGTTTCCTTTTCCATAATTTGTCTTTCATACCAGGAAAAATTTAGTCGCCCTTATTAGAACATTCAGACTTTCAAAGGCTGTATGTAGAGCTTCCCCGGTATTGATTTTTTCCTTACCACACAAATAAGCATTTAAACCGTCGCGGTAACGGCCATAAAAAATGTTTTGAAACCTCAGATGTTATAAAATCATTGGTTCTTAAATAAACTTTTCAAATGTGTTTATTCCTGTCGTAGTCTATTCTTTATAGCCTATCTTGTCTAAATGTCTATCTTTATTCCAGTGTTGTCATTAAGAGGCCGACTTGCCAAGCATGCATTCGTTATTGAAACACAAACAACATGGGATAGGCTACTGAACACTGTTTATTGACAGTAACACGCTTGCGAGAACAAAGAACAAATTGTTCTTGAATCTAAATGTGCAAATAACAACAGAAACAGTCGATAGGCCATTACACATTTATTAAGGCTTTGCACTGCAAAGTTAAGAATTAAATACAAATTCTTAAGCGCACGTTCGTTGCGGCAATTGCTATAATTAATTAATAAAAGGCCTAATAAATTAAAGGCCATGTTCCCGCTTTAGTTTAGCCTACTCTCTCCCCCACTCTCTCGAAAGGCCTTTGAAGTGACTCCTCTTATTGCGACTTGGTATTCCTAGCAAGAAAAACAACATATTAACCCTGTCGGGTTTGAGAGATGCCCTCAATGGAGTGACGATATTCCCCGCTGCACTGAACACCCGCTCAGATGCAGTGGTGGTGGCGCATATTGCCATGTATTTTCTGGCAACCTCTGCAAGTAGCGGGTATGTGGACTGGTTGTCGCGCCACCATGCAAGAGGATCTGAATGTGAGTCTGAATTGAAATAAACTGGAAAAAACCCCAGCGGTGATCAGCTTGACGTGGGCGTGACGTGATTGCGTTATCGCGGTAATGTGCGAACCGCGGCAGCTCTAGCTGTATATCTTTCTTGTAGTACGGTACCCAGAAGTGCACGCAGTACTCTGTGTGGTCTGACAAAGGTATTTATACTCAATACTTTTGCCTTTATATCCCAGCATCCTGTTGCCTTTTTGCAATTCTGTATGATTCCGTGTTTTCATTGCAATTCCATTTTCATTTGTGAATTCCGTGAAATCCTCCACAATTCCGTGAAAACGGAATCCATAGGGCTCTAAGAGTGTAAAGAATGTGTCAGCTGCTGCAGTAGGACCTGTTTGATTAAGCCTAAATCCCTTTCCCTGTTTCCCTCCAGGAGCTGCACTGTACACCTTTGAGCAGCAGTATGATGCAGGCAGGATTCTGTCTGGGATAGGACTCTGAGACATAACCAGAGCTCACTGAGCAGCACAGGATCAGACAGAAAGAAGAGGAACTCAGTAGACTGGGGTCTGTCCACATGGCAGAGTCAGAGAAAGAGTGTGCTACACCAGGACTTGACATACTGGAGCCAGAGTGTGTGACAGCACACAGCGGGGTCAGTGATGTACACCACACAGGCACATCACTGATTAAGATACAAACTGATCCGGGCTCCACCCACACTGGGGATCTTAAGACAGAGAGCCTAGACTTTACAGAGCTGGGATATGTAATCCGTCTGCATCCAGACCAAATCAAAAGAGAGGATGATGATGGGGGATATCTTAAGGCAGAACACATCAGTGACTTTCCGGATTTTATGGGTTTTATTATTAAACCTGATCAACTGAAATGTGAATCCAGTGAAAGTTTAGTGAGTGATCTCATGAATACTGAGATGAATGGAGCTGCTGTTGATCACAAAGACCAGACTGTACCAGGGCAATGTGCAGAAGAACCAAATGCAAACTATAAAAAAGAAGACGTTCATGATCTGCCGACCCAATGTGGGGATGTAAATCATCACTGTGACATAAACAATGAGAATAGAGGGGAAAAGCATACAGGTGAAAAACCCTACAAATGTATTCATTGTGGGAAGTGGTTTTCCCAAAAAGTGTATTTAAATAGACACCTGAGAATGCATACAGGTGAAAAACCCTACAAGTGTACACAGTGTGGGAAGTGGTTTTCCCAAATATCTTCTTTGAATTGCCACCTGAGAATTCATACAGGTGAAAAACCCTACAAGTGTACACAGTGTCAAAAGTGTTTTGATTATAAATCTCAATTAGATGATCACATTAGAATGCATACAGGGGAAAAACCCTACAAATGTATTAATTGTGGGAAGTGCTTTTCCCACAAATATTCTTTAAATAAACACCTGAGAATTCATACAGGTGAAAAACCCTACAAGTGTACACAGTGTCAAAAGTGTTTTGATTATAAATCTCAATTAGATGATCACATTAGAATGCATACAGGGGAAAAACCCTACAAATGTACTCATTGTGGGAAGTGCTTTTTCCAGAAAGGCTCTTTAAAGAGACACCTGAGAATGCATACAGGGGAAAAGCCCAACAAATGTACTCATTGTGGGAAGTGCTTTTCCCAAAAATTCCATTTAATTAAACACCTGAGAATTCATACAGGGGAAAAACCCTACAAATGTATTAGTTGTGGGATGTGCTTTTCCCAAATATCTTCTTTAAATAACCACCTGAGAATGCATACAGGTGAAGAACCCTACAAGTGTACACAGTGTCAAAAGGGTTTTTGTACAAAATATTTTTTAAATAAACACCTGAGAATGCATACAGGTGAAGAACCCTACAAGTGTACACAGTGTCAAAAGGATTTTTGTACAAAATCTTCTTTAAATAAACACCTGATAATGCATACAGGTGAAGACCCCTACAAGTGTACACAGTGTCAAAAGGGTTTTTGTACAAAATATTTTTTAAATAAACACCTGAGAATTCATACAGGTGAAAAACCCTACAAGTGTACACAGTGTTAAAAGTGTTTTGATTATAAATGGCAATTAGATAATCACATTAGAATGCATACAGGGGAAAAACCCTACAAATGTATTAATTGTGGGAAGTGCTTTTCCCACAAATATTCTTTAAATAAACACCTGAGAATTCATACAGGTGAAAACCCTACAAGTGTACAGTGTCAAAAGTGTTTTGATTATAAATCTCAATTAGATGATCACATTAGAATGCATACAGGGGAAAAGCCCAACAAATGTACTCATTGTGGGAAGTGCTTTTTTCCCAGAAATTCTCTTTAAATAGACACCTGAGAATGCATACAGGGAAAAACCCTACAAATGTATTAATTGTGGGATGTGCTTTCCCCAAATATCTTCTTTAAATAACCACCTGAGAATTCATACAGGTCAAAAAGTCATACATGTGTACACAGTGTGAGAAGTGCTTCTCCACAATATTGAATTTAAATCGCCATGAGATGATTCATACAGCTTAGCCCTACAAGGGTACTCGGTCTGGGAAAGCTATCCTTAACAAAGTATAATTTAAATATCCAGCAGCATGTTCATATGGACAAAAAGCCCTTAGTTGTATTCAGTGTGAGAAGTGTTTTAATACAATATATTTTTTCGATGTACACCTTAGAATTCCTAAAGGTGAAAATCCCTACGTTTCCTCAGTGTGGAAAGTGTTTCTCTCGACTATTTAATTTAAATCCTCACCAGATAATTCATACAGGTGAAAGGCTTATAAATGTATAAGTGTTTTACTTCAAAATCTGCTTGAGATTTCCACTTGAGAAATCATACAGGTGAAAAGCCCTAGAGGTCTACATGGTATGGGAAAAGCTTTTTGATTAAATATGCTCTAAATCACCTCCTGAGCATTTATACAGGAGTCTTTAAAAATATATATATATATTTTAATTACTACAAGAGAATTCATGCAGGTGAAGAGCTTGACAAATGTACTCATTGTGTGGGAACTGTTTCAAATGATGATTGAATGCCTGAGCATTCCTCTTTCATAAATAGTTACAGCAGTCAGCAAGCTAAACCACCTAGCTAGCTGGAGATACCTAATTGGATATTACATTACATTACATTATAGCTCTTATCCAGAGCGACGTACATAGTGCATTTTCAAACTAGGAACAAGAGCGTTTAAAAACAACCCTAAAAAGGCAAATACGAATCTAAGTACTAGGCGCAGTCAGTATGATTGTTTTTTTGTTTTGTTTTTTTGGTGGGGGGGGTAATTACACAACATTAATAACAATAGTCACAGGGAGGTAGGGAGGGGTGGAGAGAGGTGCAGCTTGAAGAGGTGAGTCTTCAATCTGCGCTTGAAGCTCCACGGGAAGGTCATTCCACCACCGTGGGGCCAGGACAGACAGACGTCGAGACCGGGTGATAGTATGAAGAGGGGGTGGGGGTACCAGTCGTCCTGAGGAGGCGGAACGCAGGGATCTGGCAGGTGTGTAGGGTCTGATTCGTTTTTGGAGGTATGGAGGGGCAGATCCTCGGACTGCCTGGAAGGCGAGCACCAATGTTTTGAATTTGATGCGAGCCATCACCGGCAGCCAGTGGAGGTCAATGAGCAGGGGGGTGACATGGGAGGTTGAAGACCAGGCGCGCTGCTGCGTTCTGGATAAGCTGAAGGGGTCTCATGGCCGATGCTGGCAGGCCAGCCAGGAGAGAGTTGCAATAGTCCAGGTGGGACAGCACCATTGCTTGGACCAGGAGCTGGGTTGAGTGGGTGGTGAGGAAGGGGCTGATTCTCCTGATGTTGTACAGGAAGAACCTGCATGTCCGGGTTACTGCAGCGATGTTCTCGGAGAGGGACAGCCTGTTGTCCATCACGACTCTGAGGTTCCTGGCACAGGGCGTTGGGGTCAGTGGAGTGTCTCCTAGGGAAATAGAGAGATTGAGAGGAGGAGAGGTTAGAGCAGGAATGTAGATGAGCTCAGTCTTGCCAGGATTGAGCTTGAGATGGCGGTTGTCCATCCAGCTCTGGATGTCTCTCAGGCAAGCAGAGATGCGGGCTGATACCTGAGTGTCAGAGGGTGAGAAGGAGAGAAAGAGTTGAGTATCGTCAGCATAGCAGTGGTAAGAAAGACCATGAGCAGTGATAACAGGGCCAAGGGATTTGGTGTAGGTGGAGAAAAGGAGGGGACCAAGGACTGAGCCCTGGGGGACTCCTGTGGTAAGGGGACAGGGTGCCGATACTTTACCAGCCCAGGCAACCTGGGAGGAGCGTTCCGAGAGGTAGGACTCAATCCAGGCCAGGGCTGAGGATATCTGTAGCAGTACTGTGTAGCTAGCTATCTAGCTTCTTGTCTGATGTTCGAACACTCAACCCAGTATTTGTAAGTCGTAACTGCACAATGAGAAAAAATATTATTTCACTTGTATGGGGTGTGAATTATTTTAATAATTTTAAACATTTTAAAATTGTCTGAACATATACATTTTTATTTATTTATTTTTTATATTTCATATACAGTGCCCTCCACTATTATTGGCACCCCTGGTAAAGATGAGCAAAAAGGGTTATAACAAATTCACCATTTGGTACATTCGCTTAATCTCACACTAAAAAATATTTAAAATACACACTTTTTAATATTTGGTCGCATATCTTTTGCATGCCATGACTTCCTGATGTCTGTGACCCAACAACATGAAAAGACTCTTGATATTTTCTGGTACTTTTACAAGCAATACTATAACGTCTCTGCATTTGAATGGATCTCTGTGGGAATTGGGGGGTGGGACTAGATTTAGCTGTAAATTATGCTAGAAGAGTATTGAATACATGGTTGGTAAAATGGCAGTAAGTCATCAAGGGTTTGAGGTATCAAACGAGCCTCAAACCATCACTCTGCTGCCAGATATGCAGTAGATATGGATGGATCACTTTAAGGGTTGTTTCTCCTGACAAATTTTACTTGGAGCCATTTAGCCAACCATGTGTTTCATACTGTTCCAGCATAATTTACAGCTAAATCTAGTCTCTCCAAATGCAGAGACGTTATAGTATCGCTTGTAAGAGTACCAGAAAATATCAAGTCTTTTTGGGTCACAAACATCAGGAAGTCATGGCATGCAAGGATATGTGACCAAATATTAAAAATTACTTTTTTATATATATATAAATGCAGGGGTGTCAATAATTGTGGCACACATGGTTTTGTTAAAAATAATTGTCTTAATGAGGGAATTTGTTTTCTCATAATAAATTTACTTCGATTAAAGTTTGGATTTTTCTTTTTTTTTTTTGTGTGAGATTAAGCAAATTCACCAAATGGTGAATTTGTTATAACCCTTTTTGCTCATCTTTACGAGGGGTACCAATAATAGTGGAGGGCACTGTATATCTCTATTAAATTAAATAAATAACAGCAACAAATGTGTAAACTATGGTGTACTTGTGGTATTTTACCATGCAAAAATTATAATGTAAATGGCAGCAATGCCATTGGATTACATTTATCACCCTTGTGCCACAAAAACTTGAAAATTAAGTGTTAAAGGGTGAATTGAATTGTCATTTCTTTTTTGTCATGGATCATGCAATTACAATAATAAAACTGCTATTTCAAATGTTTCATTTTTATTTAAATTATGACTGGGTTATGTCGTAGAGGTTCAGAAATTAACTTTAAAATGAAAACGTGTAAATTATGTTTTTGGTCACATTGAATGAAAATTAAATTTTCGTTTGAATTTGGACCAGATAATGCTTCCATGCAGGCTCGGCCATAGAATAAGGCTTCCAGTTTATTTGCCAGCGTTTTCTATAAAAATAAAAGTTTTGTGTTGCTTTTTAAGAGATGAGAATTCTGATGACAGCTGATACTTCAGGACTTTCTAATTCTCAGCACATCTACTTTGTCTAACTAGAAGTGGGGTGAAATTGGTTTCTCATAATGTGTACTCTTCGAGCAAAATTTGTGATGCCTAATATGCAAATAAGGGTGGATGTAGTTAAAGCATGTTATAATCGTGCAGCATTATAAGTGCAGATAGCAATTTTTGCGTTCAATACAAAAACGTAAATTCGAACTTTTATTGTGAAATTTCCCGCTGCCACGCTTACCGGAAATAATTTTTTTATTGTGGCTTTTCTGGGTAGCTTTACACGCCTCGAGCTTCCATAAACTCTGAAATCTATAATACGTTTTATGGTTCGGACAGCTTCAGCACACACACGGGATCATTCCCCGCCAAGAATTACATTACTGTGTAATTTGCATAGTTAAGCAAACGACTGAGTTGAAGTACCTAATTGAGTCAACGAATAAGAGGTAAGTGTTTTTTAATTTTGTCCTCCCCGTAATGTTTGTGACAGTAGGTAAAGCGCACGTGATTGTATAATTAATTCGAAAACTTAATACTGGCCCTACATTACTCCTCAATTAGATAAGGTAAAACATGTCGTAAATAATGTTTGCTACCTTGTCGGACAGGTTGTTCAGTAGGTCTAAATCGCACCAAAAATGTTACTCACGCATGCAAAACACTGTATATGTCAATTAAAACTTGCTAAATCTACACCTGCTGTAAAAGGTATTCATGTAAGAATGAGGCCAGGTTACAACAAACAATATTGGATATCTTTGCCCACACAAATAATACGAACTCCATTCGAAAGAAATGTCACGTGTTTTCAAAATTATTTAATGTACAAACTCCAATTCCAAAAAAGTTAGGACTGTAAAATACACATAAAAGCAGAAAGCAGTGATTTGTAAATTCTCTTTTACATATATTTAATTGAAAACGGTACAAAGAAAAGATATATAATGTTTTATCAACTTTTTTGTAAATATATACTAATTCCGAATTTGATGCCTGCAACACCTTCAAAAAAAGTTGGGACGGGCAAAAAAAGACTGAAGTAAAAAAACCAACAACAAAAAAACCTGTTTGGAACATTCCATAGGTAAACAGGTGATGCTACCATGACTGGGTATAAAAGGATCTCAAAATACCATCTTATTTCAGGTACTCTTACAAGCGATAATATAACCTCTCTGCATTTTTTTTAAATTGGGGGGCTCGTGGTAAGCTATTGTAGCCTAACTATAGCATTACATACTTAATAAAAAAAAGGCGTTGCTGAAAATGTGAATGCATGATCAGTCAACCTACCATGTATAAATAAGGGTTAAATAAATGTTTTTAAATTGAGAATATGGTCATTCAAACTTTGTCAAAACGGTGAAGTGGCTGTTATTAGGGATGCTATTAGCGCTGATATATCTGCCAACGATTGGTATTGATCGCCTAATACTAAAAAATTCTGATCTCCTGAAACCTACTGTTACCCATCTCACAAGGACATGCTACTTAGTTCCTGGAACTCTGCTGTGGAGTCAAAAAAAAAACTGCAAAAAACTACATACATTGCAGATTCTTACCGGATTAAATTGAAGCATACTATCTTTAATCAATTAAATAACTCATAACCTCCCTCTGTGTAACTAATGCAGCCCAAATAGGGCTCCAGATGAAAGATGAAATCACAGAAAACTGTGCTTCATTTGTGAATTCCATGAAATTGTCTGTGAATTTAAATCTGATCATGAAGTATGAATCCAGTGAAAGTTTTGTGAGTCATCTCATGAATACTGTGATGAATGGAGCTGGTGCTCATCACAAACACCAGACTGAACCATGGCAATGTGCAGAAGAGCCAAATGCACGCTGTAAAAAAAATCATTCTTGATCTGCCAACACAATGTGTAAATCCTCACCATGACATAATCAATGAGAATAACTGGACCGGATCCGGACCCCAGCCGGACCCTCAGAGAGAATCACTGCGTGCATAGCAGCCCTGGGCGAGTTGGAATCACGGTCAGGAGCTTTAGGAGGAGTCGTGCCCTGAAGAGGACGTGGCACCCTTCTGTCCTACTGCCGGCTGACGGGATTGTGTGGCGGTGATTCTCTAGCGGTTGCTACATGGGGGGAATTTAATTAGAATAGGGGTTCAATTGGCTACTAAATTGGGAGAGAAATTGGGGGAAAATCAGAAATAATTTTTATTTATTTAATAAATAAAAAAACAGTGTCAGAAGTGTTTTCATACACATTCTAATTTAGATAGACACGTGAGAATTCATAGAGGTGAAAAGCCCAACAAATTTTTTCATTGTGGGAAGTGCTTTTCTCAAATGTCTCATTTAAATACCCACTTGAGAATTCATACAAATGAAAGCCTGTATAAGTGTACAAAGTGTGAGAAGTGCTTTCATACAAAATCTAATTTAAATCTGCTTTTCCCAAATATCTCATTTAAATAACCATCAGAGAATTCATACAGGTGAAAACCCGTACGAATGTATATATTATGGGAACTGCTTTTTCCAAAATTCTAGTTTAAACGCCCATCTGAGAGTTCATACAGGTGAAAAACCCTACGAGGGTACTCAGCCTGTTAAAGGTGTCTTTAACAAAATTTTATTTGAATATCCAGCAGCATGTTCATATGAATGAAAAGTCCTTCATTGTATTCAGTGTGGGAAGTGTTTTCGTACAATATATTTTTTCATCAAGGTGAAAATCCCTACTAATTTCCTCAGTGTGGGAAGTGCTTCTCCCGTCTTTTTTATTTAAATCTCCAGATAATTAATTCTGGTGAAAAGCCATACAAGTCTACGCTGTATCAGGCGTGTTTCATACATAGACTGATTTACATATACACCTGAAAATCTATACAGATGAAAAGCCCTACAAATGCTGCTTTTCCAATGTATTTCATTTTCAGTAGGCTTCAGAATTTCTGGGAGTCTTGACTGGAAATGCACTAAATATATATAAAAAAAATATTTAAAAAACATTGAGAAATGTCAACATGTGTGAAATATTGTACTTTATTAATGTTTCCATGGAACCAACCAGGGCCGTGTCTAGGCACGAGGGGGCAATGCCCCCGACAATATGAAGTCTGCTCCCATAGCGCCTTCAGCAGGCTATTACAGCTACATATGATTTGGCCAATCATAAAAATGTCGTGTGTGTGTGTGTGTGTGTGTGTTAGCTAGCCTACTGCTTCGTGTTGGCTAGTCAGGCTACACTTTCCTCAAAATTTGGAATACTTCACATATATTAAAATACCCTATCATATCTGTCTCTCTTACGTTCTCTATCACTCTCACGGTGAAATGGCAGCCGTCAACAGAGGCACCCCCCGGCGTCTCAGGCATAGAAAAGTATGGCTAAAATATAAATGAAAATGATGAGTCAGTTACAGTAACGTAGTTTCACATATAAGATTAGATAACAATTTGGTATTATTGGGCATAAATAAAGTTGTCCTTGTGTAAGATGAGGGGGGTGGAGGTGGGTTTAAAATGTAATAAAATAATTGTATCCACTAATATACTGATTAGCCTATACTTTAGCTTAATATGAAACCATCTCAAATCTCATCTAGGGCTTTGAAAAAAATAATAAAATGTTCATAAATTAAACATTTTATTTTAGAAAATGCCCTGTGTGGCCCTGGAACTAACCAAAATCATTCAGTCATTTAAAATTTTAATTAAAAACGATTTCCTCCAAATCAAGGTTTCACAATGAATGTCAGCCCTTCAGCGTATTGTAAATAAAATCTTCCAAAGTTTAAATAGGAGTGAAGTTCCACTGATTTAAGCTTATCTAAGTCTGAAGGAACTATATTGTGTCATTACATCACTTCCTTTTTCACTAGGGCATAAACACACATGCAATATCCTTTTGCCATCCAGCACCATTTAGAAAAAAAGGAACTGGCAGTTCAAAAGAGAAAGATGGTCATAGATCTTCATACATCTGTTCATTGCTTCATAGATCCTCGAACGATTGAAAATGCCAATGAGCACTGTCAGGGTAATTATTAAAAAATTCAAAAGATATGGAATATTTGAAAATCTGATAGGTAGAGGATGCATTTTTCCCCCCATGATAGAGAGGAGGATGGTGAGAGAAGAAACAATCCCCAAGTATCACTGTGAAAGAATTGCAGGTTTTGGTGACATATTGGGGTCAACAGGTTTCAAAAAGCACCATCCGACGCCACCTCCACAACCACAGGCTCTTTGGAAGGGTTGTGAGAAGAAAGCATTTTCTGTCCCCACGACACAGAAGCAAGTGCTTGGAGTTTGCCAAACGCCATTTAAATTATGACTGGACAAAGGTGCTGTGGTCAGATGAGACCAAAATTTAATTGGTCAGATACAGCATCAGCATGTTTGGTGTAGAAACATGCATTTCCAGGTAGAGGTACCTCATACTCACTGTGATATATGGTGGTGGGTCAGAAATGTTTTGGGGCTGTTATGTCCAGAGGTCCAGGGCCACTGGTTCAAATCAATGGCTTAATGGATTCCACTGGTTGCCTCTAGCAGAAGGCTGAGATTTTACAGCAAGACAATGACCCAAAGCGTACCTCAAATTCCACACAGGAATGGTTTTGTGACAAAAAAATGTTCTTCAATGGCCATCTGTCATCAGACCTCAATCCAATCCAAAACCTAAACTGAAGAGGGCAGTTGATGAGCGCAAACCCAAGAATACGAAGGATCTTGAAAGGATCTGCATAGATGAATGGTCCAAAATCCCTCCAAATGTGTTCCTTAACCTTGTCAAACATTACAGGAAAAGACTCCTTGCTGTTCCCCTTGCCAGAGGTGGTTGCACTAACTACTAAACCAGGGATGCAAGTAATTATGAAACCTTGATTTTGGTGAAATGTATTTTTTATGAAATAAATGTATGATTTTGGTTGGTTCCATTGAAACAGTCATACATTACAATGTAGATCTTGGCATTTTGAGTATCTCAATTATATTGTTTATAATTTTTATTTTGTTTTCAGTATTTTTTGTGCATTGCCAGACATGGGTGCCAGTAATTCTGCAGCCCACTGTAAATGACCATCAGAGAATTCATACAAGCGATAAGCCCCACAAGTGTACACAGTGTGGGAATGTTTTTAATAAAAAATCAGAAATATATACAAAAATATCTGCCACCATGTTCATATGGATTAATAGCCCAACATTTTATTCAGTGTGAGAAGTGTTTTAATACAATATACTTTTTAGATGTACACTTGAGAATGTGTGCAGATGAAAAACCCTCAGTGTCCTCAGTGTGGAAAGTGATTTTTTTAAGTGGTTTAAATCGCTACTAATTCATACACGCCTTACAAAAGCCTTACAAATGTACAAAGAGTGAGAAGTGTTTTAATACAAAATCTGCTTTGAATTTCCACAGAAATCATAGAGGTGAAAAGCCATAAAGTTGGTCACGGTGTTTGATGAACTTTTTGATGAAATCTGCTTTAAATTGCCACCTGAGCATTCCATTCATACAGCCTTTAAAATTTATGTTTAAAAAAAGTAAAAGATTTTAATGACCAAAAGAATTCATACAGGTAAAGAGCCTCGCAAATGTTCTCAGTGCGGGAAGTGTTTATGAAAGCAACCATGATGTCTTTTGTGTGGGAACCGTGTCCACTGAATGTTAGCTGTAATTTCTTGTAGATTGAAGGGGGATATTTTGTGATGACATTGAGACCAGTATCATTTGTTTGAAAGAAACAATGTGAAAACTCTTTGGATATACTGTAAACAGAAACATGGTAATGTGTATTATATTATTGATGGTAATGATTGTAAATATTAACTTAACAGTACTGGACTTTTTCAGCATCTATATTGCCAGTAAAAGAACTATAATGTGCATGTCAGCAGAAGCTGGTCATTAGACTTCAGTATGTTTCATCTGAGATATCAGTTGGGGGTCTTTGTTCATATGCATTGCACCGTGGATTTGGCCTCTGGGATCAAGATAGCATGTGAAACATGTAAAGTACTGTTCTTTCTCAGGACCTTTCTTATTATTCTTCTTTCTTCCCATTTTTGTAAACAATAGTCCTGCAGTCCATCAGTTGCCCTGGCTCAATCAGCTAATGAGTCATATACACCAGTACTGATTCACTCGTAACTTAGACCACAATGTAATGCTACAAGAACACTCATCAGATGCTGTTCATGTCGCAGAATGTAGCTAAAACATCAGATCATGTAAATGATTGAGCTAACCAAATAATTAAGTGCAGAAGTTAGTCAATTATATCTTCCCGTAATCATTTCATATATTTATTTAAAATGTATAATCATCGATAAGTAGAATGTGTCTGATTGAGTACACTGTAGTGTTTTGAGTGAGAAAATGATCATGTAAACATATGCAGTGCCATTGGATTTGATTTACTACCCTTGTGCCAGAAAAAAATTAAGATAAAATATTAAACGGCAAATTGATTTCCTTTTTGTCATGGATCATGCAATTACAATAAAAACTGTCAAATGTGTTTTTTTGTTTTTTTTTCCATTTAAATTATGACAGGGTTCTGTTGTAGAGGGCAAGAAAATAAATGTAAAATGAAAATTTTCAAATTGCGTACATTAGTGCGTACATTAAGATGAAAATGAAAACAAAGTGGGATTTAGCATTTTAATTAGATTTATGTCATGGTTTTTGCGCACATCGAATGTAAATGAAAAGCAATTGCCAATTAGCATTTTCATTTGAATTATGAGATTATGCTTTCATAGAAGCTAGACCACACAATAAGGCTTCTGGTTTATGTTTGCCAGCCTTTTCTAGTAAAATAAATGTACGTTTGTGTTGTTGCTGTTGAAGAGATGAGAATTCTGACTACAGCTGACGCTTCAGGAATTGAGAATTCCGAGCGCATTTTAAAATCTGACGAGAAGAGGGGTGAAATGGGTACCTAGAGTCTACTATTTGAGCAAAATGTGTGATACCTAACATGCAAATAAGATGTGTGTAAGTCGTTGTTAAACCCCAGTCACAATTCCTAGGTCAAATGCAGTGTCTGAAACTCATCTTATTCTTATAATAGACACACTGAGGAAACCACAAAACACATTTGAGACAGGCTCTGTAAAACAGCACTACACAAATTAAATAGAATTTAATTGAATACTTCTTAGAATCTTTTTCCTTCTCATGAGAACAAGATTTGTGATCTGTAATAAGCAACAGTTAACAGTTGAGCCTCTGAGGGATCCATTTCTCCCTAGTTTTACTGATTTAGAATCCTTTGCTTTGCAGGAGAGCAAGATTTGTACTTGCTGACAGGATCACATAAGATAGTAAAATATGACAAAATACATTTTGTTGACAAAGTGATAAAATGTATTCATGAAGACTTGCAAAGATCTTCAGTAACCAACTCGTGTTACAATCGTGCAGTATTCTATGTGCAGGGTTGCCAGATCTTGTAAGATGTTCCACCCAAATGGTGACTCAAAACTAGCCCAAATTATAGGCAATTTTTTTTTACCAAAACCAACGTATTTTAAATAGAAATCATGTTTTTACTTTTTAAACTTGTGCGGGCTTTGCATTTTTACCCGTGACTGCACTTTGAAAGTATCCCAATTTAGCTGTAAAACAATACTTCCACAGTGCGGTTGGAAAATAGTATGAAAGTATCCCAATTTAGCTGTAAAACCGCGGCTATGGCAACAATGGTGGGACGTCTTCTGACCTGCTTACAATACTTCCACAGTGCGGTTGGAAAGTAGTATGGCGGATATTTTTTGTGGACTGCTAAACAGTGCACATTAAACAGCACACTTCTGCCAGTGCACTTATAAGCACCTATAGAGCTCCATAGTCCCGCCACATCCTATCCCTGGCTAGTCCCGGAAAAATGCCGGAAGCCATTACCTGCCCCGACTTCGGGATCTTTGTCACCCTTATGATGATATTATGGCATTGTATGGACCAAACGTTGACATATATGTGATACTAAGTCCGTTATATACCCACCATCGCGTTTAAATAAAATTTTAATTGTATAATTAACAGAGTTTCAGAAAATATAACTACACTACCCAGAATACTCGGTCGTACATCGCCAGCTCCTGCTTTTGCTAGTATGCAGTAGCTACCAGCCACTCTGCTAGCGAAAATGGCTATCACTCGGTCTGCTCTTGTAACTTATTATGGAAGTAGCTACCGGCCAAAAAAGGAGCTACCGGCCGCTCTGCTAGCGAAAATGGCTATCACTTTGTCTTATGGAAGTGAAACTAAGAGTATCACCAAGGGCGAGAATCACTATCAGTCTGGCCATGTCGAAAGTGTCAGCTTTATGACTTTCACTCCAGCAATGGTGGTGAGCAAGTAGCCCGGATGTTGTAGTCGTTTTAGCTGTTTAAAAAAAAAACTTATTTGTTGGACATAATTTCAAATGACCAATTTTATAAATTAAAATGTGACAAAACACTCTCTTTGGTGTTTTGAACGTCTAGCTGCTGCCTGAATATAGAAACAAAATGTTCAGTCCATTGACTCCCATTATATTTTTTCCGAAAAGTGGAACCAGACGTTCGTCACCAAAATGGGCGGGACCACGGAGGTCTATGTCACCCGCTTTATGGTTCACACACGGGGTGCTTCCCAATAGTCGAAAAATGCACCCTCCTTTTCTCCATTACCACCTCATCTACTCTGAGCCCTGGAAACGGATCTTTGTGTTTAAATCTAATGTCGCTGATTACATCTCAATTACCTATTAATGGTTACATATTAATTAATGTGTCGACGCAAACCGCAATGACAGGTACATTGTATAGTGTTCATGCAAATACTTGTACTCGAAACGTTCAGACAGTTTTTGGGTAAGAGAAGAGTGGTCGTGGGGGAGTGGAGGAAGGTGGGAAGTGAAGAATATTGGGAAGCAGCCACGGCTTCAACACACGCGGGATCGTTCGCCGCCGAGAATTCCATAACTGTGTAATTAAATAGTTAACCAACTGCGTTCTTTTAGTAAATGGAGTCATCAAAGAATAAGGGGTAAGTTTTCTTTCTCCCTGTTATTGTTATGCTTTAGCAGTTCTTTGTTTTGTTTAGCCGCTTCAAATCGGATAGACCACTTGCCTTTCGCTAATGTTAGCACAATTTAGCCGTTCTGTTTGATAATGTGGCAGTAGGTAAAGCGCACACGTTTGTAGAATTAATTTCATAGTTTGATAACTTCGTACTGGCCCAACATTACTCCTCAGATGGTCAACAAGATTACAATGAGTTAAAGATGTCGTAAGTTAAATAATGTTAGTTATTTTGTAGGACGCTAAAAGTTACTCACGCATAAAAAGCACTGTCTACAGTTAATTCATTAAAACTGGCCAAATATAATCCTGCCGTTAAAAGTATTGATATCAAATGGAGGCCAAGTTACAGTAAACAATACTGGATATTTGAACCCTCACAAATTCAACGGGTTCCCTTCCAAATAAATGATGGATTCAGTAGTTGTGATACTACGTTATTGCAGTCCTATACACCATAATGGTTACCACCCATGCTGGTCCGTTGTAGCCTATAACCGGCCCGGCCAGCTGAGGATGGGCGCCCCCTCTCTAGCCATGTTCCTCTCGAGATTTCTTCCCTTTGGGGAGTTTTTTTCCCTCACCACTGTTTGTGCGTTTCTCTTCCCACTGGGTAAGGTAAGACTACCTTTACCATTTTGTGGGTTCAGGTCTTTCTTTCCCCCCCAATTTATCTGTACAGCGTCTCTGTAAAATTCACGATACAAATACAATTTAATTTAATTTTCTTGAAAAACATTTCAATATTCCTTTCCAGAACAGGCCAAGACCTTTTTGAATTATGTTATTTTTGGGGGCTGGCCATTATTTGTTTCTGTGCCAGTTTTAATTTGACATATCAAAATCAATCATTTCAAGAAAAAGAACATTGACATGCATTTTGTCATCTACCAAGCAACAACTGTTTCGTTGAAGTGGCACATAAACCTTTAATAATTCCCCAATACATTCTGACTATTCAGCTTTTGTTATTTATAATGTTACTGTCATCTTCTTGATTCATGTTTCTTAAGTGAGGCCAATGCCATTTGTTAGACGACTGCTTATTTTTAATTTGCATTGATGTTGGTAACACAACATACTGGTGATAAGACCATTCAGTCTAACAATACTTGCCATTCTCATACTCCTAAAGCAGTGGTCCCTGAGCCTGTTCCTGGAGATCTCCCATCCTGTAGGTTTTTATTTCAATCCTAATTTGGCACAAATTATTCTATTAATTAGCAGTTTACGGAGATCTCAAGCTGTTGAATGGGGCGTGCTTTAGGGTTGGAATCAAAACCTACAGGATGCGACTGCTCTGTGAATAAATATTTTTTTATGTCTGTTTGGAATTTACCTTTTGTGAATTTTTATCCGTTCTACTGAAGGAATACTCAACCTGAAAAACCTCTTGTCGTTCACGTTGTTAATCCATTTTATGAATTTAAAAACCTCAATCAAATCTTTTTTTTCTAAGCTTGAAGAGGTTAAATATTTTGCGTCTTTATAATTTTTGTTTCACACCAGGAACCAATTTAACCAATTTCCCCTTTTAACTTTTTCCAGAGCCTGTATATTTTTGTTGTAGTACGGTACCCAGAAGTGCACACAGTACTCAACTGTGGTCTGACAAAGGCATTTATCCTCAATACCTTTCGCTATATATCCCAGCATCCTGTTGCCTTTTTACTGCTACAGCACAATGGCTAGAACCTAAAAGGCTCTGATCAACTATTACTCCCAAGTCTTTTTCAAATTGAGCATATTCCAGTTTTGTTCCTCCCATAAAGTAGTCCTTCCTTATGTTTTTACTTTCTCATGTTTTTTAATTTTTTTATGTCTAATGTTACATTTTCTATATACACTGACGGTATATTCCAGTTTGTGATGCAAGTTAAAATGACAAGCTTCTAGTTTCCTGGTCAGTATGGTCCCCTTTCTTATATTGGTATTATATACCAGACGACTGGAAGCAAGGTAATCTCCAGTTTCTCAAAACTCAAGGCAGTGTAGTATAATGGTTAGGGATGCTGTTGTACCCTGGAGCAAGGTGATTGATCTGCATTTCTTCAGTACAAATCCAGCTGTCTAAGTGGATACATGTAAAAATGACAGTTGTGTATGTCTGTCATTTTTTTGATTTATTTATTTGTTTGTTTATTTGTAAATGGGGGATAATTACCTTTTGCTAATGTCATTTTTAAAAAATACAAACCAGAAAAAAAGCAAAGCTTGTAATTGCTCTGGATATGAGTGTCTGCTAAATGACCATAAATTGATTTAATGTAACGTGAATACTGAATACACCTTCTGGCCTATTGGTAACCTCTTCTCTGGTAAATCTCTCAACAAAATAACAAAGACATCAGCAATATCCTTATTCTTATAAAGCAATGCTCTTTTTTTATTCTTAATGCACTTAACCTCCTCTTTGACTTTCCTTTTCCCACTGCAGAATTGAAATAGGTTTAGGATTACTTTTTGTATCTTTGGGTAATTTTTCTTGTTCTGTTAACAATTCCAAATTAATAGCGGAGTAATTGTAGTCACCCATATCAACAGTCTCACCTCCCTGACAAGCTTGTTTTATATTTCCAAGGAGCATTGTATTCACACTACTAAGCTCTGTTTGCATGTACTGCTGGTAGAAATCCAGAGAAGACTACTGTGGAGATTCTGCTCCTAATCCTATCTGCTAATTCCACAAATTTGTCTTCCTCGAACATACCCTTATCTCACTAGCTCCAACAAGGATGTGCCACTTAGTTCTCTGCCAGTTAGGTAGACTACCAGTCTACCAATTAGGACTCTACCAGTTGTGAGCTGTGGAGTAAAAAAAAAAAGAAAAAGAAAAAACAACTTACATTGCGGATTTTTTGTGGATTAAAATGGTTATCTTTCATCACATATAACCTTCCTTGGTAAAAATTAATCCAGCTGGAATAGGGCTACAGGAGGAATACAAAAATCATGGAAAACTTGAGAAAAAGAGGTGGGAATCATGGAGTTTTTTTTTAAACGAACATTAGTTTATTAAATTAAGCAACAGATCTCATGCGCAGCAGTAGGGAATAATTTAACTGTAGCAATGACAAGTGCTTTAAGTTTCAAAACGTTTTGAAGATTTGTCTGCAAATGGTTCTCCCAACTTTCTTGTCGAGTGCAGGCCACCGAGATGTTAGAAACTGAGCAAAATTACAAACCACCACTGACATGAAATGGTGAAGGTCAGTAATACCAGTAAAAAAGGTGCTTTATAGGGAAGTAACACCTTGGCGAGCCTAATGGTTGATCAACCTTGCAGACAGTGTGATTCCATTTTTTTTTAAATTCCATAAAAAATTTTGAATTCCGTTAAATCCTATGTGATTCCCTGAAAACAGAATCCATACGGCCCAAAGAGTGTACAGAATGTCAGCTGCTGCAGTAGGACCTGTTTGATTAAGGCTAAATCCCTTTCCCTGTTTCCCAACAGGAGCTGCAGTTCTGCACACCTTTGAACAGCAGTATGATGGAACAGTAGTCTGTCTGAGACGGGACACTGAGACAACACTACCAGAGCTCACTGAGCAGCACAGGATCAGACAGAAAGAAGAGGAACTCAGTGGACTGGAGTCTATCCACATGGCAGAGTCAGAGACAGAGTGTGCTGCACCAGAACTCAACAAACTGGAGTCAGTGTGTGTTACAGCACCCAGTGGGGTCAGTGATGTACACCATACACACACATCAATGATAAAAACTGAAAATGATCTGGGCTCCACCCACACTGGGGATTGTAAGACAGAGAACCTAGACAGTACAGACCTGGGATATGTAACCCATCTGCATCCGGACAAAATCAAAACCGAGCCTGATGATGGAGGATACCTTAAGGCAGAACACATCAGTGACTTGCAGCATATTATGGGTTTAATTGTTAAATCTGATCAAATTAAGTGTGAATCCAGTGAAAGTTTAGAGAGAGGTCTCATGAATACTGTGATGAATGGAGCTGGTGTGAATCACAAAGACCAGACTGAACCATGGCAATGTGCAGAAAAGCCAAATGCAAACTATAAAAAAGAAGACATTCATGATCTGCCGACCCAATGTGGGGATGTAAATCCTCATAATGATATACTCAATGAGAATATCCAGACCAGAATTGTTCAGGGACCGAATCTGATAATTGACCCCGTGATAATTAATTCAAGTAAATATGCCAGCCGTTTGAATTTATTTCAAAAGAAGATGATTCAAAGAAATAACGGTGAAATTAAAAGGGGTCAAAAATTGTACAGGTGTACACAGTGTGAGAAGTGTTTTCATACAAACTGTAATTTAGATACACATGTGAGAATTCATAGAGGTGAAAAGCCCAAGAAATGTTTTCATTGTGGAAAGTGCTTTTCTCAAATGTCTCATTTAAATGCCCACTTGAGAATTCATACAGGCGAAAAACCCTACAAGTGTACACATTGTCAGAAGTGTTTTCGTACAAAAGGTGATTTAGATAGACATGTGAGAATACATACAGGTGAAAAGCCCTACAAATGTAGTCATTGTGTGAAGTGCTTTTCGCAAATATCTCATTTAAAGATCCACTTGAGATTTCATAAAGGTGAAAAGCCCTTCAAATGTTCTCAGTGTGGGAAGTGTTTTTACCAAATATCTCATTTAAATACCCACTTGAAAATTCATACAGGTAAAAGCCTGTATACGTGTACAAAGTGTGAGAAGTGTTTTAATACAAAATCTAACTTCAATGTACACCAGAGAATTCATACAGGTGAAAAACCCTACAAGTGTACACAATGTCAGAAGTGTTTTCGTGCAAAAGGTGATTTAGATAGACATGTGAGAATACATACGGGTGAAAAGCCCTACAAATGTATTTCTTGTTGGAAGTGCTTTTCCCAAATATCTAGTTTAAATACTCATCTGAGAGTTCATACAGGTGAAAGCCTGTATAAGTGTACAAAGTGTGAGAAGTGTTTTAAAACAAAATCTAGTTTAGATATACACCTGAGAATTCATACAGGTGAAAAACCCTACAAGTGTACACAATGTCAGAAGTGTTTTCGTGCAAAAGGTGATTTAGATAGACATGTGAGAATACATACGGGTGAAAAGCCCTACAAATGTATTTCTTGTGGGAAGTGCTTTTCCGAAGTATCTCATTTAAATACCCACATGAGATTTCATACAGATGAAAAGCCCTTCAAATGTTCTCAGTGTGGGAAGTGTTTTTCACAAATATCTCATTTAAATATCCACTTGAGAATTCATACAGGTGAAAAGCCCTACAAATGTATACATTGTGGGAAGTGCTTTTCCCAAAAATCTAGTTTAAATACCCACATGAGAATTCATACAGGTGAAAGCCTGTATAAGTGTACAAAGTGTGAGAAATGTTTTAAAACAAAATCTAGTTTAGATATACACCTGAGAATTCATACAGGTGAAAAACCCTACAAGTGTACACAATGTCAGAAGTGTTTTCGTACAAAAAGTGATGTAAATAGACACCTGAGAATTCATACAGGTGAAAATCCCTACAAGTGTACACAATGTCAGAAGTGTTTTCGTACAAAATCTAGTTTAGATAGACACCTGAGAATACATACAGGTGAAAAGCCCTACAAGTGTAGTCATTGTGTAAAGTGCTTTTCACAAATATCTCATTTAAATACCCACTTGAAAATTCACACAGGTGAAAAGCCCTACAAATGTATTTATTGTGTGAAGTGCTTTTCCCAAGTATCTCATTTAAATATCCACTTGAGATTTCATAAAGGTGAAAAGCCCTTCAAATGTTCTCAGTGTGGGAAGTGTTTTTCACAAATATCTCATTTAAATATCCACTTGAGAATTCATACAGGTGAAAAGCCCTACAAAGTGCTTTTCCCAAAAATCATTCAGTTCATTCAGGTCAAAATTCCTACAAGGGTACTCATTCTGGGAAAGGTGTCTAACAAAATATAATTTAAATTTCCAGCAGCACATTCATATGGATGAAAAGTCCTTCATTGTTTTCAGTGTGGGAAGTGTTTTAGTCAGGGTCCAAAATTAACTTTTTAGGTCACCAGCCAAATGTCTGGGAGATAAAAAAATTTACCCGCCAAACATTTTTTTGACCAGCCAAAAAATATATGTATATAAATTTATGTTGGTGAATAAAAACAGTGGTTTGAGCAGATTTTAAGAAAAATAATTGTATTGATATTAAATGTTCACTGCAACAAAGATAGCCTACATGACATACAGGAGTGAGAATAGTAGCCTACAAAGTGCATAAATAGTATAGAACAAAAGTGCATGAAGAGTAGGCTACAGAAGCCTACAAAGTTTTCAATCAACTAATTCTCATCCAATATACAGAAATCAAATAATATTCATGTTGGTGAAAACTATTAAAAGGCGATTTTAAAACGTGAATTACATTGCTATTTAACTATATTGTTAATGTTAACTGTGTAGCTATACAGACATTAGCCTACATGTTAGCCAACCAGATAGCTTTTAATGAACGTTAACATTATCAATACCGGAGTGTTTGTGTGTGGTCGTTGACGCAAACTCAAACTTACTCGCACATCCACTCGAAGATGAAATTGACATGCAGCGAATATATCCTGTACACTTCGACTTTACACAATATTTTACAGGTTCCAGTTTCAGTGGCCATAACAATGGGATTAGCCTATTGCAGGCATTTTCATTTTCATTGACGTTATTTAACGTTATTTGTCATACCCGATCCAACGTGTTTTCCCCATTCTCATCAATGTGCCATTTCTCCTGAAAAAAATCTTTGGTGTTTTTTTACGGGTGGCAGTTTACGGAGCCCTTTGAGGACAAAGCTGGAACGTGTTAGCCTACTTCATATTTTATAGGTTTAAAGAATAGAATAACTTTTATTTTTCCATTAGGGAACTTAGCCACCAGCAACAACAAAAAAGACATACAGTGGGGCAGACCCACACAAACAAACATATCAAATAAAGACATTCAATAGAATCATTGCATTAATCAAACTAATTAAGTGAATTAAAGTGGAATACAGCCAAACGTTATGATTTAAAATAGCCCCCACTGTCCCGAGATGTCCAATGTCATCAAGCAGTCCAACACACAAACTCCGCCTCCACGACTTTCCTTCATAGGCTACACGACTACATTGATACAAAGGAAAAAGCGCTAACCTTGCAATGTTGTCTTCTAATTTTTGTTTTTAATACACCCGCCAGTGGCTGGTGACACCGCAAAATTTAGCAGCCTATAGGAAAATTTACCCGCATTTGGCGCCTGGCGGGTGTTCATTTTGGACCCTGGTTTTAGTACAATATATTTTTTCGATGTATACCTGAGAATTCATCAAGGTTAAAATCCCTGCTAATTTCCTCAGTGTGGAAAGTGCTTCGCTTGTCTATTTTATTTAAATCACCTCCAGAGAATTAATTCTGGTGAAAATCCGTACACGATATGCGAAGTGTTTCGTCCATAGGGGTGTTATTTTATCCCAAATAAGGGGTGTTATTTTGCAGGCGCAGCCACAGTATTTGCAAGTGCTAACGTTTCACACTTTTTAGGTGATCAACTAAGAACCAATATTTAAATTACTCCAGCCACAAACGGCCATATTTACATAAGAGATTTTGCTTGTTTGGAGTGGTTCAACTGTAAGAAAACGTGAGAAGACTGGCAGCAATATTGCCAGTGAAAAACCATTTAATGAATGGGGAAAATGTCGAACGAAGAGTTCCGTTATTTTAATACTTGTTATCTTCAGTTACCATATTACAGTACATGTTTGGTGAAACTAATGATCTACACCTAACAAATACCAAAGATGCCAATATTCAATTGAAATGTTCAATTTTGGTCTCTATCGATCTAACATTTGGGAATATGCTGCTGTCTAGGCAACACATTACAGCTATATACCACAAGTGAGTAGTTACAATACTTTGTGCCTTAAAAGCAATGTAACTAGCTTCATCACTTGTCCAGCCAGCTAGTATAATGCAAGACGGAGACAGATAATACAAAACTCATTGTCTCATTTCTGTTTCCATTGTTTTTATGTAATTTAGGCTACATTTTATATTTTTTGCTTTCCCCCCTCATGTTATATTTCATTGTAGGCTGCCATTACAAACCTCTTGTCTTTCACTGTGTCATTGTTTTCTTCTTTACTATTTTATAAGTGTAGTTGCACATGAGTCATAACCGTAATTGGCAACAAATACATTTTGATACACTCTGAAGGATCCATTTCATGTTTTCTTTCTTTTGCAGGAGAATAAGATTTGTAGTCCCTAATATGCAAATCTGGAAGGACGTGTGATTGGTAGTTAAACCCTAGCAAGACCTTTCAGATCAGTCCTGTTTACTTTTACTCGAACACGCAATTTCTCATTGTTGGCAAATGTTTACGCATATTGACTCAATATGTAAATGATATTTCAGCAATAAATTTCTGTTTTGTGTTATGTAAATTCACATGACTGTGTTTTTAATCAATTTGCTTATTTGAGCAAAATGTACATCAATAGGCTTTATGAGAAACAAAATTAATATTAGGCTACTGTTGATCAAACCAGTGCACTTATGTACTTGTATCTTGGCTATAATAAAACGAAGCAAACTATGAAATGGCCTTAGCTGCAATACTTTATAGATTATTAGCCTATGTTTATTAACATTTACAAGAATGTTATTAACATTCATTGGTACTCACCGTATTCAGCATCATAATCATCGTCGTCATCAGCATTGAAGTGGGAAATCGGGACTTGGGGATATAGCCATTATATCATGTGCATTTACTTCTTTGATTCAGTTTGTTTATGCCAGAGATGGGCACCTCCAGGCCTGTTTCCAGGTTTTTGCTGCCACCAGTTGCCCTGGCTCAATCAGCTAATTAGTCATATACAGCAATAACGATTGACTCGTAACTTGGAGAACAATAAAATGCTACGAGAACATTCATCAGCTGCTGTTCATATCGGGAATGTAGCTAAAATATCAGATCATGTAAATGATGGAGCTAATCAAATAATTAAGCACAGGAAGTTGGTCTGAAATCCAGAAACTGATATGGCCCTGCTTTATGCATTATGTAAGCATATCTAGTTATATCTACCTCTAATCATGTAATATATTTATGATCATATATAAGTGGAATGTACCCAGTATAAGAAGGAAATTATTCTGTAGTGTGTGTTTCATTTGTTATTTGCCAGTTGAATCTTGTGAGGGACCGTGCGAAAATAGTGTAATGTATAAATGTATAATAATGTAAATGTATGCAATGCTATTGGATTTGATTAACCACCCGTGTGCCACAAACACATGAAAATGAAATGTTAAACAGTGAATTTGTTTCTTTTTGTCATGGATCATGCAATTACAATTAAAAAAACTGCAATTTCAAATGTGTTTTTTAAATTTTTATTTTCATTTAAATTATGACAGAATTCTGTCATAGAAGGCGAGAAAATAAATGTGAAATAGACAAACAAAAAAAAAATAATTGTCAGAAATGCATACATTCACTTGAAAATGAAAACACAGAGTGGGATTTCGCATTTTAATTTGAATTATGTCATGGTTTTTGCGCACATAAAATGAAATGCACGGATTTGCATTTTCATTTGAATATTTACCAGATTATGCTTTCATAGAAGCTAGGCTACAGAAATAAGGCTTCCGATTTGTATTTGCCAGCATTTTCTAGTAAAAAAAAGTATGTTTGTGTTGCTGTTGAAGAGAAAGGAATTCTGACTACAGCTGATGCTTCTGGCTGTTACCTCACAATGTCAACTATGTAATGTCTACCAAACTTGTGATTCCTAATATGCAACTATGATGGGTGTAAGTCGTTAAAGCCCAGTCACAATTCCTAGGGCAAATGCGGTGTCTGAAACTCATCTGATTCTTATAGTAGACACACTGAGCAGCCCACCTGATAGTCTCTCTTTAAAAAGCTCAGTACAAATTGAATACTTATGTGTTAGAATCATTTTCCTTTGCAGGAGAACAATATTTGTGATCTGTAATATGCAAAAAAGGTGGATGTACGGCAGTTAAACCCCAGCTTCAATTCCTGAATGCGTTGTCAGAAAGTCATCTTATTCTAGGAGTAGCACCACTGAGGAGGAATCCATTTCACCATAGTTTTACTGAGATGGAATCCTTTGTAGGAGAGTTATCAATCAATCAAACCTTTATTTTAGCAGGGGGGACCCACTGAGATCAAAATCTCTTTTCGAGTATAAAAACAAGTATAACACATAAACGGACATGTATACCATACATACACATACAACCATTTCAAGAACAATTACAAATGCTCTTTTTTCCCCCATATTTCAACCACTAGCTCTCTAAAAATCGTATAAGACACCAGAGAAGATAGTTTATTTGTATCTTGACATTCATTCCATATAAGGGGTGCTGAAACACTAAAAGCAGCTTTGCCCCATTCAGTCTTATATCTGGGTGTTTTTAGGGTGATACAATCCTGAGATCGAGGCATAGTTTGAGATGTTAATTGATAAAAGACTGGATACATACAGGAACTTTAGCAAGTAAAGCTTTGTAAATAAATAATATATAATGCAGCTTCCTCCGTAGATCTAGAGAGAACCAACCGTGTGATACAGGGTACAATGATGAGTCCGGCAGCCAAAGCCCGTAATAAATCGCAGAGCACAATGATAAACGGCATTCAATGGCTTCAAAACAGAGGCTGAGGCATGCATATAAAGTGTATCACCATAGTCAATAACTGACAATATTGTCGCCTGCACAATCCTTTTTCTGTTGCCCATAGAGAGACAAGACTTATTCCTATAAAGAAAGCCAATTTTGGGTTTAAGTTTGTTTGCCAAATTTTTCACATGTGACCTGAAGGACAAATCATAGTCCAACCAGATACCTAAATATTTGTATTCATGGACACGTTCAATCTCAACATTGTTCAGAGTAGACAATTGTGCATCAGTGGGCTCAATGTTCTGTGTAGAAAAGATCATAAACTTAGTTTTACTGGCATTCAGGACTAATTTAAGACTGGCCAGTGCCCTTTGCATAATGTCAAAAGCATCCTGCAAGTATTATAACGCTTGTCTGCTAGTGAGCCCTGAGGAATAGAGTACTGTATCGTCAGCATAGAAATGAACATTACAGTTCTCTATTTGTGTGGCAATATTGTTTATATAAATTGTGAACAATAAAGGGCCCAGAATAGACCAATGTGGTACCCCTTTATTGACCACCAGGCAGGGTGACCTCTCCTTATCTGTTACCACAGCCTGAGTCCTATTAGTCAGGTAATCACGGAACCAATTGCAGGCATTATCATCTAGACCAATGGAGAATAATCTGTCTAATAATATTGTGTGGTCGACCGTATCAAAGGCCTTTGATAGGTCAATGAATAGGGCTGCACATTTTTGACCTTCATCAATTGTCTTTATAATGTCATTTATAACTAGGGTGGCTGCTGAGATGGTACTATGGCCGGATCTAAAACCAGATTGAAATGGGTTTAGAATGTTATTTATGGATAAGAAAGTGCACAGTTGCTGATTTACCAATGATTCCAGCACTTTAGCTAAACAAGACAGTTTGGAGATTGGTCGATAATTATTTACCTCACTTGTATCACCCCCTTTGAACAGTGGCAGAACATGTGCAGATTTCCATACCTTGGGAATAGTCCCAGTAATAAGTGATAAATTAAAAATATTTGCTACCGGATTTACAATCAGTGGAGCAGCAAGTCGTAAAATACTAGGGTCTAATTGATCCTCCCCCATGGATTTCTTTACATTTATAGCAAATAATGCATTTAATATCTCATCTTCTGTAAATTTCCTAAAAGAGAAGAGAGCTCCAGTTTCTGAAAGGCAAGAAAAAGGCTGGCTACGATAATCAGTCTGTTCATTTAAAACAGCAGCATGGTTTAAATTCTCAAAAATATTTCCTGCCGCTATGAAATGATGATTAAAGACATCGCCCATTTCTTGTTTGTCAAAAATAGGACCATCATCAGAATAGATATATTGGGGCAAAGATGGGGCAGGACTATGTTTCAATGACTTCACTATTTCCCAAAATTTTGCAGGATTGCCTTCACTATCAGTTAATGAGGTAATATAATAATTAGACTTTGCTTTCCTTATTGGGACAGAACATCTATTTCTCAGCTGCCTAAAATACTGCCAATCAGATAGTGAATCTGTTTCTCTGGCTCGTTGCCATGCCTTATCTCTATTACGCAATACGTTAGATAAATCATTTGAAAACCAGGGGTTTGATCTGTTTTTGACCCTAAATCTCTTAAAAGGCGCATGCTTATTTAATATAGAATAAAAAGTTGTGGAAAAATAGTTAAGTGCTAACTCCGGATCAGGGATGTATGCACCACGATTGATGTCACTTAAGTGTAGATCATGCAAAAATGCCTGTTCACAGAATTTTAAAAAATTCCTTTTAGTAATAAAACGGGATGGAGCTTTACTAGTTTTTTTTATCCCTAATGCAGGCAAAAGGGCAATGATCACTGATGCCAAGCGGAAAGACACCGCTCGAAAAAATGTTATGTGGTCTATTTGTTAGGATGACATCAATCAGTGTAGACCTTGTGGGGTTTTTTCTATTAGGTCGTGTGGGTTCAGAGATCATCTGTGTGAGATTCAGATCATTGCAAACAACCTTGAGATCATCTGTGGCTCTTGATAACCAATCGAGGTTTAAATCTCCCATGACTAGTAATTCAGAATGGGCATACGCAGACAATAAAACAGACAAGTTGACAATGGCACAGGGAAGAGCGTTTGGGGGATGATAAACTCCCACGACCGTAAAGTTAGTGCGCCCCATAGATACATTTAGAACCAGACATTCAAACTGATCTGGGACAGATTTAGACATTAATACATTCACAATTAGATGTGATTTAATATAGACAGAAACCCCTCCCCCACGTCGTTTTCTAAATATTGTAGCCATCCAGAGTCACATCGCTATCTTGTATTTTATCATTCAGCCATGATTCATTAATTATAAAAATATCTGGATCAGTCTGTGATGCCCAAATTCTAATAAAATCGATTTTATGAAGTAGACTCCTCACATTGAAACATAGCAGCCCAAATCCATGTTTGCGCGAGCTAAATGCAGATGGGGTTAGAGAAGCAGGTTGAGCTGAAGTTAACAATGTGGGTATGTCTGTTAGGACGTTAACAGGAGGCTGGAGATTCATTTCCACAAGATTGTTCATGGAGACACCGCCAGGTCTAAAAAATTGCCGCGACAGACGAACACGTTCACATACAGTAATACGGTGCTTAACAGGGCTTCTAGCAGCCAGTAACGGAGAATCAGTGATTGCCCGAGCCAAGGGTAAGTTATTGTGTGCGCCTTTAAAAACAGTCATTCTTGCTACAGGTGTTACAGAATCGTAGCGATAATTAAAAACACCAGGACTCTGACTCATCACACGTCAGATGTCCATGTCCACTTGATTCAGCACCAGTTTAAAGTTGTGGGCTGAAAGTTCTGTGCCTCGTCTGTTCAAGTGTCTAGCATCCTGGCCAAATAAGCATCCCCTATTCCAGAATGAAGTAAAATTGTCAGCAAACGGAATGTTTATGGTGCTGCAGTAGGATTTCAGCCAGATGTGGAGCTGACGAATCCTGCTAAAATTCATGTCTCCAAAGCAGGGCGATGGAATGGGCCCGGAGATAATGCACTGCGTGCCAGTATTAAAAATAGTCTCAATAAGCTCCTTGAAGTCATCCTTTAATTTTGTGGACTGTTGGAGCTTAATCTCATTTGAACTAACATGCACGACTATCCTGGAAGCCGTGTCGTGCACTCTCGCCATTTGTTCTATAGATGCATTTATATCTGCAACCAGAGCTCCGGGAAAACAGAACTTCTCGGCTGCATGAAGGTCAAGATTTCTCACCATAGAGGATCCGACAATGAGGGTTGATGAGGGCACGCGACTGGGCTTTTCCCGATCATTTGGCCGAAGTGGAGGCCTACTCCTATCCCCACTCTGGCGCAGATCCTTTCCCCAGCCCGTGGCAGCCATAGTTGGAGCTGCGGGACCTCGATGCACTCTGGAAAGAGCAGCCGAGCCGCCTGGCCTTGAAGCAGCGGCATCGGAAGCGGCAGGCACCGCCGACCCGCGGGGCATTCCCGGTGCAGGCGGAGGGGGGCAGTGGGTGGTACACTCCGACTCGGAAAGCATCTGGTACCTGTTAGACAGGCTCAAGTCCTCCATACGCGGTTTTCGGGAGGCGCGTCTTCCCCTGCACCTACCGTTCGGGACTTCGGACCATGGCATGGAGATGATGGGCGTACTGCTGGGCGGCTTCTGACCCTCCGCCGCACACTCCGCCGGCACGATGGAGGGAAGACAGGGAGCAGAGGAATTAATGCCGGTGGCATCTACTGTCTGATAGGCCGCGACGAAAGATTCTATCAGGATCTCATCCTCCCTGATAGAGTGCAGGTTAGTGATCCTCGCTTCTAGCTGTGTTATTTTGCTCTTTAAAATATCACAGTGGCGGCATTGAGGTGGTAGCGATTGCATAATTGAAGACGGAAAAAAATACAATAAATTATAACATAAAAAATAAATAAATAAATAAATAGAAATTAAAACTAAAATAATTTTAAATGTCATGAACTAAAAGGTTAAAATAATTTGAAGAACTTAAAAACCGTGCATAAAATGTCCAAATAACCGTAAAATTATCCTTTAACACAAGGATACTGATGAACGAAGGGTAAAACGAAGTGTGGCTGCAAGGCTTACGGGCCAATCACATGACGTGATTAGAATTATTTGCTGCACATGAGAGCAAGATTTGTACTGGTTGACATAAAATAGTCAAATATGACCAAAACAAATTTGGTAACATTTTTGCATACAATACTACAATGTAAATTCTGACTTTTATCATGAAATGTCCTGCTCTCTGTCTTACAGGAAGTAACTTTCTTCTAGAGCAGGGGTTTTCAAAGTGGGGGCCGCGGCCCAACGGGGGGCCGCCAGGGCGCGCCAGGGGGGCCAATTGGAAGGGAGAGGAAAATGGAAAATGCAAAAAAAAAAAAAAAAAAAAATCAATTCTTTTATTATTTATTTAAAAAATGTATTTCAATTAAATTCATAAGATTACTGTGCCGGTTTAAAATAATATATAAATTGTTATAAATCCTTTCATATCGAAATTAGGTCTTTGCCATGCCCTTCTTTCAATCGCAGCCAAAAACTAACCGTCTGCCTGTCAGTAAAAGTGTTACGTTGAGCTGCTAACGGCCCGATTATGAAATCAAAATAGGGTCAAAAGTATTGTGTTGTGTATTAAGAAGCTGTATGTTAGATTTTTTTTTATTTGCCAGTGTAATTTAAAAGTAAAAAAAAAAAAAGAAGCCATTTCGCAATAGGGGGGCCCCAGCCAGAGGCTACGACTATTTGGGGGTCCTTGGCATGGAAAAGTTTGGGAACCCCTGTTCTAGAGTACTCAAGTGACTACGTCACGCTGGTTTCGGAAGTAAATTCCCCATTCATTTAGAGAGTAGACATTAACTAAAGCTTACTTTTAAACCATTTCTAGTGATTGTTTTACCGTAAATTTCCCGGATTGTTCAATATAACGCCCGTTCGCAAACAGTCGTTTTTCTGGACCAGCTTTCAGTATATTTTACGTTTTAGTATTTTTTGTGTGGACATACCAGCGCTGGCACTGTTTAAAAACTCCACATTCTATAATTCCCTCCGAACAAGCAGCCTTAGCTCCAGACGTTGTCATATAACAGTAGCCAGCAGTAGCACACAGCTCCGTTTTTAAACACTTTTTTCTAACGTTAGCTAGCTAGCTTGAAGGACTAAAAGCTAGAATTGCTTTATGTTGTTAACCGTAGCATAGTTTCTGACCTTGTCGGGTGGACTTCTGTACTTAGCAAGCTAACGGTAGCTTGTCTTCAGTGGCAGTAGCCTACTCCCAGCTGCCACAGAGCAGACAGACGAAATTATATCTTATTGGTCGAGAACCACCCGTGTGTTGCAGTACTGGATATGCAGTCCGTTAAAGTGGACTACAGGTCTTACTACAATCATTCATGCATTACTTTAACACTAGAACCGCCAATAATGCAGTACCTCCTAGAACTGCCGTGAGGTCATTTTGACCTCACACCATTGCAGGCTTTATAATTAAATTAGAATTCTGTTACTGAAATAATTGGTAATTTTTTTCAAAATAGCATGTACAAATGGATGAAATAACATCTTATCTTCTCAATTGAGCAATTTTATGAATTTTGCCACATTAGGTTTTATTTTATTTTAAAGATATAACAATATAAATTCACTTCAGTAGTGTTTAATGAATGTATCAGTTGAACTATCAATGGAAAAATACATGTAATAAAATATAATGAAGCTGTCAAACATAGATTTAAAAAAAAATGTTTTTACGGGAGTGGCAGATGCGGCGCATGCTCTGCCCCGTCCATTTCTTACCAATCAAATATCCCCGTCTCTGCGCTCCATTTCTTACCAATTGCGACTCGTCGAGCCCGTCCATTTCTTACCAATCATATCTTCCCGTCCCTGAGCTCCATTTCTTACCAATCAGGGCTAGTCGTGCCGTCCATTTCTTGCAAATAAAATGCGCCAACGTTACTTTTTTTGTTGTTTTTTTATAAACGCATCGCGGCAGCTACCGGTGGCAGCGACTGAAGAACACAGTCGGTGAAATAACGTGATTTATCAAGGTAAGACGGCTGCATTAAATTAATTTAATTAAACCGTTAAAGGTGAAACGCTATAGCTTTATATATTTCCCTTCTATATCATATCTGATCGTAGGCTAATTTAGAGTTACTGGCCCACGTGAAACTGTTAGAATTAGATTATGTGATTTTGAAAAGCAAATATCACTATCATTACATGACCATTTGGCGTGCCCATACATAAAGGCCCAATTTGACTTACAGACCAGTCCAACTGAGGGGATATGCATCTCTGAGGGACCACAACACTGTCTGTGGATTCCACTCTGTGAAGGTAATGTTAACATAGATGGACATAATATATATGTGAAGGTAGATATATGTGGAGGTAGTTTGTATTAATTGTAATGGATATGTTTACTATTTAATTGGATCAGCCCACCAGCAGTGCGTCAGCCCCTGAAGCTGGACCAGCCACATCACTGCTCCTGTTCCCTCTGTCCCCACTGCAGCGCATCCTGCACACATCCTCCGCACAGCCACCACTGAATTTAGGAATGGTGAATATATAACATAATTGAAATGTCCCACTGCTGACTTTTTTAACAACACAGAAAACTGAACTAGAATGTTTTATATTTTGGTGCTTCTCTTTATTTTTCCCCTTATTCTGATGTTTAAATCTCTCCCAGTTTCTGAAACCTTGATTTGGTGGGACACAGTGCTGCTGTAAAGCCAAACCTTAATTTGGCGAGGAAGTCAGCTCAGGTTTGTTGATGATTTGATAACATGGTTTATTATTATTATTGAATGCTATTTATCTTTGTATCATACTGAATTTCAAAAAGTGGTGGGGACATGTCTCCAGTGTAAATTACACCTATGGAGGCAAGACATCACTGTGCAAGACCATACATGGATTGCATCCACTCCGCCCCAGCTCTGATCTACAGCCAAGATCCCACACCAGAGCACTTTTTCGACCACAGGCTCCTGGTGTGGATGCTTACCACCAGCGGAAGGTCAGGTTACTCTACCCAGAATGTGCTAACTGGGAGTGGCATTCATAAGAGGGTGCAGCAGGTCCTGGACATTGACCAGTGCTACTGTTGGGAATTCCATTAAATCCATTGGTCACCTGTGACAATATGCATTGATTATATTTGAATATGTATCACCTGTAAACTATATTACCTGTGACAATATGTATTGATTATATTTGAATGTGTATCTGAATGTATTAAGAGCAATATACAGAATGTATGAATGTATTAAGAGCACAGAGCACAGAAACACATTCTCTGTCTCTCTGACTAGAAGGAGCTGAAAGCTACAGTTGTTGTGGTAAGTCTGATAAGATGTTCCTAAACAATGGTTATTTTGGGCGCCGCCCAAGGCGTTCCTAGGCAACAGTTACTAAGTTGGTCGGATAAAAAATTGGATCTCCGGACACCTGGTGTTTGACGCACTATGGTCTCTGATCCTGGTTTCAGCACTGTATGAGCACAGAAACACATAGTGATATATTAATTAAAATGCACTTTCACAGAATCTCATAAAGTTAATAAATAGAATGGTCACAGTGAGATATAGACATTTCTGTGAATATGAACGCTGAGTCTGACTATAAAAGTTGAAGCCACAGTTATTTTTTACACACAGTTAGCCGTCCAGGGAGTTTGAGAAGAACTTGGGTATTGTCCAAAAACCATGTCTCATAAAAAATGATTACTCAGTGCTCAATGCAAAATTGTGCTGTCCCATGGGAGGGGGCCGACGGGGGAGAGTTTTTGAGAACGCTTCTCATGGGGCGGAGCTGGAGATGGGTGACTGGGAATCTGCGGGGGGAGAGTTTGAGAACTCTCCTCACGGGGCGGAGCCGGGAGCTTGGGAAACCAAGGTAGCCTGGATACCATCCAATAGACAGGGGCGGGGCCAATTTATTTTTAATTGCATGTAGTACAGTACGTATGTAGTATTTAAATGAATGCAGGGCAAATAATCTCAACATTTTACTCCACTTTGACATTATAGAGCACTTTGTGTAGATGAGTAACAAAAAGCCCATTTAAACATATCTTAATTTGAGCTGTCAAACAGCAAAATTTGAAAGGGTGTTCATACTTTCCGAAGGCACTGTATATAATTACCTAGAATCAGGGGCAGGTATAAAAAAAGGTTAGGCTAGGGTTAAGGCTAGGGCTAAGGTTTGGTCGGATAAATACACGTGTGTCTGCTGTACGCGGCAAAAAAAAAAAATTGGTAAGCCTTGATGGCTGGCCCCCCTCCTCTGGGTCTGTGCCCCAGCCTGCCCCCCCCCCCCCCCCCATTCAAAATATTCTTGACACGCCCCTGGCTGTGGTGAATCAATGGGCTAATCGGTGCCCTAGAAAATGGACTGCCAAACAACCGGAAAACGGAGTATCTTATGCGAAACCAAGGTGGAGTAGAGATTGTATTTGTTAGAGAGAGAAAGTTAAAGCGCTGTGTTTGATTTGTTTTGTCAGGAGAAGTCTGCTGTGTGCCCGAATCCCGGATTGAATGAGAACCCGCCCCGTTACCGACCCCCGCCTGTCTGACAACCCTCCTCCTGCATCAGTCCTGGACCGTAAAAGAACCCGTCTACGTGTACCGAACCCTGGCATCGTACAACAACTATTCTCTCAGATTACGGACTGGCTGACGCTCCCATTAACCGCTACCTCTCGTTCCCCCAAAACAGCATTAAATTATCAATTTAAATTGAATTGTCGCGGTGTGGACATTGAGGTTATTGTTTTCAGTTGCGTGACAACTCCAACCACCTCGGAGTTTGCCACAATATATACCAGAATTTTATATAAATATTATGCAAAGGAATTTCTCACCAATTATCAGTAGGCTAGGCTATAGGCTACACAGCAGAATATAAATAATTTTAAGTGCAAAGATGGGTGAAAATGGCAGAGAATGGAACATCAAAGGATTGTTGGAGATAATGGATAAGCAATGGGAATTATACATGGCATTCTTTAAATATTTACAAAATACAGGCTTAATAAACATATTAAATAATAATGTAGCCTAATTGTAATGATACTACACATTCCCGTACAGTATGCGGCAGTATCTGCACCTTTAATGTTTGAAACCGTTGTAAAGCCAAAGATGAAGAAGCTTGTTGGCGCTCAAATTTAAATGGCACCGTCTAGAATTTTAAACGATCGCCAGTTACACCGCAACAGTCTGGACTGCTGGTAAGTTAACGTTACCGTGCTTCTTAACATACATTATCATGAAATCTGATAAATATAGTTGTATTGTTATTTATACATCCATGTTATCGATAATGTCCTTGTACCGATTGGGAATGATTAACGTTGGTTGGTTAACACTAACGTTAATGCCCTGCAATAATGTTAGCTAGTTGCTAACATTAGGTCGCATTGAAGCTTGCTAGAATAGCGAACATTTTTGGTTATGTTAGGTTAGCTAGGTTAGTTAATCTCACTTTCCGAAAATTGATCGGTGGATTCTGATTTGTTATGTTATAGCTAATGGTCCAGAGGAAAGGAGCTTAGCCTGGGTTCCAGAAGTAATGCTAGGCTTACATTTTCCATAAATTTTTTCCGTAACGCAAGACATTTCAGAAAATCCCTTGTTAGTGTTAGATAAAGAGTTTTAAAACTTGAACCTAACCATTCAGCTATGAGATGAATCGTGACATTATAAAAATTGATTCCCCCCAGTGTGGGATAACGGAACGTAGCTGTTAACGGTACAAGGTTGGAACTACATGTCCCATAAAGCATTGAAAATGATATAACCGTAGCATAAAATGTGGTCTCTGAGTTAACGTTACCCGACATCTTCAGGTATTTCTCAAATTAATTTAAGCGAACGTTACGTTACCTATAAAGTTCATTCAAATTTGCTAAGTTATAAATGTGTCTACCTAACGTTATCAGTCATGTTAACTCATTGAACACACTATGCAAGCTTGAATTAAGATTTAACATGAGGTAAAACCAAAATCCACTCTGTTCCCAGGCTACGGAGGGGGCAGGTTTCAGAAAACAAACGCTGGCCTCTGACAGTATGTGAGAATGTAAAAACAATGGTGCCCCTTAGCTTAGCTTGACCACCGCTAAATTGAACTTTTTAATGTTAATTGAAAATAAAAATAAGTATTTGTGCTTACACTTGTTTTTCTTATGGTACAGTTTAAGATTATTATGTTTTGACATGTTTATGCTTACTAGAGAGATATTTAACTTATCTGCACTTAAATATTAATGTTGGAGTTATGAATTTAGCTAATATTTATCTGAGAGCACCTCAAATATAAAATATGTCTGTCTCAAATATCTCTTGTAATAATTGCATTTTTAAACTTTCAACAGACCCTGATTTTAATAAAAGACATGTCAAGCTGTTAGTCCTGCCGGGGGAACCCAAGCTGTAAAAAATACATTTTATTTATTTAGCATACTTATATATAATGTATACTTATACGTATACTTATTTTAATGTATCATTATATGCACTTAACCTTTAGGAAACATTCATAGAATGTTAGGAAAACTTGCCAATTTAACCATCACAGAACATTTTTAACATTGTGGTAACGTTCCAGTTAGGTTACTTAATTTCAAACATAAGAAAAATGTTCCCATAACGTTGCTCACAAACTTGATAACATTTAGAGAACGTTCCTTGAACGTTATGCACAAACCACAATGTAACCTAACCAGAACCAAAAACAAACGTTCTGGGAACATAACTAGAACGTTCATACTACGTCAGAAAAACTTGCCGTCCTAACCTCTGGGGAACGTTATGGTGGAACGTTAAACTAATGTTCCCAGAACATTCTAGGAACATAACCAGAATGTTCATAATACATCAGAAAAAATTAGATGTTAAATTTTACATTATGGTAATGGCTAATGATATGGCCCGTTAAAAATACATTTTAGTGGTGAGGCCCAGGTATTTAAACTGTGGAATTTACACCACCACCCCCAAGCAAAAACTGCTTTGATATGTACAGTATGGACAGAGAGGTTGTAAAAAGATTAACGTCACAGTCATCTGATAAATGTCCCAATGCGAGATGGTTTCAGGTCTTTCTCAGCTACCATTTGCTGTGGTTGGAACTAGGGATGCAAATTTTAAGGAATTTCCTTAATCGATAGTTGTTAACCTTAACAATCGTCGATTAATTGATAACACAAAAGCTAAATATAGCTTATGATAGACAGAATACAAAATGCATGTTATATTCCTCAATCAAAGATTTATTGTAACATTTGAGAAACAGGCATTATTGTAGCATAACAAAAATAGAATATGAAGGCGTGTATAGGCTACTTTAACAGAAAATAAATTGCGCTCCGTCTCATCTGTTGCAAGCGAAACCGTTGCTCCGCTAGGCACTTGCAGCATTAACATAATCGCTCTTGAAATTGAAAGGCGACAGTTAAACTAGTAGACCTAGCCTAGAACAGTCAACTTAAAACATGGCTATTATGTTTTGAATAGGCTCCTCATATGCATACTAGATAGACCTACGTATTTTTATTCAAGAACATTTAAGCATATCTACGTGGTCGGGAGTGAGTCGTGTGCGCAGCCTGTTTATTAGCTCTCGAAATCTCTCACAGTCAGCGGTGCTTATTGCCATCATGTCCTTTTCAACCATGTTGCATACCCTCTGAATAATAGCCTACTCTCCGCTCATCTATCGTCACACACCCTCTTTGGCAACACTGAGGTGATGGTAGGTCGCGATCCACTTTGCCCTGGCAGCACGGTTGGATGTACGCTTTTCAGGTGGTAGGCTACATTAACCAAGTAGTTATACTTCAAAACAGCACCACAGATATTGCAATGTATTGCAAACCACAGGCGCTCTCGCGTGGAGACCTTAAATCATGATTACATTTCACACAAAAACTCCTGTTGAAACAAGACCGCAGATTGTTCAGTTAATCGTTTAATTTGAAATCTTATCGATTAAATTCTTATTAGCAATTAATTGAGAGTCGATTAATTGTTAACATCCCTAGTTGGAACAGTGCAGCAATATGATAGGGTTCTTAAAGAAATATCCACACAGCACATAAAAATATAAAATATAGCATCAGCACATTCAAAAGAACATTCATCACCTTACATGTGCAGTTTTTCTTTTTTCATTTGAATTTAGAAAGCAAAAGGCACATTGAGTAAAAATACCCACAAGGATGTTGCAGTGGAAGAAAAACAATGTTGGTTCTGTTTGCTAGCATACATTTGTAGCTGAGAAGCCAGTGTCTGTCTGATATCAAACTTAAGGACAGGCTCGTTTTACTTGACTGACTTGACCGCACTGGTCCCCTTTTGATTATTCCTGGCCCTACCATTAACTGGGAGAGTTTACAAAGAGACTTCTTTATTTCCAGCATTAGTGCAACTGAACTAGTGTATCAGCGTGATTTGGATGAATTCCTGACAAAATGAAGCATTGCCCTAGTTTGGTGGTAGCAACTTCTGTAGCTTCTGTGTTTTCTTCTTTGGTAAATACTTCTTCCCTTCGCCCCTGACCTCAGAGCCGCCTGGGGAGTTTAAATGAGCCCAGCATGTCACTGGAAGATCACTATGGTTTATTCACTCACGGGCTGAGAATGTCAGCTGGTGCAAGTGTGTTGGAATGACAATGGCAACAATCTGAGAGGTTAGCAGGCAAACTCTGTCGCTCTGACCTGCAGTGGTAGGACACATGACAAGAAACAATAGAGCACAGGATTGTGAGAAGTAACGTACGGGGCACGAGGGAGCCATAAAAGAGCTTTATAACCCAGAGGCAGTCTGGAGAAAGCGTAGCATAAAAAGGAAAAGGAACAATTAAGGGAACAGCTTTGCTCCACTGCCCGCCAAACAAAGCCAGTGTGTTTGGGAATCAACCCTAGAGTTTTACCTTAAAAAAACAACTATACAAAGTACAATTGTACAACAACCATACTGTACTTCTGCTGGTTTGAAATAATCATTAAGCTGCTGCTAGACTAAAATATCGCCACACATTGTACACACTTTATTGAATGTGTCACGATTCTAGTTGTCACGTTTTCTTTTCTTTTCTTGTCTTAGTTAGATTTCTTGTTAATGTCACGTATTGTGTTTAGTCTAGTCACGCCACGTTTTATGTTTTATTCTTGTTACGTTTAATTTTTATGTCATGTCACGTTTCATGTTTGATTATTGTTCCGATTTATTTTCTAGTCTTGTCACGTTTTATATTTGATTCATGTTATGTTTCCCGTTCATTGTTTAGTATACACATTTCCGTGTTTTTCCGCAGCCTTGCGTTCATGCTGTTTCTCTATCTCTCTTGCTGTCGCTCACGCTTCCCTAATTGTTTCATTCTCCTGTGTCTAGTTTACTAATCTACTAATGTTAGATCAGGATTGGGTAATACTAACTCTAACCATGTGTTCATGTTTACCTTACGTTTCTCGTGCATGTCATTTACTAATTTACTAACGCTAGGTCAGGATAGGTTTATTACTAACGAGTAATAATTATCTTGTTATCTTGCCAGCCTTCCACACCTGATTTCCATTCGCATGTTGTTCTCAAGCTACCTGTCTGCACCTCTCTACACCTGCATTTAAGCTCTGTGTTCATGTCTTGTCTTTACGAAATTGTTGCCTCCTGTTTGTCAGTGCACATTTGAGCGGTTTTCCAAGCCTGCCTTTTTGTTTACAATCCAAGCCTGTTATTGACCATTGTTATTGACCTCTGTTTTGTTAACCACTGCCTGCCTGTACCACAAGTTTTTGCCTGCTGTCTTTTGTACTTTTGCCCCACGGAGTGGACTTCGGTCTTGACTCTTGCATTGCCTTCGATCCCGAGCCTGCCTACCGTCTGCCTGTACTTCTTCCCTGCTGACAGCTACTCTGGTTACTGGACTTTTGCATGGTGTACCCATTCCGAGACTGCCTTCTCCCTTGGTACTGTACATTGGTTTTGGCTGGATTTTTTTGTGTATGAACTTTGCTTGCTTTTTGACTACGCTCATTGGACATTCCTTTAATAAAGCCCTGACGGGACTTTATCATTCAACCACTGTTTTTGAGTCGTGCATTTCGGGCCCAACCCTCACGCACCCGTCTCAGAATGGATGTAATTTATCACAACATTTGATCAACCATTTGTACAGTATAAATATTAAAGACAGACTCAAAGGAACACAACAATGGGTTTAATCCTGAATCCAAAAAAATGTAGTCTAATCATGTCAGCCACAAAACTGAAAACAGTTGATTGCAATGAAGCCACACTTTTTTATGAGCAATGAGACATTTTTTCTTTATGAGCTATTTCTAAGGACTGAATAAGAACTGAAAACAGTGCTATCAGGTTTGGACCTACCTACCTTATTGTGAAATAGTGACTCCTTCAGCCAATCTTCAGCCATGTTCAGCCTATAGTCTGCTTGAACCAGCTGCACAAGAAGTGTAGTACTCTGATTACCAGTTATTTTACAGCTTGGGTTCCCCCAGCACTACTAACAGCCTGACATGGATCCGTGATGCTTAGAGTGGCGTGCATCTGACCGGCGCTAGCCGGATTTAAAGTTGGTTTTTGTTGGATAGTCAAAACCATAGCGTGTTCTAAGTAGTAGTACTGGGTCCTGACAACCAAGGCATATATAATCTAAAAAGAGACTTTTGATTTTGTCTGTCTGATAATGACCCGTTTATCAAACTGTTTTGTAATAACTCCATTGACTGCCAGTCATTCAATGAGTGCCTGTTGTCTGTCTAATAAGTTCTAAGTGGGGACGTTCCAGCCCCGATGTTGGACCTCTTGTTCCGCCTACCCTCTTTGCTATAACTTTATCGAGTCGCGTCAAGTAAAATCATGCATTGATTTGTATTCTTACAGCGCTGGACTGGTAATCTGGCAAGAGGTGGCTGACCATGGCCGCTGCTAGACAGAAGAGCAGGCGTGTGACAGTGAAGCCGAGGAGGGACACGGTGACCATGACGGGGCCGAGGGACAGAGTGAGCAGGAGCAGGAGGAGAGTGTAGTTGAAGCGGTAAGCATGGTAGCTTCATGATTAACAGGGACTCTCAGGGAGGTTGTGTGTGCGCCATGCCATGATGACGACGATGATGATGATTCATTCAATTAATGTTGATGATAATAAGATAACAATTGTAACGCTATCATAAAGTGATACCATCACCTACTGCTGGTGGTCACTCAGTCAGTCAATGTGAAATAGCGCAGCATAAGCTATTTGGCATTGTTTTTGTAGCTAGCATAGTTCCCTAATGCAGTCGCAACTTCGGCTGACTATTCTAACGTTAACTAGCTAACGTTATTTTGTCAGCATCGTGTTGGCTCATCCCACGTTGCTGTGAGTGACCTAGGTCCATATCTTATCATCATAATATTATTAAAATTATTAGGCTAAGGGTTC
This sequence comes from Ilyophis sp. 1 JC-2022, assembly GCA_022702515.1. Classification (NCBI taxonomy): domain Eukaryota; kingdom Metazoa; phylum Chordata; class Actinopteri; order Anguilliformes; family Synaphobranchidae; genus Ilyophis; species Ilyophis sp. 1 JC-2022. The sequence goes on from CM040405.1 coordinate 98,911,452, forward strand.
CCTTGATAAAGATGCACGAAAAGGCTGTATAGCATACAACACCTAGCTCTACTGTGCTAAAATGTATGCCTGCTTATGCATTAGCCTACAGGAGAAAAAAAACATTTTAATTTCCAGCAACAGGCAAAGTTGTCCTATGTTTATTTTCAGCCAGGTATGGTGGTAACTATTAGGATATATATGGTATGGATTACTGTTATTACTATCTGTGGGGTAGCGCTCCACCTACAGTAAGTTCAAATTGTTTGGTGCTATACTTGTATACTTCCATTTTATTAAATAAATTGAAATGATACTTTGACTTCTAGCAGAGCTTTTTCTTTGACAATTACTTGTACTTCTACTTGAGTATGGAAATTGTGTACTCCACAGCCAGCTCTGATCACCAGGGAGTCAGTGAAGAGCGAGTGAGTACACTGGTCCACTTGCACATGTACGCCTGTCCACGGCACTTACTACTCAGCTTTGTAGTGGTTTGGAGGTACAGTAGGTACGCATATTTAAGGCGACCGCAAGGATGGTGTACTGGTGGGTGGTGTCCGACCGATTGTGGTGGGCCAATCTGGGCCAAAAATGGCAGGGGCGATTTTTTGTCCCAGTCCAGCCCTGTATTCGTATATGTATTACGGGTATAACTGGGTTGAAAATATGACTAAACCGCTTAAGCTGCTTACACATGACTGGCATTGGTGCTTCAACGCAACGCTCAGCATAGGCTTTTTTTGCGAGGTCGTGGTAAGACTTTGAAGTGGTAAATAAAATATACGAGCTGGAGACGCACACCAAAAATACTTTTGCAAGGTGCAGACAAACTGGCGAAGACTCATAAATAAACAAAGTCGCACACTCTTTGTGCTCCCGTAATTTATTTTCAATGTGGTATAAGAAAAAGAACCAATGTTTCAGCACACAGTGCCTTTGTCAGGGTTGACTTTGAAGTCGTGTCATACAGTCAGCACACAGGATCAACCTTTCCAGTTTCTCCTCCATTTTGACTTTCAATGTTTATATTTCTCGCTGCCGTAGGCTACATCACACTGTAAAATAATTGGTTACACTCGGAAAGGTCAGTGCCAAACGGGGTCGAAGTTCAACCAATTTGAACTTTGAGCAGAGTGTTACAATGCTTGATTTTAACGCTACGCTACGCTGAGGTCGGAATGGAGGCACGACACTCTCTTAATAAGAAAAAAAGCGAGCGTTGGAAGATTTTTATGCTAGTCATGTGTAAGCAGCTTTAGTTTGATATAAAAAAGGCAGGATTTTCTCCATTATAGCCTATGGGGAAACTGAGAGGTGTGGTGCACTGGACGCCATATTGGTTGCTGCAACTTCGGCGATAAAAGCAATATGTCCATTCCATATCATAGAGTTCAGTGGGGTTGACAGAAATGAAACGTGCTTTTATTTGCCGCACAAACCATATACGCCTAGTTTTATATAGCTTATTTATATTAGCTATAGGAAATGATAAGTTAGCGATAATGCTAAGTTGACGTTACAGCAAACAACTGACCAGATTCAACCTAAAATAAGTAGGCTAAGAATCTTGTACGACAGTTGCTCAGCGCTCACTTAGAGCAGAACGTTAAGTGATTACACTGCGCATAGAGTACTCAAGTGAGTACGTCAGTCGTGGGTGGAGTCTGGTTTCGGAAGTAAGTTCCCTGTGGAAGAATAGAATGGGCTTCGGAGACTATCGACTATTTCTTGAAATTTGATTTATAGAATGAGCCGAAACGTTCCTGGGTTAGCCTATGTGGTACAAGGATATAGATAATCTGGACAACATCTGGAGACAAGGCTGCACGTTCGTAGGAAATTATGGTACATCGAGTTTTTAAACAGTTCCAGCGCTGATATAATCACAAGAAAATACTGAAACGTAAAATATACTCAAAGCTGGTCCACAAAAACTACATTGTTTGCGGACGGGCGTTATATTGAACAATCCGGGAAATTGACAGTAAGATATAATCAGTAGAAATGGTTTAAAAGTAAGTTAAAAGTAAGCTTTAAAGTTAAAGTCTATGTCAGGGATGTCAAACTCATTCCACAGAGGGCCGAGTGTATGCAGGTTTTTGTTCCAACTGTGCCCTACACCAGCTGATTTCACTAATTAGCTCAGCTCTTCAACCAAGGAGGTGCACTAATTAGTGGAATCAGCTGGTGTAGAGCATGGTTAAAACAAAAACTTGCATACACTCGGCCCTCGATGGAATGAGTTTGACACCCGTGCTCTAAATGAATGGAGAATTTACTTCCGAAACCAGCGTGACGTAGTCACTTGAGTACTCTATTCTCACCGTGAGCCCTCAGTTAACGCGGTTAAGTAACGGTTAATACAGTGCCGTTCGTTTGTTTGATTCTTTCGAACTACCCGAACTGCATCTTTTTCTCCTGTGGTGCGAGCTGGAATTTGAAGCCGTTTCAGACAGCAGTGTCTAGCTGGTAGCAAATCAAGCTTTCATATTCAGACCCAAATCACCTGATTGATGCTCATTTTTAATAGCCTGTGCTCAATGTTTTCTGTTCACTCTCCCTTCTTTTCCAGATAGTTTGCAATTGCATCCAGTTTACATTTATTTACGATTTTCCCATCTCCGTTATTCTAGCAGAAGTTTAAAATAAAGCTGTCGGTATATTGATTGTAACGTTAGATATTATGTAGCCTAAGAATAGACATTGAATGGTTATATTTGCATAGGCTACATAGGCCTAGCCATTTTATTAGGCTATGCTAATATACATTTTATTTTTTATCAGATCTTAGAATCCAGTAGCCTACTGAAAAGGTGGTGTATGAATGTCTGTATAGGAAAGATAGCCAGCCAAATCCGACAAACAAGCCAGATCTTGATGCGTGTGTGTGTTTGTACAGGAGCCTGTTTTGTTTATTAGTTTTAAATAGTAGGCTATTTGGTAAAGATTTATTTGGACACCATAAAATGTTTATTTGAACCATTAGGCTATTTATTTATTTTATTATACAAAATTGTATTTAACTGTTCACTGTTGTTGGTCAAGATTTCTAAAATAAAAATGTCAACACTTTAAATAAGAAATAGCCTGTTTGCAGGGCCGCCGCGTTAGCTCAACGGTAAAAGCGCTGACTTTCAGTCAGCGCAGTTGTGCTCCGAGGATCGGGGTTCGCGCCCCAGGTCCTGCCATATCCGAGCGTGGCCGGCGCCCAGTGGAAGCAGCAATTGGCGGCTGCTTCCGGGTGGGGGGAGGGGCTCGGAGAGAATCGCTGCGCACGGGGACCTAGGGCGTGTCACGGTCAGGAGCTCGCGGAGCTACGCCCTGTAGAGGACATGGCCACGAGTTCCACAACTAATACCGATTGACGGGGTTGTGTAGCAGTGGTTCTCTAGCGGTTGCTACATGGGGGGGAATTGAATTAGAATAGGGGTTCAATTGGCTACCAAATTGGGAGAAAAAGGGAAAAAATCAGAAACAAATTTAAAAAAAAAAAAAGAAATAGCCTGTTTGCTGTCATTAGCTGAACACAATCGCATATTAATTTTGCAATTCGGTTGCAAACAGCCACATGTAATCATTTCGTAATAAAAAAAGTAGGCTATTAAAGTGTTGGCATCTCGGAATATCATTAGCTATAACAGAATACCTTTGTCAAGGTTTCTGGTTGATCCACGCTGAGTAGCTAGGCTAAACCCGATTATTAATGGTGTAGGCTACAGCATTTGGTTTCTGTTAAAAATCGAAAGGACTTTGGTTTGTGTCACGGCTCTGGAGTTGTGGAATATTTCCGCAGCTCAGGGCTCTGAGTCGTTGAGTTTGTGCTGATGTGAGTTGGGTAGTAGGTGACTGTAGGTACTAGGGGTGGGATGATTCAATCCATAACGATTCGATTTGGATACGATTCTTTAGGCAAAAGTTCGATGCATCATAACATCTTACATTTGACCACGATTCGATTAGATACAATTCGGTTAGATAAATTTTGATACTTTAAAAAAATGTAATGGTATGCTAATGTGATTTGATATCGATGCAGTCAGCAGTAATTCAATATTCAATTATAACCTTACGCCAAGTTCACAGAATTATGTTTATTGTTAAGGCATGCCATACATTTTGCAGCTGTCTGCAGCAAATAATGCAGCAATAAACATGACTAACAGTGTATTTTCTAAAGTTGCCCGATTGAGGTTATTGTTTTTCAAACAGTGTCAGACATGGTACCCTAATACCTTTCCTTTATTCACTAAAATGTTTTCTGTATGGTGTATCTAGGTTCCACGACATTCATTAAGTGCCTAAATCCCGAGTAGGGTATAGCTGCAGCCTGCAGACTCCAAGAAACGCCCCTCACTCCAAGAAACGCCCCTCACTCCAAGAAACGCCCCCAACCAACTACGGTGGTCTTGGGGGATCCTGCTGGTTCGCTGCTGTTAATCCGCAGCAAAATTATGCACACTAATATAAATGGGTATGTACTGAAAGTATTTAAATGTATGTAAACCAGCTAAACAGTCCGTTCTATCCATATCCATTGTTACCACTTATATTTCTGTCATGAGCCAAATTAATTACGTTAGAGTGCTATATATTTTTACAATACAAGCTAGTGAAAATGAACATGGCCGGGGAGTCTATTGAAGAAGTCAGTAGTTTGTATTGAAATGGTCTGTTATAGCTCGCTAAAAGTACGGATTACGGCGAACCGTTCATAGCCTGCCCCAGCCGGCTGATATTTGTGGAGAGGTGAAGTGCCAGAATAGATAAACCTTCAGAATAACTCGATTGCTTTCGGCTGCTTAAGCGGCCCACAGCGTTCACTTTTTTCAATGGAATAATATGGTGCTGTGTCTGAAGATATTCATATCGAAAGCAATTTATTACATTGTTATTTCGTTGTATTGAAGGCAAAAGTAGAATACTTTAGGAATATTTTATGAATGAAACTCATTCGTTAATGCAATTTAGAACTGTTCAATGAACCTATGTGTAACCTAATTGTAATTTTGAATTTTTATTTTGTATTTCTGAATCATTATTGTTTAATCATTCGGCAGGTTATCATTCGAGCAAGCTTGTTACCACCAGCTGTGCCAGCTGTTTCATTTTGTTCATTATTAAACCCTCCAGAATAAAACAGAACAACCCCTCTTTTTTAAATGTCACTCCTAAGTCCACTCTGAGATTCGTTAGTGCAACAGTAGCATTTTAATGGGCTGTATTGGCCTATTGGAATAGGAAAACGACTTCCAGCATAATACATTTAATAGCCTTTTCTCTCAATTAAAACCTAACTTTAAAAAAATAATAATAATTTAAAAATGCACGTATTGACAGACATGATTGTTCACGTCAATTTGTTGGCCTAACTAATGGGCAGGTTGGAGTTACATATACAGCTCTGCAAAATTATCAGTTGTCTCGTTATTTCGGTTCCGTACTCTAGCACTTTGAGTTTGAAAGGATAATATGACAACGAGGTTGAAGTGCAGACTGTCAACTTTAATTTGAGGGTATTTCCATCCATATCGGATGAACGGTTTAGAAATTATAAAACCTTTTCTAGGTGGCATCCTATGACGGTGCCATGTTTAAAGTCACTAAGCTCTTCAGTACGACCCATTCTAATGCCAATGTTTATCTATGGAGATTTCATGGCTATGTGCTTGATTTTATGTACCTCTTAGCAGTGGGGGAGGCTGAAACACCTGAACTCAATACTTAGTAGGGGTGTCCACATACTTTTGGCCATATAGTATATATATACACTGCTTAAAGAAATGAAGGGAACACTTAATCAACTCCTCGTTTAATATCTCCTCCACGCTCTTGAGACTGTGCTGGGAGACAATAGGTAACCTAATTCTCGGGGTTAATAGTAAATAGTAAATATCACTGTACTGTTTTAAAGCTGATCGTGAAAAACGAATAGCCCAACTAAAATGTTCTGTGAAACAAATATATATATATATATATATTTCTTATTTCGTCCTAAAATCTACACAATGAGAAATTTGCAGAATGTATGTAGCTAACGTTAATCTAAAATGTAGGCTATTGCCTGGTGGATTATAAATTAATAATTTTAATTGAAAATCTTACTCTTAGTTTAACTAACCAGGAATGTCATTATTGTAGTGTAGTTGACCTATATCACATCATGAAAAGTAAAGCTATTTCTGATTATTTGCGCCATGCTTCTATCAATAATACAAATGGGCATTCTGATAAGGTCTGGGGTAATTTAGGGTACCCCTCTCCGCAGGGAAGAACAAGTTGTGATTGGCAGATGGTGTCTGACTGATAGTGTAATGAGTGGGTTAATTCATAGTCGGGCCGGCGCATGCGCAGGAGAGGGAGATTCACCGATATCAGGAAGTGACTAACGTGTACTGTGAGAGAAGCGAACTAAACTGGATATATACTTTAAACCAACTGGATTCTGTGTTTTATTATTTAGTAAGCTGTGACTTTACATGGTGTCAGAAGTGGCCTAGTAGCCTATAGCCAGTAACTCGACGACGAAAATGCCGAAGTTTAACCCACCGGCGGAGTTCAACTTTGAAAGCCCCGCTGAATGGCCCGAGTGGAAACAGAGATTTCTTCGCTTCAGGACAGCCACCAAACTGAATGAGGACAACGGAGAAATCCAGGTTAGCTCGCTCATCTATGCGATGGGAAGCGAGGCTGAGAAGATCTTCAGTTCATTTGCGTTTGCTAGTGAGGATGAAAAGAAAGACTTTGATCAGGTGATTAAAAAGTTTAATGATTACTTCATCCCACAACGCAATCTCATACATGAACGGGCATGTTTTTACCAGCGCAGCCAACAAGCGGGAGAGAAGGCAGAGATGTACATCAGGGCTTTATATGAGCTGGCTGAAAACTGTGACTTTGGTGCTAACAGGGACGAAAACATCAGAGATCGGTTGGTGGTGGGCATTAGGGATAAAGAGCTCAGCCAGAAATTCCAGTTAATGCCGACATTGACGCTACCACAAGCCATCCAACAAGTGCGTCAGTCCGAAGAGGTAGCAAGGCAGATTAGCTTGCAAACACGAGAAAGCCAACCCGAGCTAGTTCAGCAAGTTGCTAGCTTTTCTCAGAGGGGAGAGAAACAATGGGGAAGAGGCGCGCGACAAGGGGAGCGCGGGGCAAGCTCAGGCAACAGAGCAGATAACTGCGGGAGATGCGGCAAGAGCCCACACGTGGAAGACAGGTGCCCTGCATTCAGAAGCACATGTAACAAGTGTAAAAAGAGGGGGCACTGGGAACGTATGTGTCGTACCAAAACGGTGAGGGAACTCACAGAAGACAACCAGGACACGGACGAGGTCCATTTTCTAGGTGCAATCAGCAAAGACCACAGTAAAGGAAACTGGACTGTAACCCTCCAAATAGCAGACACACTGACCGACTTTAAGATTGATACGGGTGCAGATGCATCCATCATCAGTGAGGAGATATTCAAGCAGCTGTCCCCCGTAAGAGAACTGCACCCAGCGGACACACGTCTGAAAAGTCCAGGGGGTGAGTTAAAGTGCTTAGGTCAGTTTCAAGCTAATACGAGCTTCAAGGGGCGACAATACACCTTCCAAGTATATGTGATACAGGGTGGGGAGGTTAACAATTTGCTTAGCAGAGCAGCAGCCGTAGAGATGGGCCTAGTCAAACGCATAAATGAGGTTAGGGACGTGTTCGGGACCGGCGGACAGCTAAAGACAGAGCCTGTGAGAATCAGCCTCAGAGAAGGAGCTCAGCCATATGCAGTGCATGCAGCTAGGAGAGTACCACTGCCACTAATGTCCAAAGTGAGAGACGAGCTCAACAGGATGGAAGAGGAGGGCATTGTGGAGAAAGTGACACAGCCAACAGAATGGTGCGCGGCAATGGTGCCGGTGTTAAAGCCCAATGGAAATGTCCGCATCTGTGTTGACCTTAAAAGACTAAATCAAGCTGTAAAAAGAGAGAAATATGTGTTACCCACCATGGAAGAAATAATGCCCAAACTGTCAGGAGCCAAGTACTTTACATCACTCGATGCAGCGAGTGGATTCTATCAGATCCCCCTACATAAGAAGAGTAGCCTACTGACAACTTTCATCACCCCCTTTGGCAGGTACGCCTTCCGTCGCCTCCCTTTTGGGATCACGAGCGCACCCGAAATCTTTCAAAGGAAAATGAACGAAACCCTGCAGGGGTTGGAAGGGGTGGTCGTTTACATGGACAATGTGCTCGTCCATGCAGAGTCAGAGGAGCTACATGATCAGCGCCTGGAAGAGGTGCTGAAGGTCATTGAGGCATCTGGCCTGAAACTAAACAAAGCTAAGTGCAACATCAAACAGAGGAGGGTCCGCTTCCTGGGGCACGTGATAGACAAGGAGGGGATCAGGCTTGACCCGGGGAAGGTCACAGGGATAGTGAACTTTCCCCAGCCCCAGAACGTAGCGGAACTCAAGAGGTTCCTCGGGATGGTGAACTATCTGGGAAAGTATATCCCCAACCTTGCCACAGTAGGACAGCCACTCTATGAACTACTGAAGACGCAGGTGGAGTGGGCCTGGGGGCACACACAGGAGTCAGCCTTTCAGAGACTCAAAACGGCCCTAACCGTTGTGGGATTCTGACATTTAATCCTATAAAAGTATATGTTGTAAATAGAATGTATAAACTTGTCTGTGGTAGTTGAGTTTCGAATGGGTGACCTTGGGCCTGTGTTCTGAGAGGGAGGGCCACAGGAAAATGTCCTGAGAAACATTCTTCAGATAAAGGATTTGCCACAGAAGCAGCCTTGTGTGTGCAAAAACACCAAATAGATAAGTTCCTAACAACTTTGTGGAAAAATACTAGACATGAACTGAACATGAGTAATTCTAAACGTTTGATTGGTTTTAATTATACGCCCAGTGATGTATGAAAATGGAAGGTAGAAGACATACCCCTTTTTAGCAAACAGTATATAAGCACCACAGTAGCAGAGATGGAGGGGGTCCACGAGCGAGAGCGTGCACGAGAGAGCGTGCGAGGGAGCGTGCGCGCGCTTCCAGAGGACCACATATGTACTAACCCATTGTATTCTTCTGTAAAGACTTCGAGCTGACAAAATAAATACATAGTGTTTTAATCTTTCGAATTGAATTGAAGAGTATCCTTGATCCACCTCCTTGACCACGAAAAGCAATACATTTTGATTGCTAACACCGTGGCCCCAGTGTTGACTTTTTACGACGCCAGGAAGCCCACTCTGGTGTCGGCTGACGCCAGTAGCTACGGGTTAGGGGGTGTCCTGCTCCAGCAGGATGGAGAGGACTGGAACCCTGTCGCCTATTGTTCCAGACGCCTGAGTGATGCCGAGACAAGGTACGCTCAGATCGAAAAGGAATGCCTGGCCAGTGTGTGGGCGTGCGAGCGCTTTGAGAAGTACTTGTACGGCCTTGATAACTTCACACTGGTCACTGACCACAAGCCTCTCGTGCCCCTCATCAACAGCAAAGATCTGGACAGCGTCCCCGTCAGGTGTCAGAGACTGTTGATGAGACTCATGCGCTTCAACGCAAAAGCGGAGTACGCCCCAGGAAAGACATTGGCTGTAGCGGACGCACTCTCCAGGGGCCCAGAGAACAATAGCGGCAGCTCGGACACGCACGACGATGTGGCGGCACACATCGCATCCATTGTCAGCAACATGCCAGTCACTCCACAGAGGATGGAAGACATCAGACTGAACACAGAGGCTGACCCACACCTGCAGTCAGTGCTGTGGTTCATCAGAAACGGGTGGCCGGAGTACCCAGAGAGAACACCTGAATCCATCGGTGACTTTTACCAGGTTAGAGGGGAACTATCAGAGATAAAGGGACTAGTAGTTAGGGGGAGCCGCATAGTTATTCCTACTAGCATGAGAACAGAAATCTTAGAGAGGATTCATGACGGGCACCAAGGGTTGGTGAAGAGTAGAGAGAGGGCAAATCAGTCAGTGTGGTGGCCGGGGATATCACAGGACATCATAGCACAGACACAACAGTGTACATTCTGCACAGAGAATAGGAACACACAGAGAAAGGAGCCACTGATGCCTAGTGAGTTACCCTCCAGGCCTTGGCAGAAAATAGCAGTAGATTTATGCGAGTACAGGAAGCAAAACTACTTGGTAGTAATAGATTACTATTCAAGGTTTCTAGAGGTTCTTAACCTCCCTACCACAACAAGCAGTCAGGTCATATCCAAGCTGAAGGCTACCTTTGCACGTTACGGTGTACCAGAAGTGTTAGTTAGTGACAATGGGCCTCAGCTAGCAGGAATAGAGTTCAGGGAGTTCAGTAAGCAGTATGACTTCACACACATTACAGCTAGCCCACACTACCCCCAGAGCAACGGGCAGGCAGAGAGGGCAGTACAGATAGCGAAGGGCATACTCAGGCAGAAGGACCCCGTGCTCGCTCTGATGACATACAGAGCCACCCCCTCCTCATCCACCGGGTTCAGCCCAGCCGAGCTGTTGATGGGAAGGAGGATTAGGACCACCTTACCTACACTAGAGGAGAACCTGAGACCAAACTGGCTAGACCAGGAGACGGTCAGACAAGCAGACACGACGGCAAAGCAAAAACAAGCGTTCTACTACAACCGCAGAAATGGAGTGAGAAACCTAGCTCCGCTGAGCCCAGGAGACTCAGTGCTCATGAAGCTGGATGGACAACAACAGTGGACTACCCCAGCAGTGGTCCAAGGGCCTGGCCCAACCCCACGGTCTTACTTCGTGCAATCAAAGGAAGGTGGGCAGTATAGGCGGAACAGGCGCCACCTGCAGCGAGTGCCAAGAGCTGTTTCCTCTGGCACAGACACCCCAGTCCCCATCACGCAAGCTGGAACAGCAGCTGAGGAGACCGGTGAGGGGGGAGGGACAGTAACCCACACAGAGATGGCTGATGCTCACCCAGCTGGGACTTTGGTTACTCGCTACGGCAGAGTTAGTAAGCCGGTTTGCAGACTGGACTTGTGAAGGAAAATGTGAAAAAAACAACAAATATGTTCTATGTGATGTTTCGCCATTGTAATATTGTAATGTTCCACTTGATATTCATGGCATTGCAACTGTTAAGCTATATTGTTATATGGCAACTAAGTTACAGGTTAGTTGATTAAGGCTAAAGTTAATGTCATAGCTTTGTTACGTTAGGGGGAAGATGTAATGAATGGGTTAATTCATAGTCGGGCCGGCGCAGGAGAGGGAGATTCACCGATATCAGGAAGTGACTAACGTGTACTGTGAGAGAAGCGAACTAAACTGGATATATACTTTAAACCAACTGGATTCTGTGTTTTATTATTTAGTAAGCGGTGACTTTACAGATAGGACAACATTCTTTAGTTTGACACATCACTTTAGTAGCTAGTTTCAGCACTGGATTAGACGTGTTTCTGAACAAACTTTGTATTTCATAATAATTGCAAGTATAAGTGGCATTGCTGAAAGTTAACGAATCGGCTGGTAACGGCATACTTTACGTAGTCTAATGACCTCAGTCGACTGAGCCAGATTTCGCTCATTACGCCGCTTACAAAAATACACAATTCCACACAGATAGGCCTACAGCATGACATCATTTAACATTAACGTTGCCCTGCATTGCTCTCTGACAATAAGCAGCTGAAGTAACAACGTCAGTTAATTCCCTTCTGGAACTGAATGTGCTATACCTAGGTTTGGAATCGGACAGTTAACGTAGTAATAATTAATTGAACGTAAGACATTGGAAATAGTCTTACTATTTTTGTTTTTTGTCTCTAACATCTACTTGATTTTGAATAGAAAATGGTTTAAATTAAAATATCAGAAAGCACTTTACAATTAACTGTCTGGACAGGGTATGTGTATAAAAACTAATAAAAACAAATAAAAGAACTGTTTGGCTATTTCTCCAGGAAAATCCTGATTCCCATTTCCCGAGTTTAGTTCGCTAATCTGCTTGCTGCCCTTCACGTCAATGGTGTGTCGTCAGCTCAAATGGTTTATCATGTTTGTGGTGTTGCCTGTGTATCTGATTTCAACTTGGCATATCTTGCATATTGCAGCGGTTTTGTCAAGTACACCCTCCTTCTTTCTAAACCCAAAATGCTTCCATACCACTGATTTTCTGTTCGAACATCGCACATTCTGTCAATTTCTGTCTCTTTTGTCGCACTTGAGCAGCTAGCCATTTCGCTCAGATCTGTCCGTCTAATTGTCACTTGATTCCCGCCTGTCGCTGCTTTCAACTCACACTTACGTGGGGGTTGGAGCAGAAACATGGATTAAAGCTAGTCAAAACAGTTTTAAAAGTTGCAGGCAGCATAACATTCGCGACAGGGTGTCTCCAGACTCTTTCACGTCTGTCACATGTGCTCAGTGTGAACCTGCTCTCATCTGTGAAGAGAATGGGGCGCCAATGGCAAACCTGCCAATTCAGGTGTTCTCTGGAAAATGCCAATCGAGCTGCACGGTGCTGGGCTGTGAGCACAGGTCCCACTACTCCCAGCCCTCATGCCACCCTCATGGAGTCTGTTTCTGACAGTTTGATCAGAAACATGCACATGAGTAGCCCGCTGGAGGTCATTTTGTAGGGCTCTGGCAGTACTCCTCCTGTTCCTCCTCGCACAAAGGAGCAGATACCGGTCCTGCCGCTGGGTTGTTGCCCTTCTACGGCCCTGTCCAGCTCTACTCGTGTAATGGCCCGTCTCCCGGTATCTCCTCCACGCTCTTGAGACTGTGCTGGGAGACGCAGCAAACCTTGCGACGGCACGTATGCATGTGCCATCCTGGAGGAGCTGGACTACCTGTGCAACCTGAATGGGCTGCAGGTACAGCCTCATGCTACCAGTAGTGACAAGGGCACTAGCGAAATGCAAAACTAAAGAAAAATCAGTCCGGAAGGATTCAATTAAATTTTATTTTATTTTTTAGAGAGAACTGTCACAAAGACACTACATGGAAACAGAAGGAAAATATAACAAAAAAACCAGGCCTTAGCCCCCAACCAGCAAAACGAGGTAAAAAAACTCCCTGGTCAGGGAGAAAAAACTCTCCAGTGGGAAGAAATCTCGGAAGGAACCTGGCTAGAGAGGGGGGTGCCCATCCTTTGCTGGCTGGCTTGGTTTAAACTAAAGGTGATGAAGTGGATACTAGTAGAGAGTAATAAGGGATCTAATAAAACTTGTTGGTAAGTAAGAATTCTAAAGAAAAGGAAGTAAAATGTTCAATTCAAAGGGGCGGGTGGTGCATCTGGGACTCCAGTTGCGTCAAGTCGGGAGGATACTCAGGGCGAGGAGGGCACGGGCCATAGTAATCTGCAGCTCAGGGTGAGAGAAGGGTAAAAAAAAGAGGGTTAGCCCCCCCAACATCCTTAACTATAGGATTGACTAAAGAGGTACGTTTTTAGCCCACACATAAAGACAGAAAGAGTGTCTGAAGCCCGAACATACATGGGAAGATATTATTCCATAAGAGAGGAGCTCTGTAAGAGAAGGCTCTACCACCCATTGTAATTTTGACAGGCAGCCAATGAAGAGTTTTGAGCACCGGGCTGATATGCTCCCATTTTTTGGTTCTAGTAAGAACCCTAGCAGCTGCATTCTGTACAAGTTGGAGACGATTCAGGGCTGAGCCAGTGCAACCAGACAATAAGGCATTACAGTAATCTAGTCGAGAGGCATGAACCATTTTTTCAGCATCCTCCAGGGACAACATCTTCCTTAATTTAGATATATTCCTCAAATGGAACAAGACCGTTCTTGTGATATTGTTAATATGGGGCTGAAAGGAGAGGTCTGAATCAATTGTTACACCGAGGTTTTTAACAACCTTGTTGGCGGAGATGGAGAAGCAATCTAAATTTAAGGAAAACTAAGAATTTATCTCGAAGGGATTTGGGACCTAATATCAATACTAAGACTTAAGACCAGGTCTAAAGTATGACTACAATAATGTGTGGGGCCGACAACATTTTGAATGAAACCAATTGATTCCAAAATGGTCATAAATGCTGAGGTAAAAGGATCATCTGTATTTTCAAAATGCAGGTTAAAATCACCCAATATTAACACTGTCATGACTTATAGCTAAATGAGAAAGGAAATCTGCAAATTCATGAATAAAGCCAGAATATAGGCCAGGAGGTCTATAGACAGTCACAAGTAAAATAGGTTGAGGGCAGTTTCTACCAACCACTCCTGGCTGAGTGCTCATAACTAACACTTGAAATGAATCAAAAGCATACTCTAATTTTGGAATTGACTGAAAGATTTATAAATAACAGCAACCCCATCCCCTCTTCGACAGAGATGGGGGTTCTGGCTATATATGAACCCAGGTGGAGCGGATTAATTTAATGTAAAGTTCTCATCCGCTTTCAGCCGTGTTTCGGTTAAACATAGTATATCAAGAGAGCAATCTGAGATTATTTCGTTCACAAGAGCTGCCTTGGAGCTAAGGGATCTTATATTTAGTAAGCCAATTCGCATGGTAGCATTATCACTTGAAGTAATAGGATTGTGTTTTGTTTTAATCCTAATCAAATTATTGAAGCAAACTTCATGGTTTTTTTATTTTGAATGGTTTTGTATTCGGGGGACAGACATAGTTTCAATTTCTAATTTCTAAGAGTGAACCCTAGTTGATGGTTTTGGGGAACAAGCAGACAAGTAGATCTGTTGTCTGGCCTTGGTATAATTGGTGTTATACTGTGTTGATTAAGTGTTCCCTTCATTTTTTTGAGCAGTGTACAAACTTGAAAAACATAGTGACAGTCTAATGATAAATAAGAACATATAATTGTGCTGCATATTGACCACAGGTCCATAGTTTTGAGACCATTTTAGCTGTGCTATAGAAGTGAATGTAGAGCAACAAATACCCTATTCTGGATTATCACCCCAGGGGAGCACAGAGCAACGAATTAACATATTTTGCCACCACTTGGACTCATGTCATGGCCAGGTAACTACACAACCCAAAGTTCGACCAAAGTATAATTTTGCTTTAATGTACATTGATAAATAGCCCGACTGACATGTTTGACATCACACATTTATTAAGCACAGGTTTGGCAAAAAAAAAGAGCTTTTCAGCAAGCTTGGAACGTATAGCGCTTTTTACAGAGAATTATTACAAGACGCTGTACAAAGAAATGGAAATAAAATTGGGCAAAAACCAGGCCTGAACCCCCAAACAGCAAACGAGGTGTAACACTCAAACAGTGGCGAGACAAAACTCCCCGATGGGAAGAAATCTCGGGAGAAACCTGGCTAGAGAGGGGGAGCCCATCCTCCACTGGCTGGCTGGTTTAATAAAGGAATGGATAGTAACAAAAATATAATGAGGGATCACAGAAAAATCAAATGTGTTGAGCAAGTTAAAGTCTTGAGATATTAAACTAGCTGGAATGTAGAGTCCAAGAGATGTATGATTTGAAATTCCGAGGGGGGGTGAAGCTTGTGGGACTTCAGGTTGCGTCAGGGCGTAGGCTTGAACCAGGGAAGGGACAGGGCTGGAACGGTCCTTGAACTCAATAATGCACTTAATGTTAAATGTTCAATAGTCCTCTGTCAACAAGAAATATGAGCATGTGCGCACCCATACTTCACCATGTTTTGTAATACCAATGATTTTACTGTTTCTATGGAGCTTTATGATCCTAGGTCTAGCACGAACCCAAATCCCACAAGTGCTCCTTGAATATTCCAGCTTCAACCCCTCCCTCTCTCCCTACTGTCTAATGGGTTCAGATAGCTTGTCACAGCCACATCAAACAGCATTTCTTGGTCGATCCAAAACAGGCTTTCATGGTTAGCGTAACGGTCCAGGTAGATTAACTACCCACTATACTTCACCCTGTTTGGCAATCCCAATGATTTTACTGTTTCTATGGACCTGTGTGTTCCTATGTCTTGCGTAAACCCAAATCCCACAAGCGATTTTTCTTTTCTTGAAGATTCCAGATTCAACCCCTCCCTCCCAGCTGTCTAATGGGTTCAGCTAGCTTGTCACAGCCACATTAAACAGCATTTCTGGGTTGATCCAAAACAAGCTTTCATGATTACCGTAACGGTCCAGGTAGATTAACTACCCACCATACTTCACCCTGTTTGGCAATCCCAATGATTTTACTGTTACTATGGACCTGTGTGTTCCAATGTCTAGCGTAAACCCAAATCCCACAAGCGATTTTTATTTTCTTGAAGATTCCAGATTCAACCCCTCCCTCCCAGCTGTCTAATGGGTTCAGCTAGCTTGTCACAGCCACATTAAACAGCATTTCTGGGTTGATCCAAAACAAGCTTTCATGATTACCGTAACGGTCCAGGTTGATTAACTACCCACCATACTTCACCCTGTTTGGCAATCCCAATGATTTTACTGTTTCTATGGACCTGTGTGTTCCTATGTCTAGCGTAAACCCAAATCCCACAAGCGCTTCTTTCTTTTTTTCAATGTTCCAGTTTTAACCCCTCCCTCCCAGCTGTCTAATTGGTTCAGCTAGCTTGTCACAGCCACATCAAACAGCATATCTGGGTCGATCCAAAACAGGCTTTCATGGTTAGCGTAACGGTCCAGGTAGATTAACTACCCACTATACTTCACCCTGTTTGGCAATCCCAATGATTTTACTGTTTCTATGGACCTGTGTGTTCCTATGTCTTGCGTAAACCCAAATCCCACAAGTGCTTCTTTCTTTTCTTGAAGATTCCAGATTCAACCCCTCCCTCCCAGCTGTCTGGGTTCAGCTAGCTTGTCACAGCCACATTAAACAGCATTTCTGGGTTGATCCAAAACAAGCTTTCATGATTACCGTAACGGTCCAGGTAGATTAACTACCCACCATACTTCACCCTGTTTGGCAATCCCAATGATTTTACTGTTACTATGGACCTGTGTGTTCCAATGTCTAGCGTAAACCCAAATCCCACAAGCGATTTTTCTTTTCTTGAAGATTCCAGATTCAACCCCTCCCTCCCTACTGTCTAATGGGTTCAGCTAGCTTGTCACAGCCACATTAAACAGCATTTCTGGGTTGATCCAAAACAAGCTTTCATGATTACCGTAACGGTCCAGGTAGATTAACTACCCACCATACTTCACCCTGTTTGGCAATCCCAATGATTTTACTGTTATTATGGACCTGTGTGTTCCAATGTCTAGCGTAAACCCAAATCCCACAAGCGATTTTTCTTTTCTTGAAGATTCCAGATTCAACCCCTCCCTCCCAGCTGTCTAATGGGTTCAGCTAGCTTGTCACAGCCACATTAAACAGCATTTCTGGGTTGATCCAAAACAAGCTTTCATGATTACCGTAACGGTCCAGGTTGATTAACTACCCACCATACTTCACCCTGTTTGGCAATCCCAATGATTTTACTGTTTCTATGGACCTGTGTGTTCCTATGTCTAGCGTAAACCCAAATCCCACAAGCGCTTCTTTCTTTTTTTCAATGTTCCAGTTTTAACCCCTCCCTCCCAGCTGTCTAATTGGTTCAGCTAGCTTGTCACAGCCACATCAAACAGCATATCTGGGTCGATCCAAAACAAGCTTTCATGGTTACCGTAACGGTCCAGGTAGATTAACTACCCACCATACTTCACCATGTTTGGCAATCCCAATGATTTTACTGTTTTTATGGACCTGTGTGTTCCTATGTCTAGCGTAAACCCAGATCCTACAAGCGCTTCTTTATTTTCTTGAAGATTCCAGATTCAACCCCTCCCTTCCTCCCAGCTGTCTAATGGGTTCAGCTAGCTTGTCACAGCCACATCAAACAGCATATCTGGGTCGATCCAAAACAAGCTTTCATGATTACCGTAACGGTCCAGGTAGATTAACTACCCACCATACTTCACCCTGTTTGGAAATCCCAATGATTTTACTGTTTCTATGGACCTGTGTGTTCCTATGTCTAGCGTAAACCTAAATCCCACAAGCGATTTTTTCTTTTCTTGCAAATTCCAGATTCAACCCCTCCCTCCCAGCTGTCTAATGGGTTCAGCTAGCTTGTCACAGCCACATCAAACAGCATTTCTGGGTCGATCCAAAACAGGTTTTCATGGTTACCGTAACGGTCCAGGTAGATTAACTACCCACCATACTTCACCCTGTTTTGGCAATCCCAATGATTTTACTGTTTCTATGGACCTGTGTGTTCCTATGTCTAGCGTAAACCCAAATCCCACAAGCGTTTCTTTTTTTTTTTTGAAGATTCCAGTTTTAACCCATCCCTCCCAGCTGTCTAATGGGTTCAGCTAGCTTGTCACAGCCACATCAAACAGCATATCTGGGTCAATCCAAAACAAGCTTTCATGATTACCGTAACGGTCCAGGTAGATCAACTACCCACCATACTTCACCCTGTTTGGCAATCCCAATGATTTTACTGTTTCTATGAACCTGTGTGTTCCTATGTCTAGCGTAAACCTAAATCCCACAAGCGATTTTTTCTTTTCTTGCAAATTCCAGATTCAACCCCTCCCTCCCAGCTGTCTAATGGGTTCAGCTAGCTTGTCACAGCCACATCAAACAGAATTTCTGGGTTGATCCAAAACAGGTTTTCATGGTTACCGTAACGGTCCAGGTAGATTAACTACCCACCATACTTCACCCTGTTTTGGCAATCCCAATGATTTTACTGTTTCTATGGACCTGTGTGTTCCTATGTCTCGCGTAAACCCAAATCCCACAAGCGTTTTTTTTTTTTTTTTTTGAAGATTCCAGTTTTAACCTATCCCTCCCAGCTGTCTAATGGGTTCAGCTAGCTTGTCACAGCCACATCAAACAGCATATCTGGGTCGATCCAAAACAAGCTTTCATGATTACCGTAACGGTCCAGGTAGATCAACTACCCACCATACTTCACCCTGTTTGGCAATCCCAATGATTTTACTGTTTCTATGGAACTGTGTGTTCTTATGTCTAGCGTAAACCCAAATCCCACAAGCGTTTCTTTCTTTTTTTTTGAAGATTCCAGTTTTAACCCATCCCTCCCAGCTGTCTAATGGGTTCAGCTAGCTTGTCACAGCGACATCAAACAGCATATCTGGGTCGATCCAAAACAAGCTTTCATGATTACCGTAACGGTCCAGGTAGATCAACTACCCACCATACTTCACCATGTTTGGCAATCCCAATGATTTTACTGTTTCTATGGACCTGTGTGTTCCTATGTCTAGCGTAATCCCAAATCCCACAAGCGATTTTTTCTTTTCTTGAAGATTCCAGATTCAACCCCTCCCTCCCAGCTGTCTAATTGGTTCAGCTAGCTTGTCACAGCCACTTTAAACAGCATATCTGGGTCGATCCAAAACAAGCTTTCATGATTACCGTAACGGTCCAGGTAGATTAACTACCCACCATACTTCACCATGTTTGGCAATCCCAATGATTTTATTGTTTCTATGGACCTATGTGTTCCTATGTCTAGCGTAAACCCAGATCCTACAAGCGCTTCTTTCTTTTCTTGAAGATTCCAGATTCAACCCCTACCTTCCTCCCAGCTGTCTAATGGGTTCAGCTAGCTTGTCACAGCCACATCAAACAGCATCTCTGCGTCGATCCCAAACAGGCTTTCATGGTTACCATAATGGTCCAGCTTGTTTGTCAGTTCCACCTGCTGCTCCACTAAAAGGCCCCGCTTCGGCCTACTAGATAGTGCCTCGAGCGACGACTCTGCTGGAGACACACATAAATAATACATAGAATAACTACCCACCATACTTCACCCTGTTTAGCAATCCCAATAATTGTACTGTTTCTATGGACCTGTGTGTTTCTATGTCTAGCTTGAACCAAAATTCCACAAGGGTTTGTTTTTTTTCTTGAACATTGCAGATTCAACCCCTCCCTCCCAGCTGTCTAATGGGTTCAGCTAGCTTATCACAGCCACATTAACAGCATTTCAGGCTCGATTCAAAACAGGCATTTTCTTCATATTTACCTGTTTTTCTGGCTACAAAGTTACATCATCCATTGTAAGCTTTGGTGTTTTTGGCCAGATTACTTCCTCCTCCGTGTCCACTTAACTCCATCATCGCTATCATTTTCCTCTTCTCCTGCTCCATATGCTGTGTCTTCTCTCCATGTTTTCTCTTTCCTTCATAAAATTCACTTGCTTTCAGTACTTTCTTTTCTCCCTAAAATATCTTCCCCTCTCTCTCCATCTTCTCTTTTTCAGCCTCCACTGTCCATTCCTCCATTTTTTCAGATCTCGTGTTTTATGCCTCCATCTTCTTTATGTCCTCTGCCACTCCCTCTCTTTCTCCATCTTCTCTCTCTCATCCTCCATCTTTTCTCTCTCTAAATGCATTTTTTCTCAATTTCCACTTCCACTACCGCTCTTCTGTCTGCTCCAGTTCCAAAGTTATCTCTCCGAACTGAAATGTTCCTCCATTTCCTTCTCCATGATCATCGCCATGTTCTACTCAACATCTCCCTGCGTTTTCAGCGCCAGGTTAAACAGTGCCACCTCTTCAATTTTTCTCTTTCTGCATTCATATCGACCTTGAGCCAAGTCTTTCTGCTTCATTTTTTCTTTCTTCTTTAGAATCTCTGCATTTTTTTTCCTTTATTGTATCTTCCATCTCTTGGTACTTTCCCTGTAACATCTCAAAAGGTTTTCTCTCCAAGTAAAACATTGCTTCCATGACTCAATATTTGCTGCATCTCTCAAATTCTTCTGTTAAATAAATAAATACAGAAAAATTAAATTAAATTAGTTGCCACTCATCAATATAATTTTGCATTAAAACTAAATGTTGTGTTTCATTAACAAATGCTCCCGCATATAAATTAATTCATACCATGGCGTGGATAAATACTTGATTCTGATTGGTTGACAGCCGTGGTTTAAATGCTTGTATATGAATGGTCATCCGGGTCACAGGTTTGATCACCGTTCTAAATCCATGCACTGCCTGGCCAGCTTGTACACAACCTATGGATGAGAATGGCAAGTTCAGAGTCAACAAGAAAACAAGACTAGGTCAATCTAGTGCATGCCGGGCGCATGCAATAAGTAATGTTAGGCTGTTAGAAAATTACATCGACACGTTGTTTCCTAAAGATATTTTGGCAAAATAAACCAAACAGTAGGCTACTCAAGTGCTGTCCTTATGCGGTTAGTCGCTTGACAAATGATAGGCTACAACTCAGTGGCGTACCTGTAACTTATAACCTTACCTTCATATGGATATTAGTGTCAACTTGGCCTGATTCCATTTATAGTTCTTAATTATCAAGCAAATTAACTATGAATGTTGTTTTTTTGTACTAGCACTTTTTTTGTGTCATAAAATGTGTAGCTGACTTATTAGCCTATATGTTGAGACGTAGTGCGTGGAGGGTTGGACCCGAGAAGCACGACTCAGAACAACAGATGTAATAAATACCCGCAAGGGCTTTATTAAGGGAAGTCCAGTAATCGTTGTCTTAGCACAAGCAAAGGTCATACACAAAAAAATCCAGCCAATAAACAAAAGTACCGAGGGAGAAGGCAGTCTTGTCGTCGGTAAGCCAGGCAGTAGTTCGGAACCAGGAAGGCAATCAGCGTGGCAGAGGTACAAAAGGGAGAAGGCAAAAGAATAGTCGAAAAACAAGCAGGGTCAGACCGGAGTTCTCGCCGCGTGGCAAAAGTACAAAATCAGCAAGCAGGAATCGTGGTCAGGACAGGCAGTGAAAACAAAAGGCTGGCAGTAAACAGTGGTCAAAAAACAGGCTTGGATCAAAACAGGAAATCAGAAAACGTATACTTGACAAATGCTTAAGAGTGCTAGTGAGGCAACAATTTTGCAAGGACATGACATGAACACTGATCTTATATGCAGGTGTAGACAGGTGCAGACACTTAGCTTGAGAGCAGCAGGAAATTCACAACAGCTTGAGAAAATGAGACACGTAACGAGGCAATTAGTAAATCATTAGTAGTTAACCTATCCTGACCTAGCGTTAGTAAATTAGTAATTAACATGTACGAGAAACGTAAGGTAAACATGAACACATGGTTAGATAGTTAGTATTACCCAATCCTGATCTAATGTTAGTATATTAGTAATTAGACAAGGGAGAATGAAACAATTAGGGAAGCGTAAGTGACAGCAAGAGAAGAAACAGCATGAACGCAAGGCTGCGGAAAAACATGGAAATATGTATGCAAACTAATAAACTATGACAGAACGTGAATACAAATAAGGGCGTGACATAACAATAAACATAAAACATGGCGTGGAACGGTTAGAACCGTAACATATGTAGCCTATTGATAGCTGGTGCACTGGGAAAAAAAGGGGTATAGGCTACAGCATAAGACTTATTTCCGTTTATTTGGCTTGAGTAGCCTTGCTAATCAAACGATTAATTCACTGAATAATCCAGACCAATATGTAGCCTAATGATTAAGAAATTACAACGACAAAGATGACTAGTATAGGCCTACGATTGTTTAACAAGCATCAGGCAATAATCTGAATGCGTTAAAGAATGTAACGTTATCCTAATTAGGCCTAATTTTAAGACGGCACTCAAATTAGTCAAAGTGAGTTAAACATTAGAAAGCATATCGTCGCTGTCAGGTGAATAGCATGTATCTCCGTTTTTTTAATTCAATTTTTTTCCCCATAAATTACTACTATTTCATCCTTTACGTCTTTGTGGGTTTTAAGACAACTTGACCAATTGAAAGTATTGAAAATAGCTTGTGATTAAAACCCGTATCTCCATTAGCGCTTGAACTCCCGCCTCATTCGGACGACGTGCAGGAGCTACTTTTAGTCTGAGAAAAACTTGCAAATCTCATCGACTACTACTAACATGACACCTGATCTTTTAATGGCAGGTGGAGGGCCACTATGAATTATTAAATACATGTTTTTCAAAAAACACATCCCATTGTATCTTTGACTGCATGATTGTCAGTAACATAATGTTTGACAAGAGCTAAACCATTTAGCAAGTGAATTGAACTGAATAGCCTTCATCATACAACGTAACTAATCACGATGGGCCTAGCCATTGATCTGAATTATTAATCCTAGGTAAAGATGTTTGATTCTGTGTGTGTATTTACGGTCAGCTGGTAGTAGCGGTTTAACTATTCCTATGACAATTCGAAGCGGATTGTGTGTTTATTACCGTAGCCGAGACACAATCGGGGAGGACAAGCGAAGCAAGAACTAGTCAGACAAATCTTTAACAAATGTGGGCTCTTTTTGCACTCATTAGATGTAACTACGTGTGGGATAACCTGAAACTAGGCTATGTCTATTTGTGCATTGGCTGTCTTTTACCGAAGCAATTTAGGCTATTACTATTTTGTATAATTTACTGTACATATTGCCTTCTCAAAATGATCGCATCACTGTGTATGCGAGGGGAAGGCAAAACGAGGTGCTGTCTCCAAATTATGCGTGCAAAAAGCGAAGGGCCATCTGTATGGGAATGCGCTCTCCCACTGTATGGGCGCACTGTCGGATAACGTGACAAACATAGCCCTATAGTCTGTAATTTTCCTGTCTCAGTAATCAAACGAAACGTTGATGTTATTGCTCATCTTTATCGGTCCGAGCGCATCGTGGAGTGATGCAGGGCATTTTAACGATTAAAGGTAGGTGCTGTATCTTAACTAGGCTATTACAATCATAAAACAAGTATGAAAGTTTATTCATGAGGTTCAGAAAAACATTTGAATAGCCAATGCTAAAATACTAAATTAAACTACAAATAATTAGCGATGCTTTGCAGAACGAATTGTATTGGAATAGCCTAATAAAGCTAGTGTTTCCAAACTTCGCACTAGCTGGGTCTATCCTGAGCAGGAAGCATGGCCTTGCCACATTTGTCCATGAAAGGTTGAGCTGGACTCTCGCCGACCAATCTCCAGCTGATTCGGAGATTGAGTGGTTGTGCGTGGACGTCGCCGGTTTTAAAATCGTAAACGTTTACAAGCCTCCACCCTCGCGATTCATGCCAGCGTCTGTCCCAGTTTTCCCCCACCCCTGTCTCTATGCTGGTGATTTCAATTGTCAGCATGAAGACTGGGGGTACAACACCAATACGCCCGACGGAGAGAACCTGGCTGCCTGGGCAGCCAACAACAGCCTAGCCCTGTTATACGATCCCAAGGGCGCAGCCAGCTTTCTCTCCGGTCGCTGGAACACTGGGACAAATCCTGACCTGGCATTCGCGAGTGTCGGTGTAGACAACCGGCTCCCTGACAGACGTGTGCTCGGAAAGTTCCCGCGGTCCCAACATCGACCATCGCTGATAACCGTGCCTAAACTCGTGGACCTTGTCCCGAGCGAGCCGATGAAGCGATGGAACTTCCGAAAGGCCAACTGGAAATGCTTCCGCCTCCTCACCAACAAATCCACGAGGCATCTTCCATCGCCTAATACCATCAACGTGGATGAGGCGTACCAGGACTTCTGTGGCATGGTAGTAAAAGCAGCTAAAAAATCCATCCCACGCGGTCGTCGTAACAGCTACAAACCGTGCTGGGATGCGGAGTGCGAGAACCTCTACCGCGCCTTTCTCCGGGCTCCTGCAGGAACCGAGTCAAACAGGGCTGCTACAGCCCTGTTGTCAAGACTCAGCCAGAGGAGACAAGAGCGCTGGGAGGAGGCTGTCAATACCATCGACTTCTCGCACTCCAGCCGCAAGGCATGGAGTATCCTGAATAACCTCACTGGCAGGTCTAGACACCCCCCTCGTCACTGCCCCATTTCTGCAAACCAAATCGCATCACAATTTGTGAAAAATGGGGTATTCGAGGGTAAAGACCGCGAGTCATCACGACTCGTGGCAAAAGAAGTGTCTGACCTCTGGAGGGCCCCTACACCTAGCAGCGACAACATCTCCGGTGAATTCACGCCGGAGGAGTTCGCTGCCGCCCTCCAGCACCTAAAGTCAGGAAAAGCTCCGGGTCCTGACTCCATCTGCCCGGAGCTTATACTCCATGCCGCACCTGCCCTGAAGTCCTGGTTAAGAGCTTTCCTCTCTTCCTGCTTGTGCCAACTCAAAGTCCCCAAAATCTGGAGAAGAGCCCTAGTCGTCGCGATCCCTAAGCCGAACAAGCCTGAAGGGGACCCTAAGAGCTACCGTCCCATCTCTCTGCTCTGTATCCCCTTCAAGATCCTCGAGCGTCTCATCTACGCCCGCGTCGAACCGATCATCGACCCGCTGCTCCCCCAGGAGCAGGCCGGGTTCCGACGCGGGAGATCGACCGTAGACCAAGTCACTCTGTTGACTCAAGACATCGAGGACAGCTTTTCGGCTAAAAAGAAGGCCGGAGCCGTTTTTATAGATCTGACGGCTGCCTACGATACCGTATGGCACCGCGGCCTCACCTGCAAGCTGCTCTGCTTGCTGCCGGACAGGCACATGGTCAGTATGATCATGGAGCTTGTCCGAAACCGCAGCTTTACCCTTACCACCGGTAGTGGACAGCGAAGCAGGTTACGACGCCTCAAGAACGGCGTCCCCCAGGGATCTGTCCTGGCTCCCCTCCTCTATAACATCTACACATATGACTTGCCTGACACAGTCTCGCGGAAGTATGCCTATGCGGATGACCTAGCATTGGTGTACTCCGCTGGAGACTGGCAGTCATTGGAGGGGACTCTGAGCCAGGACATGCAGACACTAGTGGCATACCTCCGGAAATGGAGATTGAAGCTCAGCGAGGCAAAGACGGTGTCGGCGGCCTTCCATCTTAACAACAGGGAGGCCAAACGTGAGCTCCGAATACATAGCAGCGGAACACCCCTGCCATGTTGTGCTGAGCCAACCTACCTCGGTGTGACACTGGACAGGTCGCTCACGTTTCGCCGACACCTCGAGTCACTGCGCAAGAAGCTAACATCTCGTGTGGCGTTGATGAGGCGACTAGCCGGGTCAGGCTGGGGTGCCAGCGCAAGAACATTGCGTACGGCAGCCCTGGCCCTTGTTTACTCGACCAGTGAGTACTGCGCACCGGTATGGTGTCGCAGTGCCCACACCCGCCTCGTCGATATGCCCATCAACGAAGCCTTGCGCATCATGACAGGATGCCTGCGTTCCACTCCCGTGGACAACCTTCCCATCCTTGCAGGCATCCAGCCCGCTGGGCTTCGCCGTGCAGGAGCCACAGCATGTCTCGCGTGCCGGGCTGTGGAGCCAAACCATCTGCTTCATGAAAGGCTCACTATAACAGCTGAGCCTCCCCGGCGCCTCAAGTCGAGACACCCATTTGTGCCTGCCGCACAAGAACTCCTGCAGCAATGCAGTGACCTTAACATCAGTGCGGCAGGATGGGCGGATTACACCTGGAGCACGGAGTGGGAGGAGAACACCTCTAGACTCCGTGACTTCATCCCAGACGTCGGCTTTCCCCCTATTGGGGTGGACCTGCCCAGACTGGCGTGGGTGAGGCTTAACCGCCTCCGGACCGGTGTTGGGCGCTTCCGCTCATCGATGCACAGATGGGGCTTGGCCTCCTGCGCGGCCTGTGAGTGTGGCGCAGAGGAACAAACCGCAGACCATGTCATCCTGGCCTGCCCGATTTATCGGGCACCCAACGGGATGCATGGTTTGTCGGCTCTGGATGACGACACGGTGACATGGCTGCTGGAGGTGTGCCCTGAAATATAGCCCAGGTGAACCCCCCCTAGGCTCGGGGTGGTAAAAGGATAGCCCCTCGGCCCCGAGCCTGGGGGAGCGGAAGAAGATCTTACCCAAACGAAGAAGAAGAAGCCTAATAAAAAATAAATACTTGGGAGAAAAAAAAGTTAATGTATAGAGCGACAAATACCCTATTCTGGATTATCACCCCAGGGGAGCACAGAGCTAACGAACATATTTCCCCACCATTTGGACTCATATCATGGCTGGCCAGGTAACTTACTCAACCCAAAATTCTACCAAAGTTCAGTTGTGCTTTAACGTTACAAAAGCACACATGCCTACAATTAGTAGCTAGCCTACCTGGAGTCCAGAAGTGTTTCTAATCCCGAACTACACTAAAATAAAATAACTACTCAAAAATAATAATAAAAATGCTAGCACAGAAAAACAATAATTACTATATTTGTTATTCAGTTAATTTCCTGGATAATTAAGAACTAAATGGAAATAGGCCATGTTGACATTAATAGCCGTATAAAGGTAAAGTTAGGTTACAGAAGGCCTATTTTCCAGCCGACGTTACGCCACTGGATCATAATGTAGGCTAGACATGGACATGGTTCCTTACCAGGGGATTCGATGATGTCGGAATGAGGGAGTCACTGCCGCAACTGAGTGAACTGTTTAAGCTTACCTGTGTTCCTCCAAGAAAATCGAGAATGCAAATGGATGTCCTTTCAAAGTCTGAAGAAGAATGTAATTAAAGTAGTAAAAGTAGTCCCGTTTTCGCAAGCTTGAAAAGTTTTCAGGTAGCGATTGTTTTCTTACCAACAAACAACAACGAATGAGTAATTTCCAGTATGTAGTTACATTTATGTACAACACACTTCATTGCTGTATAGCAAATCGAACATACAGCTGATTCGGAACCGAAACGTCATAGGTAACTTTAGCATCAGCCCGCTAAAACATCTGTGACGCTGCTGGGAAATGTCAGTGTTAAACCTATAACAATAACAAACAAAAATAATTGAAACAATATTATTTTATGAACCCAATTTATTATGACAACATGTTATTTCCACGCTGACTCCAATGAATTGCATCTCAGGACTTGCTCATCCTCCTTCCCTGTAAAACAAATTAACGGATTTAGCGAACTATTTACAATTTGCACAGCGCTTGCTCTTACGTGGTGAATATAGGAAATGCAATTGCAAGAGAGCAGAGCACCCAGTTTGGTATTGGGCCGCCTTGAAGCCCAGGGTGCGTCTCAATATTCCCCACTACCACTCCTCTCCTACCCGGAAGTATGCAAAATTGCCTGAACGTTTCCTACAAGTATTTGCATGTGCAATGTAGCCTACCTGACATTGCAGTTTGCGTCGAGACATTAATTGATATGTATCCATTAATATGTAATTAAGATTTAATCAGCAACATTAGATTAAAACACAAAGATCTGTTTCCGGGGCACGGAGGAGAGGAGGTGGTAGTGGAGGAAAGGAGGATGCATTTTTCGGGTATTGGGACGCAGCCTCGGGCCGTATCCGAATTAGCGCACTTGGCTATACTATGCAGTATGCCAGTTGAGTTTTTTTTTTTTAAGTGTTAAGCCTACGTTCTGAAAATTGAGTGTTCTTAATATCCCTGGATGATTTACTTATTTCCGGCTTTTCGCTGATAATATATGGAGCATATTTTTTGCAGACTGCATGTCACGAAACAGTATGCAGTATACAGCTAGTACAGAGTAAATAGAAAACAATAGACATGGTTCTGATTTGGACATGCCCCGCGTTTTTTTATTTATTTTTTAGTTTAGCCAATAGCCATTCATTGTGAGTTAGTTCACTTGTCTCTTCGATTGTAGTTTTTTTTCTTCTGCCACTGCGTTTAAGGTAAGCGTCACATTTACGCAGATAACTTAATTTGCACCTTCCATAAATGAACAGTGGAACAATAAAATGTCTTTGTTTTTTATTTTTAAAACTATGGGGCAAGGTGTAGAGAAAGGCTCTTGATAGGTCTGGTAAGATTCACACTCTAGTAATATTTACAGGTAAGCCTTTATTTTATCAGTGAAATTATCTCTTCTCTGAAGCCGTCAATGCAGTGCAAAATCTTTTTGAAGCAGAGAACTAGTCTCCATCAAATCTCTTCTTTTTAATGATGGACTACAAGGCTAAAACTCCCTACATATGTCCACATTTTTTGCAACATATATATGAGTTTGATACACCAAAAATAAGTATGAGAGTTCTGTGAGAGGCTTATCATAAATTATCTGAGCTGAATTATAGTTCTGGGCATACCTTTGGAAATACATTTTTGAAATATACAACTTGATATATTGAGCAGCTTTAAGCTATAATGTAAGAATTTAAGTATAAAGTAAGGCTCATAAAGTGTTTGATATGTGGCAGTGCTTCCTACGATCTGTAAATAGCCCTTTATTTTAGTGCTGTCTTTAGGTAAAGAGCAGATGCATTTCTACTCCAGGACCAATAGACTCTTTTGACAAGTGGCTCAGTGGTTAATGCAGCAACCTGCTTTTATTTGACAAGCTGCTTACCTCAGACAACAAGCTGCTATAGGGAACTGCAATAAATGGTTTTTCATGGTCATAGCCTGTCTGAACCATTCCATGATTTTATTGTTGGTTTTGAGTCAAGAAAATGATGCATTTACACGTCAGTGAGATAACTATTAATGTTGATATATTTGTGAGAGGAGAGTTAAATTAACTTTGTTGTACCTATTATGTACATTCAGCTTTTGACATTGTCTATATTTTATTATCTGTGGTGAAACTGAGGTATTGCACATAAAAATCATTTGTAAGTTGTATTTATTTTAAATAAAACATTTTTGATTAAAACTTGAATTATGATAAACGTATGCAACTCTAAGAGATGGAATTATTACCTAACTAATACATTGTGATTATTTTTTGTGTGTGTGCATTGCTGTGTGTTTTGTAAGAGCTTGGTGTAATTTAAGTATAAAGGCCCTAACCAGGCATTCATTTAAATCTTTCTCTTTCTCCCATACTTCACGCACGCATGATGTTTTTCCATCCTCTGCAAAAAATAATCCTACTGAACATTACTGCATGATTCCTGCAGGAGAACATGATATTCATAATTTTTCTGCAATAAAACATGGAAATTTGTGTCGGACTCCCGTAGGATACCCCTCAGAAATAACATGAAATATACTCTGAACAACTGTGTGTCCTGTGGGAACCTACCTGCACAAATAACATTATCAGATCAAATATATGACATATGGAAGGAATGAGCAGGCACATATGTTGTGTTTCCCAGACCATAGAACAATCAGTGCAGGGTACTGGTGATTTTGCCTGCCTACCAGCCCTGACTGCCTGTTCATGAGTTATAACAAAACCTTTGGACCGGACACCTGTCATGTTTCACTCGCTCTGGGTAATGCCACTTCACTGTATCCAGTCCCGTTGTAAATGTCAGTGCCCTGAGTATGTATGTGTTCTGGTAAACTAGGAAAATGATCCCATGAGTTTATATACACCTGTACCTGTTGCCGTTTTCATATGGAAATAGAAAGTCACAACTGAAACATATATTAATAGGAATAAAGGCAGTTATAATACAGTGTAAACCTTTCTTTTTTTGTATTTGTTATTCATTTACAAGGTTGTTCCATTGAGATGAATGATCTATATAGTAAGAGACAATGACAGGAGCACAACTAGTTTACAGTTTCATATCTACAACAAAAAATAATCACATGACTGTACAATGACAATATTTACAGTATTTACAAAATAATATTCCCTGACTCACTGCATAATAGAAGAGAATACAATGGAATACAAAATAACTTTATTGCCAAGCAAAGGAGACATTTCTTTGGTCTCACCTCAGTATACATACATGAAAAACAAATACAGTACAATAACAGAAATACAAAAGAAAAAATAAAATAATATCCACTACTGGTGTACAGGTATGTAAAGACGTACAGATATAGCGCATGAAATTGAAGAGCCACTAGAGGGTGCCATTGGCCCTGAAGACAAAATCTGTTGTGTCCAAGAGTACAAGTGTAACTAGCAGTTCAATTGCATCCACTGCTCCGCATGGTCAGTCGGTCTAAATCTCAACAAAAAACGTTTTCAACATACAAAACGTTACTCACACATAAAAGCATTGTCTATAGGTAATTAATTAAAACCTACCAAATATAAGCCTTAAGTAGTTCACTGGTCTACTGAACAGTATTAATGTGCCGCTGCGGTGGTACAACGGTAAGAGAACGCTGACTTTCAGTCGGTGCAGTTGTACTCCGAGGATCGGGGTTCGCGCCCCGGTCCTGCCAGATCTGAGTATGGCCGGCGCCCTGTGAGAGCGGAAATTGGCGGCTGCTTCCGGGTGGGGGTAGGGGCTCGGAGAGAATCGCTGCGCGCAGCAGCCCTGGGCGAGTTGGAATAACGCCCCATCCCCACCAGACGCGCAAGCGCACGCACACGCGCACTGGTGCGCTTCACTTCCGCTCCCATGTTAACGAATTGCCGTGGTCCTCACCGGCCGCGCGCGCACGGCTGGCGGGCGGACGGCTCGCGGACGTGGAGCGGATTTTTCCGCTCGGGGCGGAATTTTCTGGGCGTCCGCAAGCGCAATCTCATAGAAATACATTGTATATGCACCATATCTGCATCATATGACCACATATTAATGTTTTTCAACCTACTAATAGTTTTACTATTGTTATTCATTATTGTAATACATATTATATTTTAATATAGGCTCTAATGAAAAAGGGGACAGAGACAATCACCATTGTGGGATGAATGAAGTTATATGAAATTATAAATTTAGCATGTAACCAGTTATTCCCGTTTTTGTAATGCTTTTTCTTTATTATAGGATACATATTTGTTCAATTAATTAAGACTATGCTTACTTCCCGAAAGGGAAATAAACGTTATTCTATTCTATATTCTATTCTGTTTTTATTGTACTGATATCACTGTATCGATTTAAGGTACTACAGAATAGCTGCTAATTCTGATATAATTAAATGTTTAGAACGTGTTGATTACTGTCCCAAATAAATAAAAGCGAACTTTATAAAGGAGGCATTGTCTTGTTTGCTACATTTAGCTTTACATTGCTAAATTTAGCTTTTAAGCAGTAAGACATATGTAATAGCAATATTTACTTAACCATTATTTAGCGAAGCTCACAAATCCGGAATGTAGATTGTTTGTTTGTACAGCGCGTCTCTGTCGTTCACGGAATGCGCTCCGAAAAAGCAAAAAGCGTCTGTGCTCTTGCGCGTCTGGTGGGAAACGTTGGGCGTGTTCGAGTAGACATCGGTGAGCAGTTGGCTTACCTGCCTCAGGCGGAAATGAAAATCGCCTGAGCAGATCCAACTGGGACAGTTTCGGACTTTTCTGAAACCGGCTGGGAGAAAAACAACATGGAGGAGTTAGCCGTGTTGTTTGTGGTTGCGGAGGACTTGGAGGCGACACAGATGTCCTTTTTACTTCAAAATCTTGAAGAAATGGAGGAGAACGAATGAAGGTTGTTTTAATACTGCCTTACATTATTTCATGACTTGTATTGTTCGGGTAGTCAATATTTATCTTTTGCTACGCGACTTTGGCTATCACCCTGAATTGTGCCACAGTGAAACTCCAGTTAAAGTTCTTGAATAAATACGTATCATTTCCATTGGAATTAAAGCGCTGGGTGCCCTTTCATTGTCGAATAACTAAATTATTTAGCTAAACTGTCATCTGTTATGGTAACATACCTGTAAACATTAGGCTGCTTATGTTCTATTGCTCATATTCAGCTGTTTCTTGTCTGTCAATTCATGAGATGGCCTAAACTACACCTGTCATCTCTGTTTAGACTTGCAAACATGGTAGACATGTCATTTTAGTTCATCTAAACCCAGAATACATCGTAGCCATCGGTTGTCATACATTGTAATGTGAGAATCTATGTAGCTATGTTAAGTATCATAACTTACATGCATGTTTTCATAGACCTTTGAGTAGTGGTTCTAAAGCATATTTTATTGCAGAATATCTGTACCAATATAAATGAGAAATGTCTCTTTCATGGGACTTTTTTTTTTTAGAGTTGTACAGTTAATGCATTGAATATATTCCTTGTGACATAAGGGGAAAGTGTATTAATCCTAATCATTAATTATGTTGCTATGAAAGAATAATACTTGGTGGTTGCATGTCCTTTGCATGCAAGGACTGCCTGAAGTCTGCGAGCTGTAGAAATCATCAGATGCTGGGTATCTTCACTGGTGATGCTATGCCAGGCCTGTACTCCAGCCTTCTTCAGTTACAATATGGATGAGAATGCCCTCAAATTAAAGCTTACAGTCTGTACTTTAGCCTCACAGTTGTTGTATCATTTCACATCAAAAGTGCTGGAGTACAGAGCCAAAACATAGGGGAAAATGAGGTGATTCAGCTACTCATAATGTCAGTGTTCATGATTTATTCAAATTACATGACAGCACGTGGTCCCTTTGGACCCTGACAATGAACGTATTGAATTGAATGCCATTCAATGTCTTTAACAAGATAAATTGAGTTTATATGAATGAATAACTAATATAGTACATATAGGGACATTGGGATACTGGGAGTTGTTATGTGTTTTGAGGGAACAATGTCAAGAAAGATGACATTTTCCTTGCCAGTTATGGTAACGTATGGATAAATAGAATTGTATTTGCATAAGATGTATTCCAATATCAACATGTTGTCTTCCTTTTACCTGTCACCAATCATTGTTCATATATTTCTGATTTGACAATAAACATACAAAATGACAGAAAGAACCCAGTGTCGTTGTGGCTTGAATGGTGGTGGAGGGGAATAGTCCTACAGTTTATTTACCTTTTGTGAATGTCACCATATTGTGTGAAATAAATATTCTGAAAATGTGGTCTTAATTGCTAGTATAATTTATCGGTTTTGTTTTGGAGACCAGAACACCCACATCTAATGAACCCATAGCCATAATAACAGTGTTTGATCTTTAATCTCAATCATTAATCTTTCAACAATTTGCAAAGTGGATGTACAGCACAGTAGCACCAGGATGTGTTACATAATATTGTTTAATTCGTCCTTCCCTTCATGTTATTATGGAATTGGCTTATTTGTATGTGGTCCCCTCTGCTGGAATGTGACAGGCAGAGGTCTGCCTATACACTGTCCCATCTGGAGATAGGGAAAACTCCACTTCTCAACAGAAGAACATCAGCAGAACATCCCTTCAGATCCGAATGAGTTGTCTTACTGATAACAAGGGTGGTGAAGAGAAATATAAATTAGGTAACTTCCCAAATACTTTGACAAAAATGAATGTGTTATCATTTGGTGGTCCTACCTTAATGTTCTATATGCTCACACCAAATGTTCTGAAGAGGACAATTTTTTGGACAACAGTCCAATTAGGATTTTACTCTTAAACCAGCTGTTATACAAATGCAAAATACAAAACACTCATAACAAAGTTGCATCTTTAATTTTATATAAAATATGTTAATCCAATATAGTTACATTATTGAACAAAACATTAAGTTACCTATATTTGGCCAGGCCTTTTTGTTTTTGGTTATTTCTTGACACTTCTAGGTTCAGACAACATATTTTATAAAGTTAGAGGTAGGCCTACAGTTGGATTACAGAAGCAGTCAAGAATGAGAATTGCCATTTGTTAGTGTAACATTACCAATATTGTACTTTTCACATCTATATTGGTAATCTCAAGAAAGTACATGTAAGGTACAGTATATAATAACCACAGTAGTGACCGTATGTGCTACAATCCCAAACTCCCAAAACGCATATTTATTTATTTATGTATTATTTATATGAATAAAAAATAAATTCAAGTACACAAAAGTAATGTACAGAAATGTGTTTGATAGGTTGGGCTTATACTAGATCCTCACATTATGAAACAAAATCGCATTAATTGAAGTACAAAAAAAGGATCGTATTAAATAATATATTTTTTTAAATAAGAGCAATAAGAAAAACAACAAAATAAATATTAATTGTGAAATTAGATAAGAGACCAGAAAGAGGGGGGAAATAGACTACTGCTGTTACATTGTAAGATTGACTAAATAACTCTTATAGCCTACCTGTGTTTGAACACTATTAGGGAGGGGTACATTTCATTTAGATTTTTTTTTAGAGTAGAATCAATACGCCGAGATAGGTGGCGATATTGTGAAATTATCCGCGTTTGTCATGAGGAAACACCACTCTCTCCTCGCTCTCTAACTAATTCTGTCGTTGGTTAGTTTGAAGGCGCGGCGATGTTGTTGAAGGCGACCGAGAGCAACTGCACCGCTGCTAAGGCGCCTGGAAAGGCGCCTGCTTAACCTTATGTTGTCATTTCCGCCTTAGTTCACGCAGCACCGACTTTTCGTCCATCTCGGACAGTTTCCGATGCAGGCCGACGCAGATATGACGTAAATCGGCTCTAGCCGAACACGCCCGTTCTTCTCAAATCTGCACGCGCAATAAGCGTCTGTGCGCTTGCGCGTCTGGTGGGGATGGGGCGTCAGGCTCTGGCGCAGACGTATCGCTGCAACATTCCACAGCGGCGAATGCGGCATATACGTACATATATTTATGTCTCTACTACGCAATACTAGAACGAAAATTCTAACTTTTATTGTGAAATTTCCCGCTCTTAGCGGAGGTCACTTTCTTATGAGGTTTTCTGGCTAGCTTTAAATCGTCAGAGCTTCCATCCACTGTTCTACTGAACTGAACGGGATCATTCGCCGCCGAGAATTCCATTATTGTGTAATTTACATAGTTAACCGACTGCGTTTATTTAGTAATGGAGTCATCAAAGAGTAAGGGGTATGTTTTTTTTTTCTCCCCGTTATTGTTATGCTTTAGCAGTTCTTGCTGTTCTTCGTATTGTTTAGCCGCTTCAAATCTGGTAGGCCACTTGCCTTTCGCTAATGTTAGCACTTAATTTTTGGTCGAATTGCTTGTAGTTGCTGTTGTGGTTAATATTTTCTACAAACACTGTAACCTAGTTTAGGTTATGTAGTGTTAACATTATTTGATTCATGGTATTTTGTAGGGGGTGCTAGAATGGGGTATTGGTGTTGTTCGATGACATTTGTTACCTCTATTAAGACATTTTGTGGGTCTAGAAACTTCATCACTCGGCCTGGCCTGGATGTGCATCTTAAGTCATCTCATGGCAATGCCATCACAATCATCGAGGGCAGGATTGTATTATGAATATCTGTGGGTCTGTACTTGCATTAGACTAGTTTGATTGCCAGTTTTCGTCCAGCCTGTGAATGTATAAGCAAAGACAGACAAGGCTACGTTACGATCACAAACCGGACTTGTATTATGCTCTTACTGAAAGGTGCCGCACATAATTTTGTTTTATGACCTACAATGACAATAAAAATGTTTTTCATATCAAATGAACGCGCTGTCTTTCATTTTTAAATGTTCTGTTGGTGCATGGATTATAAAGTAGGCCGAATGCAACAGCGTTGTATTGTATTGCCTGTTCATGTGCAGCTGAGTGACCATAACGCATCATGTCTATTTTGAAAATGAAAGCACTTTAGTACGTTTTCCTCACGATGTACTGTGGACAGTAAAGTCTTCTCAATAATTAGAAGTATCAATGGCGTAGAACCGACAGCAAGCACGCCGAAGTAGTTACAAAAAATGACCAGCAGGTGTCGCACTGTGTGACCCTCCTCATCAATAGGTTTGTACACGCTATGGCTGTGTCGCAAATTGCATACTCCCGTGCTCCGCACTACCGTACTAAGCTACGGACTCACATCGATGCGCGTGCTCGCTGTGCGTGCTCGGAACATGGAAGTATGTGATTTGGGACACAGCGAATGTCTCAAAACATAAATAGAAATGTGGATATGTTGACAGCGAGACGGTCCGTGTAACGTTTATCAATTTGATTTCCTGATGTATACATCTCAAATTGAAAATTGGATTCAATATTTCAATTTTCATTTTTTTAAATAATAGGTAAATGAACAATTCAAACTCGTTTTTCTAATTTTCTATTTACTGCTTGTCTTTTTAAAGTTGAAAATTGCATTATTGGCGTGGGTGGGAAAACCGGGGTAGTTTCTAATATCAACGATCAATGGATGGTGTAGTGAAAAAATATATAGATTATATATTTTTATATATCATTACAAACCACTGTAGGGCCTACCATATGAAACAATTGTGCTTTTCTATGTTAGGGTGTCTTAGAAAAAAACAGATCAAGGCCCAAAAGCGCACACATCACACACGCAGGAAAATGGATCCATTTACACTTTTTAGTTGATAGATTTGTTCGAGGCATCCAGGCAAGAGGAAACAAACTCCCTCAACATTCCAGAGAAGCTAGCCTGGGTGCACTGGTCTGAAAAAAACAATAACAGTGGCAGGCAGTGTGGGGGCCTGATTGCAAAATAGCTGTATTTGCATATACGCCCTCACAATCAAGGACACACACACACAGACACACACAGGCAACCAGATGAACACACACACACCTCTTTTGATTCTAGCCCATCTGAAAAGCTAACAAAGTAACTCCCTAACATTCTTTGGGGCCTGCTTGTTAAAACATCTTGCACCCTAGCCTTGGAAATGTGTGTGTGTGTGTGTGCAGTTCGAGAACTAATAGTTTATTAAATCCAAAGAAAACATTTCTCTTCCCTTTTACAAACATTAGTATTAAGGTTTATATTATTACAAAAGAATCATATTATAGAGAAAATGTTAACTTGCATTCCACAATGCGCCCACACATAAACTGTAGACTGAGGAAATAAGATTAGGAAGATCTTACAGTTAGTAGCATCTAACCCATTTATTATGTATTGAACTACTATGGTCAAACCATGGCCAGGGCATTTCTGATATAATTAAATCATGGCATTTCATCAAATTTACCATATAAATAAGGGTCATATGTAATGATTAATTAAAACCAGCATCATATGTAATGCTTAATTAATACCAGCAGAGGCCGATGTTGACCATGAAAAATATCTCCCACGGGGGCGGAGCCCAACTTTTTGGCCCACACTGGGTGGAGTTATTTGAACTTTCAAGGCTGCTGCTGCTGTTATGTTTTGTTTCTGTCATTAACGGACCTGTTTAACGTCTCGTGGGAATGCATGCGATTGACGGACTTAGACTGGACCGGGTGATTGAGAGTGTTTTTTAATTACGTGTGCTAGCCGATCAGCCTGGGTATGTATATTCACGCATATCTTTTTACAATAAAGTTATATCAGATTCTGGAATGTAGTGTCTATTTGGAAGAAAGTTTCAATTACGTGTAGTGGAATGGTCCTGACCCATCCCGACAGGGCGGTGAAAGGATTGTTTTATTTAATTATACTACAACGGACTCAGCCATGACTGTATGGGAGCGATAACGTCACCACAAAGTGCAGAATAAGTGCCAAAAATAAGACTACTGAGAGGTGCATATATCTTACTCGAAGCTGGCAAATGATCTAGCAACTGATAAGCTGACGGTGGTAAATGAGAAGCCGTCTGTTGATTCGCCGAGGCTGGTAAACTCATCTGCCTATAGCCCACTGGATTTGCAACTGGTCTGGCTGGTCACTTGCATACCTATCCTGGCAACCCACTGGATTGGCAATTATTTTATTATTTTTACTGAATTAGGCAAATTTATCATCTCTGTTGCATTTGCAGTTTGAGTCTGCAGCTATCCACGAGGCAGCAGTCGTTCAATTCAAGCGAAGGACTTACGAAATCAGTTAACCTCATTAACTTTGGCTCACCAGAAGCAATTTTCACCAATTTTCTAGGCTAACGTTACTTGTCTTATTTAGCCTGTAAGTGTCATATCTCAAAAACAATTTACTGCAGCACATGTTTTGAAGTTTGAATTGAAGAAGAGGCCTATAGCCTACCATTCAGACATTTGCAACAGAATAAATTTGTCAGAATCGTCACAGAAGCCTATATATAGCCTAGGATGCGTAATACGCATACAAATACGTAGCCCAATGTTTATGGAAGGCCAAAGCAATATATGTCTTTACTCGTCATGTGTAAAGACGTAATTTCGTGTAAAGATGTAATCTCGTGTACAGAGGGATTCCAGAAGCATGCATTTTATCAACAGAACCTTCAGCTTCTGTTAAATATCTCAGCGACCATTTCGCATGGAGACTTAAGGCGTCTGTTATTTTTTTAAATTATTTTTAAAGTGGATATTCACACAAA
This sequence comes from Ilyophis sp. 1 JC-2022, assembly GCA_022702515.1. Lineage (NCBI taxonomy): Eukaryota > Metazoa > Chordata > Actinopteri > Anguilliformes > Synaphobranchidae > Ilyophis > Ilyophis sp. 1 JC-2022. The sequence goes on from CM040405.1 coordinate 98,950,359, forward strand.
TACACTTCCAAACTGTAGATGCTCATATATCAGCTCAGCAGCTTATACATCATTGATAATTTGTTTACTAATAATTTTCCTGGTTATTCATCATTAAAAACAGTTATGATTACGATGAGTTTTGATTTTGAAAAGAGTCGAGTTTATCATTGGTTGAATGAAATTGAAAGATGTCTGCTGTTTAACAAAGGAGGCTTTGTATATATTTTTTAAAAAGGCAGTATTATATTGCAGTTAATTATCTTTAAGTAAATAATTAAATCAGATTATATGTGATGGGTCACAATATTGTGCTGTTCATTTTAATGCATAAATAAAACTTGCATGCACTGCAGATACTCATACATGGCATTATATAATCACATAAGATCTTAAAAACTACTGTGTTGTTATCTGTACAGAAAATCGCGAACCAGAACTACTATTTTTATGCTCCCAAATGCGATACAGATGAAAGGGCAGCAGCATGTAGCAACTGAAATTGTTTGGCAATCATGTGTGTAATTGGTTGACTTGCTGGTGTCATTATTTTCTTGTTGAACACTTCAAATGAAAGCCTACTCGTCATTTTCTGAGTCCTTCATTATATGCTTTTGCCTTTTGGTTTTTATTTATTTATTTACAAACGTCTGTGTCCTTTTTAAGGGGAATTTATAAAAGGATTAGGCATAATTATTCTGGCATATACACAATGTTTATAATGAGTCTGTTATTTAATCATTATTTGCAACAAATGTACAGTTTCAAATAAATCAAGTGTTTAAAAAATCTATAGCCTATGGATCAATCAATACAGACATAGGCCAACAAGGTCTCTCGCGGCGGAATGCGCTGTGGAAAGGGCGACCGTTCCGCTTACCGCTGCTCGTGGAACTCTACCTTGCATTGTGAAGCCAAGACTCGGCTTCAAATAGAAATAGTGGTCTGCCATTTCTCACAAACTTCGATAGTCAACTGTAAAGTTGGGTGAATTGTTTTGTTGAGCCTATTTGGAATGGAAAAATAGCCTACCACAAAAATAACGCAAGTAAGTCAAACCAAATACAGAAGAGCCATAGGCCTAAGTAAAAAAAAAAAAAAAAAAATATATATATATATATATATATATATATATACAGGTGCAGCTCAAAAAATTAGAATATCGTGAAAAAGTTCAATATTTTTTGTCACTCATTTCAGAAAGTGAAACTCATATAATATATAGATTCATTACACATAGAGTGAAATATTTCAAGTCTTTATTTCTTGTAATTTTGATGATTATGGCTTACAGCTAATGAAACCCAAAATTCAGTGTCTCAGAAAATTAGAATATTTTGCTTTAACATATTTTTAAAGTATCATATTTAATATTTGGTCGCATATCCTTTGCATGCTGTTACTTCCTGAAGTCTGTGACCAATCAACATCAAAAGACTCTCGATATCTTATTTTCAGGTACTGTTACAAGCGATACTATAACCTCTCTGCATTTGAACTGATCTCTATGGGAATTGGGGGGTGAGACTAGATTCAGCTGTAAATTACACTGGTACAGTATGGAACACATGGCTGGCTAAATGGCTGTAAGTCATCAAGGGTCTGAGCTATCGAACGAGCCCCAAACCATCACTCTGTTGCCAGATATGGAGTAGATGTGGATGGATCACTGCAAGGGTTATTTCTCCTGACTCATTTTCCTATAGAACTCTATGGGGAAAAAGTCAGGAGAAACAACCCTTAAATGGATCATCCACATCTACTCCATATCTGGCCGCAGAGTGATGGTTTGGGGCTCGTTCAATAGCTCAGACCCTTGTTGACTTACAGCCATTTAGCCAGCCATGTGTTCCAATTTACAGCTGAATCCAGTCTCACCCCCCAATTCCCATAGAGATCAGTTCAAATGCAGAGAGGTTATAGTATCGCTTGTAACAGTACCTGAAAATAATATATTGAGAGTCTTTTGATGTTGATTGGTCACAGACTTCATGACGTAACAGCATGCAAAGGATATGCGACCAAATATTAAATATGATACTTTAAAAATATGTTAAAGCAAAATATTCTAATTTTCTGAGACACTGAATTTTGGGTTTCATTAGCTGTAAGCCATAATCATCAAAATTACAAGAAATAAAGGCTTGAAATATTTCACTCTATGTGTAATGAATCTATATAATATATGAGTTTCACTTTCTGAAATGAGTGACAAAAAATATTTCACTTTTTCACGATATTCTAATTTTTTGAGCTGCACCTGTATATATATATTATTACTTTTTTACGTCTTTTAAATGAATCAAGCTCTGCAAGTTCTTAAACATCAATGACACCTGTAAACATGGCACGATCTTAGGCTACCTCTGTGTTACACATTTATTAAATTATTTAAAACGATGCAATTGTATCTGATTATTCATGGATGGGACATGGGAAACACCCCCTCAAGCAGAGCAAATGATACTGTATATTCATTTACATTTTTTTAGAACCCTCCTATATAATAATATATGGTTCTAGGTATAACCAGGTTCTGGAGGGTTCTAGGTAGAATCATCCTCTATTATTATAGAGGATTCTAGGTAGAACCTTTCCAGAGGGTTCTCCCACCCGGACAAGGAAAGAACATTGTACACATATCATATAATTAAATATTAAGTGTTTATAGACAAGTTTATACAGTTTAAAGCATTTTTATCATGAAAAAACCTGGCTCAGACAAATGAACAGCTCCATGGTGGAAACATTGTGATCAGCCAGAAGTGTGTGTGTGTGTGTGTGTGTGTGTGTTTGTGTGTGTGTGTTGTAGCTGATTGTGTCTGGAGGTCAGCACGAGAAATAGTTATAATGACTGTCGTGTGTGTGTGTTTCATTTGTATATATACAGTGCCTTCGGAAAGTATTCAGACCCCTACACTTTTTCCACATTTTGTTGTGTTATCGACTTAATTAAAAATTGATTCAATTTATATTTTTTGCCATCAATCTACACACAATACCCCATAATGACAAAAACACATTTTTAGACATCTCATTTACATAAGTATTCAGCCCGTTTGCTGTGAGTTTCCCTGAGAGATCACGCTAAAGCTTAAATGGAGTCCACCTATGTTCAACTGTAGTGATTCTGATTATTTTAGAATAAAATCAGCCGTTCCTGAGTTAGTCATCATCAATTTAAAAAAAAAAAAAAAAAAAAAAATGGATTCAGGTCAGGCGATTGAGATGGCCAGTTGAGAACATTGATTTTGTTGTCAGTAACCATTTCTTTGTTGATTTGGATGTATTTTGTGGATCATTGCTGTGCTGGAAGGTCCATTTTTATCCAACCCTGTCTTGGTAAAGTACTGCTGTTCATGAGGCCATCATTTATCTTAACTTTGAGGAGTAGGTTTTTTGAGAGTTCTAGTTCCAATTCATAGTGTTCTATTCTGGAATAGTCCATTTTGCATTGATAACCCTTTATCATCAATTAGAATTAATTGGTATTCTAGAATGCATTTTAGAATGATCACACGTGACCGTCCTCCTCAAAGGGTTAAATACCTTCCTCTCCTCGCATCCTCTCCTGCATGTGATCTCACATGTGAGACTGTACTCCTCAAAAGGGTTCCAGGTTTTACTCAGTGCAGAAGTCAAGCTTACTCAGGTAGCCAGCTTTGTGAAATAACCCACTGATTGGTCAGTCGGACAGTATTGTGTACAACTGTACAACACAAATGTTATTAATGTGAGATTAAATAAAATAAAAAAGAAATTCAAGTAATCTGTTATATTTTATTGTGGCAAAGTAATTTATTTGACAGTTTCTTAAAAAGGATGGTTCACCCATATCACAATAAAACATCAGTTTTCAATGGGGAAAGTCAGTTTCGATATCTGTATCGCTTTAAGGATAATGAAAAGCCAAGAATCCAAGAACATCCATTCATTCCGCATTAATAATGATGGATTTAAACAGAGCGAATCGATGCGGTTAGAAAGATGGACAAACTGGACTTTTAAAGCAACTTTTCCGTGAGCATTAAAAAAAGAATTTTATGAATTGCAAACCATGGTCCGTAGAGTTCATTAATAATCTCATTCAATACACCGTACCACTGGATATCTAGCTAAAGATAGAACACACTTGCATAAATGGCAATCTCGCTACACTAAAGATCATTATTTCAGTTTGCTAGCAAGCCTTGCATTAAACGTTTGGCATTAAAAGTTAGCTAACGTTAGCCTCTTGCTAGCTAATACAAACAAATTCAAATATGGCCTCTTAATTAATCTTGAAATCACAGACAAAATAGTGTCCTCTTCCACTACATATATTGCTTTGGCCTTCCATAGCCAAACTACACGTTTTGGCCCAAACGGCGTTCCATAGTAAACGGACGTGTATAAGTACATGTATATGTACGGACATGTATAAGTAGCCTACAGTAGAAAGTGAGCATAGTGGGGCATTCACTTCATTTATAGTCAAATTGCTTGTAGTTGCTGTTGTGGTTAATATTTTCTACGAACACTGTAACCTAGTTTAGGTTATGTAGTGTTAACATTATTTGATTTATGGTATTTTTTAGGGGGCCTTGAGTGTGCTAAAATGGGGTATTAGTGTTGTTAGTTGACATTTGTTACCTCTATTAAGACATTTTGTGGGTCTAGAAACTTCATCACTCAGCCTGGCCTGGATGTGCACACTTAAGTCATCTCATGGCAATGCTGTCACAATCATAGAGGGCAGGATTGTATTATGAATATCTGTGGGTCTGTACTTGCACTAGACTAGTTCAATAGCCAGTTTCCATCCAGCCTGTGAAGGTATAAGCAAAGACAGACATATTAAACAAGTGTAACAACCTACTCCCGCTACGTGTCACAATCTACCCGGCCTGCTCGCTTTTGTTTTGCCAGGTTAGCTAGCTTGAGCCAACAACATAAGACAGTCAATACTAATATCTACTGATAATCCGCATGTTGTAGTTTAAAATTATATATGTTATGATTTGTTCACAGCTAACACATGACAGTAGCTGAAAAATACGTGTGACGTAAAAAGAAAAGAAAAAATTCTTAAATTTAACATTCGGTGAAAGCTCACTAAAATGATACGAAGCCGGTCTTTTGAAATCCGGGGGTGAAATAAGGTGTGTATGAAGTTGTGCAACGTGATTGGCTGCATCCTAGGCGAGAGGGTAGGTGAGAGTCGATGTCGAATTAGACGGAATAAGGTCGAGATCAATTCTGTACGGCAAACAAACAATAAGGGCGAGGCAATGATCGGAGTCAAAGTCAAACGGAACAGCCTCGCAGCCACCAATTGCTGCTCCCTCAAGGCACCAGCCATACTGTTTTCATTTGCATTTTGTCCTCTACCTAGTGAGTGGCACATAAATCTTTAATAATTCCCCAATACATTCTGACTATTCAGCCTTTGTTATTTATAATGTCATCTTCTTGAGTTTTGTTATTTAAGTGAGGCCAATGTCATTTGTTTACAAACAGCTTATAATTTGCATTGATGTTGATAACATAACATAGTGACGAGAACAGGACATTTAGACGAACAATGCTCGCCATTTTTCTACCACTAAAGCAGTGGTCCCCAAGCCTGTTCCTGGAGATCTCCCATCCTGTAAATTATCATTTCAAGCCTTATTTGGCACACCTGAATCTACTAATTGGCAGATTAAGGAGAGCTCGAGCTGTTGAATGAGGTGTGCTTTGTTAGGGTTGGAATGAACACCTACAGGATGTTCGATCTCCAGGAACAAGGTTGGGGACCACTGCACCAAAGGATACATACATCTCACCGTTTTCCGACAAACTAAATTCTCTACTGCACGATATTAAGCCTGGTCTTGAAAAATCCCAGAGTTTCTGCCTCTATTTTTGACCTGGGAAGATATTCCACACAGTGACTACTCTCTGTGTGAAGAAATGCTTCCTTCCATGTGGAATTGAGCTTTTGCTCATTTTCATCCATGCCCTCTCATTCTACTGACTGAACCCAACCTGAAGAATCTCTTTAATCCCTTTTATGAATGTAAAAGCCTCAATCAAATCTCCCTGAAATGTCCTTTTCCTAAACTGGAATAGATAAATTTATAATTTCGTTTCCTTTTCCATAATTTGTCTTTCATACCAGGAAAAATTTAGTCGCCCTTATTAGAACATTCAGACTTTCAAAGGCTGTATGTAGAGCTTCCCCGGTATAGATTTTTTCCTTACCACACAAATAAGCATTTAAACCATCGTGGTAACGGCCATAAAAAATGTTTTGAAACCTCAGATGTTATAAAATCATTGGTTCTTAAATAAACTTTTCAAATGTGTTTATTCCTGTCGTAGTCTATTCTTTATAACCTATCTAGTCTAAATGTCTATCTTTATTCCAGTGTTGTCATTAAGAGGCCGACTTGCCAAGCATGCATTCGTTATTGAAACACAAACAACATGGGATAGGCTACTGAACACTGTTTATTGACAGTAACACGCTTGCGAGAACAAAGAACAAATTGTTCTTGAATCTAAATGTGCAAATAACAACAGAAACAGTCGATAGGTCATTACACATTTATTAAGGCTTAGCACTGCAAAGTTAAGAATTAAATACAAATTCTTAAGCGCACGTTCGTTGCGGCAATTGCTTGGATAAAAAAATGATTCAAAATTATTATTATAATTAATTAATAAAAGGCCTAATAAATTAAAGGCCATGTTTCCGCTTTAGTTTAGCCTACTCTCTCCCCCACTCTCTCGAAAGGCCTTTGAAGTGACTCCTCTTATTGCGACTTGGTATTCCTAGCAAAAAAAACAACATATTAACCCTGTCGGGTTTGAGAGATGCCCTCAATGGAGTGACGATATTCCCCGCTGCACTGAACACCCGCTCAGATGCAGTGGTGGTGGCGCATATTGCCATGTATTTTCTGGCAACCTCTGCAAGTAGCGGGTATGTGGACTGGTTGTCGCGCCACCATGCAAGAGGATCTGAATGTGAATCTGAATTAAAATAAACTGGGAAAAAACCCAGCGGTGATCAGCTTCACGTGGGCGTGATGTGATTGCGTTATCGCGGTAATGTGCGAACCGCGGCAGCTCTAGCTGTATATCTTTCTTGTAGTACGGTACGCAGAAGTGCACGCAGTACTCTGTGTGGTCTGACAAAGGTATTTATACTCAATACTTTTGCCTTTATATCCCAGCATCCTGTTGCCTTTTTGCAATTCTGTATGATTCCGTGTTTTCATTGCAATTCCATTTTCATTTGTGAATTCCGTGAAATCCTCCACGATTCCGTGAAAACGGAATCCATAGGGCTCTAAGAGTGTAAAGAATGTGTCAGCTGCTGCAGTAGGACCTGTTTGATTAAGCCTAAATCCCTTTCCCTGTTTCCCTCCAGGAGCTGCACTGTACACCTTTGAGCAGCAGTATGATGCAGGCAAGATTCTGTCTGGGATAGGACTCTGAGACAACATAACCAGAGCTCACTGAGCAGCACAGGATCAGACAGAAAGAAGAGGAACTCAGTAGACTGGGGTCTGTCCACATGGCAGAGTCAGAGAAAGAGTGTGCTACACCAGGACTTGACACACTGGAGCCAGAGTGTGTGACAGCACACAGCGGGGTCAGTGATGTACACCACACAGGCACATCACTGATTAAGATACAAACTGATCCGGGCTCCACCCACACTGGGGATCTTAAGACAGAGAGCCTAGACTTTACAGAGCTGGGATATGTAATCCGTCTGCATCCAGACCAAATCAAAAGAGAGGCTGATGATGGGGGATATCTTAAGGCAGAACACATCAGTGATTTTCCTGATTTTATGGGTTTTATTATTAAACCTGATCAACTGAAATGTGAATCCAGTGAAAGTTTAGTGAGTGATCTCATGAATACTGAGATGAATGGAGCTGCTGTTGACCACAAAGACCAGACTGTACCAGGGCAATGTGCAGAAGAACCAAATGCAAACTGTAAAAAAGAAGACGTTCATGATCTGCCGACCCAATGTGGGGATGTAAATCATCACTGTGACATAAACAATGAGAATACAGGGGAAAAGCATACAGGTGAAAAACCCTACAAGTGTACACAGTGTCAAAAGTGTTTTGATTATAAATCTCAATTAGATGATCACATTAGAATGCATACAGGGGAAAAACCCTACAAATGTATTAATTGTGGGAAGTGCTTTTCCCACAAATATTCTTTAAATAAACACCTGAGAATTCATACAGGTGAAAAACCCTACAAGTGTACACAGTGTCAAAAGTGTTTTGATTATAAATCTCAATTAGATGATCACATTAGAATGCATACAGGGGAAAAGCCCAACAAATGTACTCATTGTGGGAAGTGCTTTTCCCAGAAATGCTCTTTACATAGACACCTGAGAATGCATACAGGGGAAAAGCCCAACAAATGTACTCATTGTGGGAAGTGCTTTTCCCAAAAATTCCATTTAATTAAACACCTGAGAATTCATACAGGGGAAAAACCCTACAAATGTATTAGTTGTGGGATGTGCTTTTCCCAAATATCTTCTTTAAATAACCACCTGAGAATGCATACAGGTGAAGAACCCTACAAGTGTACACAGTGTCAAAAGGGTTTTTGTACAAAATATTTTTTAAATAAACACCTGAGAATGCATACAGGGGAAAAACCCTACAAATGTATTAATTGTGGGATGTGCTTTTCCCAAATATCTTCTTTAAATAACCACCTGAGAATTCATACAGGTCAAAAAGTCATACATGTGTACACAGTGTGAGAAGTGCTTCTCCACAATATTGAATTTAAATCGCCATGAGATGATTCATACAGCTTAGCCCTACAAGGGTACTCGGTCTGGGAAAGCTATCCTTAACAAAGTATAATTTAAATATCCAGCAGCATGTTCATATGGACAAAAAGCCCTTAGTTGTATTCAGTGTGAGAAGTGTTTTAATACAATATATTTTTTCGATGTACACCTTAGAATTTCTAAAGGTGAAAATCCCTACGTTTCCTCAGTGTGGAAAGTGTTTCTCTCGACTATTTAATTTAAATCCTCACCAGATAATTCATACAGGTGAAAGGCTTATAAATGTATAAGTGTTTTACTTCAAAATCTGCTTGAGATTTCCACTTGAGAAATCATACAGGTGAAAAGCCCTAGAGGTCTACATGGTATGGGAAAAGCTTTTTGATTAAATATGCTCTAAATCACCTCCTGAGCATTTATACAGGAGTCTTTAAAAATATATATATATATTTTAATTACTACAAGAGAATTCATGCAGGTGAAGAGCTTGACAAATGTACTCATTGTGTGGGAACTGTTTCAAATGATGATTGAATGCCTGAGCATTCCTCTTTCATAAATAGTTACAGCAGTCAGCAAGCTAAACCACCTAGCTAGCTGGAGATACCTAATTGGATATTACATTACATTACATTATAGCTCTTATCCAGAGCGACGTACATAGTGCATTTTCAAACTAGGAACAAGAGCGTTTAAAAACAACCCTAAAAAGGCAAATACGAATCTAAGTACTAGGCGCAGTCAGTATGATTTTTTTTTTTTTTTTTTTTTTGGGGGGGGTAATTACACAACATTAATAACAATAGTCACAGGGAGGTAGGGAGGGGTGGAGAGAGGTGCAGCTTGAAGAGGTGAGTCTTCAATCTGCGCTTGAAGCTCCACGGGAAGGTCATTCCACCACCGTGGGGCCAGGACAGACAGACGTCGAGACCGGGTGATAGTATGAAGAGGGGGGGGGGCGGGCACCAGTCGTCCTGAGGAGGCGGAACGCAGGGATCTGGCAGGTGTGTAGGGTCTGATTAGTTTTTGGAGGTATGGAGGGGCAGATCCTCGGACTGCCTGGAAGGCGAGCACCAATGTTTTGAATTTGATGCGAGCCATCACCGGTAGCCAGTGGAGGTCAATGAGCAGGGGGGTGACATGGGAGTGTCGGGGGAGGTTGAAGACCAGGAGCGCTGCTGCGTTCTGGATAAGCTGAAGGGGTCTAATGGCCGATACTGGCAGGCCAGCCAGGAGAGAGTTGCAATAGTCCAGGCGGGACAGCACCATTGCTTGGACCAGGAGCTGGGTTGAGTGGGTGGTGAGGAAGGGGCGGATTCTCCTGATGTTGTACAGGAAGAACCTGCATGTCCGGGTTACTGCAGCGATGTTCTCGGAGAGGGACAGCCTGTTGTCCATCACGACTCCGAGGTTCCTGGCACAGGGCGTTGGGGTCAGTGGAGTGTCTCCTAGGGAAATAGAGAGATTGAGAGGAGGAGAGGTTAGAGCAGGAATGTAGATGAGCTCAGTCTTGCCAGGATTGAGCTTGAGATGGCGGTTGTCCATCCAGCTCTGGATGTCTCTCAGGCAAGCAGAGATGCGGGCTGATACCTGAGTGTCAGAGGGTGAGAAGGAGAGAAAGAGTTGAGTATCGTCAGCATAGCAGTGGTAAGAAAGACCATGAGCAGTGATAACAGGGCCAACGGGATTTGGTGTAGGTGGAGAAAAGGAGGGGACCAAGGACTGAGCCCTGGGGGACTCCTGTGGTAAGGGGACGGGGTGCCGATACTTTACCAGCCCAGGCAACCTGGGAGGAGCGTTCCGAGAGGTAGGACTCAATCCAGGCCAGGGCTGAGGATATCTGTAGCAGTACTGTGTAGCTAGCTATCTAGCTTCTTGTCTGATGTTCGAACACTCAACCCAGTATTTGTAAGTCGTAACTGCACAATGAGAAAAAATATTATTTCACTTGTATGGGGTGTGAATTATTTTAATAATTTTAAACATTTTAAAATTGTCTGAACATATACGTTTTTATTTTTTTATTTTTTATATTTCATATACAGTGCCCTCCACTATTATTGGCACCCCTGGTAAAGATGAGCAAAAAGGGTTATAACAAATTCACCATTTGGTACATTCGCTTAATCTCACACTAAAAAATATTTAAAATACACACTTTTTAATATTTGGTCGCATATCTTTTGCATGCCATGACTTCCTGATGTCTGTGACCCAACAACATGAAAAGACTCTTGATATTTTCTGGTACTTTTACAAGCAATACTATAACGTCTCTGCATTTGAATGGATCTCTATGGGAATTGGAGGGTGGGACTAGATTTAGCTGTAAATTATGCTAGAAGAGTATTGAATACATGGTTGGTAAAATGGCAGTAAGTCATCAAGGGTTTGAGGTATCAAACGAGCCTCAAACCATCACTCTGCTGCCAGATATGCAGTAGATATGGATGGATCACTTTAAGGGTTGTTTCTCCTGACAAATTTTACTTGGAGCCATTTAGCCAACCATGTGTTTCATACTGTTCCAGCATAATTTACAGCTAAATCTAGTCTCTCCAAATGCAGAGACGTTATAGTATCGCTTGTAAGAGTACCAGAAAATATCAAGTCTTTTTGGGTCACAAACATCAGGAAGTCATGGCATGCAAGGATATGTGACCAAATATTAAAAATTACTTTTTTATATATATATAAATGCAGGGGTGTCAATAATTGTGGCACACATGGTTTTGTTAAAAATAATTGTCTTAATGAGGGAATTTGTTTTCTCATAATAAATTTACTTCGATTAAAGTTTGGATTTTTTTTTTTTTTTTTGCGTGAGATTAAGCAAATTCACCAAATGGTGAATTTGTTATAACCCTTTTTGCTCATCTTTACGAGGGGTGCCAATAATAGTGGAGGGCACTGTATATCTCTATTAAATTAAATAAATAACAGCAACAAATGTGTAAACTATGGTGTACTTGTGGTATTTTACCATGCAAAAATTATAATGTAAATGGCAGCAATGCCATTGGATTACATTTATCACCCTTGTGGCACAAAAACTTGAAAATTAAGTGTTAAAGGGTGAATTGAATTGTCATTTCTTTTTTGTCATGGATCATGCAATTACAATAAAAAACTGCTATTTCAAATGTTTCATTTTTATTTAAATTATGACTGGGTTATGTCGTAGAGGTTCAGAAATTAACTTTAAAATGAAAACGTGTTAATTATGTTTTTGGTCACATTGAATGAAAATTAAATTTTCGTTTGAATTTGGACCAGATAATGCTTCCATGCAGGCTCGGCCATAGAATAAGGCTTCCAGTTTATTTGCCAGCGTTTTCTATAAAAATAAAAGTTTTGTGTTGCTTTTTAAGAGATGAGAATTCTGATGACAGCTGATACTTCAGGACTTTCTAATTCTCTACTTTGTCTAACTAGAAGTGGGGTGAAATTGGTTTCTCATAATGTGTACTCTTCGAGCAAAATTTGTGACGCCTAATATGCAAATAAGGGTGGATGTAGTTAAAGCATGTCATAATCGTGCAGCATTATATGTGCAGATAGCAATTTTTGCGTTCAATACAAAAACGTAAATTCTAACTTTTATTGTGAAATTTCCCGCTGTCACGCTTACCGGAAATAATTTTTTTATTGTGGCTTTTCTGGGTAGCTTTACACGCCTCGAGCTTCCATAAACTCTTAAATCTATAATACGTTTTATGGTTCGGACAGCTTCAGCACACACACGGGATCATTCCCCGCCAAGAATTACATTACTGTGTAATTTGCATAGTTAAGCAAACGACTGAGTTGAAGTACCTAATTGAGTCAACGAATAAGAGGTAAGTGTTTTTTAATTTTGTCCTCCCCGTAATGTTTGTGACAGTAGGTAAAGCGCACGTGATTGTATAATTAATTCGAAAACTTAATACTGGCCCTACATTACTCCTCAATTAGATAATAAGGTAAAACATGTCGTAAATAATGTTTGCTACCTTGTCGGACAGGTTGTTCAGTAGGTCTAAATCGCACCAAAAATGTTACTCACGCATGCAAAACACTGTATATGTCAATTAAAACTTGCTAAATCTACACCTGCTGTAAAAAGTATTCATGTAAAAATGAGGCCAGGTTACAACAAACAATATTGGATATCTTTGCCCACACAAATAATACGAACTCCATTCGAAAGAAATGTCACGTGTTTTCTAAATTATTTAATGTACAAACTCCAATTCCAAAAAAGTTAGGACTGTAAAATACACATAAAAGCAGAAAGCAGTGATTTGTAAATTCTCTTTTACATATATTTAATTGAAAACGGTACAAAGAAAAGATATATAATGTTTTATCAACTTTTTTGTAAATATATACTAATTCCGAATTTGATGCCTGCAACACCTTCAAAAAAAGTTGGGAAGGGCAAAAAAAGACTGGGAAGTAAAAAAAAACAAAAAAAAAACCTGTTTGGAACATTCCACAGGTAAACAGGTGATGCTACCATGACTGGGTATAAAAGGATCTCAAAATACCATCTTATTTCAGGTACTCTTACAAGCGATAATATAACCTCTCTGCATTTTCTTTAAATTGGGGGGCTCGTGGTAAGCTATTGTAGCCTAACTATAGCATTACATACTTAATAAAAAAAGGCGTTGCTGAAAATGTGAATGCATGATCAGTCAACCTACCATGTATAAATAAGGGTTAAATAAATGTTTTTAAATTGAGAATATGGTCATTCAAACTTTGTCAAAACGGTGAAGTGGCTGTTATTAGGGATGCTATTAGCGCTGATATATCTGCCAACGATCGGTATTGATCGCCTAATACTAAAAAATTCTGATCTCCTGAAACCTACTGTTACCCATCTCACAAGGACATGCTACTTAGTTCCTGGAACTCTGCTGTGGAGTCAAAAAAAAACTGCAAAAAACTACATACATTGCAGATTCTTACCGGATTAAATTGAAGCATACTATCTTTAATCAATTAAATAACTCATAACCTCCCTCTGTGTAACTAATACAGCCCAAATAGGGCTCCAGATTAAAGATGAAATCACAGAAAACTGTGCTTCATTTGTGAATTCCATGAAATTGTCTGTGAATTTAAATCTGATCATGAAGTATGAATCCAGTGAAAGTTTTGTGAGTCATCTCATGAATACTGTGATGAATGGAGCTGGTGCTCATCACAAACACCAGACTGAACCAAGGCAATGTGCAGAAGAGCCAAATGCACGCTGTAAAAAAATTCATTCTTGATCTGCCAACACAATGTGTAAGTCCTCACCATGACATAATCAATGAGAATAACTGGACCGGATCCGGACCCCAGCCGGACCCTCAGAGAGAATCACTGCGTGCATAGCAGCCCTGGGCGAGTTGGAATCACGGTCAGGAGCTTTAGGAGGAGTCGTGCCCTGAAGAGGACGTGGCACCCTTCTGTCCTACTGCCGGCTGACGGGATTGTGTGGCGGTGATTCTCTAGCGGTTGCTACACGGGGGGAATTTAATTAGAATAGGGGTTCAATTGGCTACTAAATTGGGAGAGAAATTGGGGGAAAATCAGAAATAATTTTTTTTTATTTAATAAATAAAAAAACACAGTGTCAAGTGTTTTCATACACATTCTAATTTAGATAGACACGTGAGAATTCATAGAGGTGAAAAGCCCAACAAATTTTTTCATTGTGGGAAGTGCTTTTCTCAAATGTCTCATTTAAATACCCACTTGAGAATTCATACAAATGAAAGCCTGTATAAGTGTACAAAGTGTGAGAAGTGCTTTCATACAAAATCTAATTTAAATCTGCTTTTCCCAAATATCTCATTTAAATAACCATCAGAGAATTCATACAGGTGAAAACCCGTACGAATGTATATATTATGGGAACTGCTTTTTCCAAAATTCTAGTTTAAACGCCCATCTGAGAGTTCATACAGGTGAAAAACCCTACGAGGGTACTCAGCCTGTTAAAGGTGTCTTTAACAAAATTTTATTTGAATATCCAGCAGCATGTTCATATGAATGAAAAGTCCTTCATTGTATTCAGTGTGGGAAGTGTTTTCGTACAATATATTTTTTCATCAAGGTGAAAATCCCTACTAATTTCCTCAGTGTGGGAAGTTCTTCTCCCGTCTTTTTTATCTAAATCTCCAGATAATTAATTCTGGTGAAAAGCCATACAAGTCTACGCTGTATCAGGCGTGTTTCGTACATAGACTGATTTACATATACACCTGAAAATCTATACAGATGAAAAACCCTACAAATGTATTTTCCAATGTATTTCATTTTCAGTAGGCTTCAGAATTTCTGGGAGTCTTGACTGGAAATGCACTAAATATATATTTAAAAAATATTTTAAAAACATTGAGAAATGCCAACATGTGAGAAATATTGTACTTTATTAATGTTTCCATGGAACCAACCAGGGCCGTGTCTAGGCACGAGGGGGCAATGCCCCCGACAATATGAAGTCAGCACCCATAGCGCCTTCAGCAGGCTATTACAGCTACATATGATTTGGCCAATCATAAAAATGTTGTGTGTGTGTGTGTGTGTGTTAGCTAGCCTACTGCTTCGTGTTGGCTAGTCAGCCTACACTTTCCTCAAAATTTGGAATACTTCACATATATTAAAATACCCTATCATATCTGTCTCTCTTACGTTCTCTATCACTCTCACGGTGAAATGGCAGCCGTCAACAGAGGCACCCCCCGGCGTCTCAGGCATAGAAAAGTATGGCTAAAATATAAATTAAAATGATGAGTCAGTTACAGTAACGTAGTTTCACATATAAGATTAGATAACAATTTGGTATTATTGGGCATAAATAAAGTTGTCCTTGTGTAAGATGAGGGGGGTGGAGGTGGGTTTAAAATGTAATAAAATAATTGTATCCACTAATATACTGATTAGCCTATACTTTAGCTTAATATGAAACCATCTCAAATCTCATCTAGGGCTTTGAAAAAAATTATAAAATCTTCAAAATGTTCATAAATTAAACATTTTATTTTAGAAAATGCCCTGTGTGAGGTTGTGTAGAAATGCAGGAAATTAGTTTTAAAAGGCTCAGGTTTTTCTGGGGGAGGACCCCCAGACCCCCACTACTTCGCCCCCCCCCCTTATGTCCCACCAACATCTCTTATCTCTTCATGCCCCCCAATCAAAGCAGTCTAGAAACGGCCCTGGAACTAACCAAAATCATTCAGTCATTTAAAATTTTTATTAAAAACTATTTCCTCCAAATCAAGGTTTCACAATGAATGTCAGCCCTTCAGCGTATTGTAAATAAAATCTTCCAAAGTTTAAACAGGAGTGAAGTTCCACTGATTTAAGCTTATCTAAGTCTTAAGGAACTATATTGTGTCATTACATCACTTCCTTTTTCACTAGGGCATAAACACACATGCAATATCCTTTTGCCATCCAGCACCATTTAGAAAAAAAGGAACTGGCAGTTCAAAAGAGAAAGATGGTCATAGATCTTCATGAATCTGTTCATTGCTACAAGAAGATCCTCGAACAATTGAAAATGCCAATGAGCACTGTCAGGGTAATTATTAAAAGATTCTAAAGATATGGAATATTTGAAAACCTGATAGGTAGAGGATTCATTTTGCCCCCCATTATAGAGAGGAGGATGGTGAGAGAAGAAACAATCCCCAAGTATCACTGTGAAAGAATTGCCGGTTTTGGTGACATATTGGGGTCAACAGGTTTCAAAAAGCACCATCCGACGCCACCTCCACAACCACAGGCTCTTTGGAAGGGTTGTGAGAAGAAAGCATTTTCTGTCCCCACGACACAGAAGCAAGTGCTTGGAGTTTGCCAAACGCCATTTAAATTATGACTGGACAAAGGTGCTGTGGTCAGATGAGACCAAAATTTAATTGGTCAGATACAGCATCAGCATGTTTGGTGTAGAAACATGCATTTCCAGGTAGAGGTACCTCATACTCACTGTGATATATGGTGGTGGGTCAGAAATGTTTTGGGGCTGTTATGTCCAGAGGTCCAGGGGCACTGGTTCAAATCAATGGCTTAATGGATTCCACTGGTTGCCTCTAGCAGAAGGCTGAGATTTTCCAGCAAGACAATGACCCAAAGCGTACCTCAAATTCCACACAGGAATGGTTTTGTGACAAAAAAATGTTCTGCAATGGCCATCTGTCATCAGACCTCAATCATATCCAAAACCTAAACTGAAGAGGGCAGTTGATGAGCGCAAACCCAAGAATACGAAGGATCTTGAAAGGATCTGCATAGATGAATGGTCCAAAATCCCTCCAAATTCCTTAACCTTGTCAAACATTACAGGAAAAGACTCATTGCTGTTCCCCTTGCCAGAGGTGGTTGCACTAACTACTAAACCAGGGATGCAAGTAATTATGAAACCTTGATTTTGGTGAAATGTATTTTTTATGAAATAAATGTATGATTTTGGTTGGTTCCATTGAAACAGTCATACATTACAATGTAGATCTTGGCATTTTGAGTATCTCAATTATATTGTTTATAATTTTTATTTTGTTTTCAGTATTTTTTGTGCATTGCCAGACATGGGTGCCAGTAATTCTGCAGCCCACTGTAAATGACCATCAGAGAATTCATACAAGCGATAAGCCCCACAAGTGTACACAGTGTGGGAATGTTTTTAATAAAAAATCAGAAATATATACAAAAATATCTGCCACCATGTTCATATGGATTAATAGCCCAACATTTTATTCAGTGTGAGAAGTGTTTTAATACAATATACTTTTTAGATGTACACTTGAGAATGTGTGCAGATGAAAAACCCTCAGTGTGGAAAGTGATTTTTTTAAGTAAGTGGTTTAAATCGCTACTAATTCATACACGCCTTACAAAAGCCTTACAAATGTACAAAGAGTGAGAAGTGTTTTAATACAAAATCTGCTTTGAATTTCCACAGAAATCATAGAGGTGAAAAGCCATAAAGTTTGTCACGGTGTTTGATTAACTTTTTGATGAAATCTGCTTTAAATTGCCACCTGAGCATTCCATTCATACAGCCTTTAAAATTGATGTTTAAAAAAAGTAAAAGATTTTAATGACCAAAAGAATTCATACAGGTAAAGAGCCTCGCAAATGTTCTCAGTGCGGGAAGTGTTTATAAAAGCAACCATGATGTCTTTTGTGTGGGAACCGTGTCCACTGAATGTTAGCTGTAATTTCTTGTAGATTGAAGGGGGATATTTTGTGATGACATTGAGACCAGTATCATTTGTTTGAAAGAAACAATGTGAAAACTCTTTGGATATACTGTAAACAGAAACATGGTAATGTGTATTATATAATTGATGGTAATGATTGTAAATATTAACTTAAGAGTACTGGACTTTTTCAGCATCTATATTGCCAGTAAAAGAACTATAATGTGCATGTCAGCAGAAGCTGGTCATTAGACTTCAGTATGTTTCATCTGAGATATCAGTTGGGGGTCTTTGTTCATATGCATTGCACCGTGGATTTGGCCTCTGGGATCAAGATAGCATGTGAAACATGTAAAGTACTGTTCTTTCTCAGGACCTTTCTTATTATTCTTCTTTCTTCCCATTTTTGTAAAAAATAGTCCTGCAGTCCATCATTTGCCCTGGCTCAATCAGCTAATGAGTCATATACACCAGTACTGATTCACTCGTAACTTAGACCACAATGTAATGCTACAAGAACACTCATCAGATGCTGTTCATGTCGCAGAATGTAGCTAAAACATCAGATCATGTAAATGATTGAGCTAACCAAATAATTAAGTGCAGAAGTTAGTAAATTATATCTTCCCGTAATCATTTCATATATTTATTTAAAATGTATAATCATCGATAAGTAGAATGTGTCTGATTGAGTACATTGTAGTGTTTTGAGTGAGAAAATGATCATGTAAACATATGCAGTGCCATTGGATTTGATTTACTACCCTTGTGCCAGAAAAAAATTAAGATTAAATATTAAACGGCAAATTGATTTCCTTTTTGTCATGGATCATGCAATTACAATAAAAACTGTCAAATGTGGGTTTTTTTTCATTTAAATTATGACAGGGTTCTGTTGTAGAGGGCAGGAAAATAAATGTAAAATGAAAATTTTCAAATTGCGTACATTAGTGCGTACATTAAGATGAAAATGAAAACAAAGTGGGATTTAGCATTTTAATTAGATTTATGTCATGGTTTTTGCGCACATCGAATGTTAATGAAAAGCAATTGGCAATTAGCATTTTCATTTTAATTATGAGATTATGCTTTCATAGAAGCTAGACCACACAATAAGGCTTCTGGTTTATGTTTGCCAGCCTTTTCTAGTAAAATAAATGTACGTTTGTGTTGTTGCTGTTGAAGAGATGAGAATTCTGACTACAGCTGACGCTTCAGGAATTGAGAATTCCGAGCGTATTTTAAAATCTGACGAGAAGAGGGGTGAAATGGGTACCTAGAGTCTACTATTTGAGCAAAATGTGTGATACCTAACATGCAAATAAGATGTGTGTAAGTCGTTGTTAAACCCCAGTCACAATTCCTAGGTCAAATGCAGTGTCTGAAACTCATCTTATTCTTATAATAGACACACTGAGGAACCCACAAAACACATTTGAGACAGGCTCTGTAAAACAGCACTACACAAATTAAATAGAATTTAATTGAATACTTCTTAGTTAGAATCTTTTTCCTTCTCATGAAAACAAGATTTGTGATCTGTAATAAGCAACAGTTAACAGTTGAGCCTCTGAGGGATCCATTTCTCCCTAGTTTTACCGATTTAGAATCCTTTGCTTTGCAGGAGAGCAAGATTTGTACTTGCTGACAGGATCACATAAAATAGTAAAATATGACAAAATACATTTTGTTGACAAAGTGATAAAATGTATTCATGAAGACTTGCAAAGATCTTCAGTAACCAACTCGTGTTACAATCGTGCAGTATTCTATGTGCAGGGTTGCCAGATCTAGTAAGATGTTCCACCCAAATGGTGACTCAAAACTAGCCCAAATTATAGGCAAATTTTTTGACCGAAACCAACGTATTTTAAATAGAAATCATGTTTTTACTTTTTAAACTTGTGCGGGCTTTGCATTTTTACCCGTGACTGCACTTTGAAAGTATCCCAATTTAGCTGTAAAACAATACTTCCACAGTGCGGTTGGAAAATAGTATGAAAGTATCCCAATTTAGCTGTAAAACCGCGGCTATGGCAACAATGGTGGGATGTCTTCTGACCTGCTTACAATACTTCCACAGTGCGGTTGGAAAGTAGTATGGCGGATATTTTTTGTGGACTGCTAAACAGTGCACATTAAACAGCACACTTCTGCCCTATATAAGCACCTATAGAGCTCCGTAGTCCCGCCACATCCTATCCCTGGCTAGTCCCGGAAAAATGCCGGAAGCCATTACCTGCCCCGACTTCGGGATCTTTGTCACCCTTATGATGATATTATGGCATTATATGGACCAAACGTTGACATATATGTGATACTAAGTCCGTTATATACCCACCATCGTTTAAATAAAATTTTAATTGTATAATTAACAGAGTTTGAGAAAATATAACTACACTACCCAGAATACTCGGTCGTACATCGCCAGCTCCTGCTTTTGCTAGTATGCAGTAGCTACCAGCCACTCTGCTAGCGAAAATGGCTATCACTCGGTCTGCTCTTGTAACTTATTATGGAAGTAGCTACCGGCCGCTCTGCTAGCGAAAATGGCTATCACTTTGTCTTATGGAAGTGAAACTAAGAGTATCACCAAGGGCGATAATCACTATCAGTCTGGCCATGTCGAAAGTGTCAGCTTTATGACTTTCACTCCAGCAATGGTGGTGAGCAAGTAGCCCGGATGTTGTAGTCGTTTTAGCTGTTTAAAAAAACAAAACGTATTTGTTGGACATAATTTCAAATGACCAATTTTATAAATTAAAATGTGACAAAACACTCTCTTTGGTGTTTTGAACGTCTAGCTGCTGCCTGAATATAGAAAAAAAATGTTCAGTCCATTGACTCCCATTATATTTTTCCCGAAAAGTGGAACCAGACGTTCGTCACCAAAGTGGGCGGGACTACGGAGGTCTATGTCTATGGTTCACACACGGGGTGCTTCCCAATAGTCGAAAAATGCACCCTCCTTTTCTCCATTACCACCTCCTCTACTCTGAGCCCTGGAAACGGATCTTTGTGTTTTAATCTAATGTCGCTGATTACATCTCAATTACCTATTAATGGTTACATATTAATTAATGTGTCGACGCAAACCGCAATGACAGGTACATTGTATAGTGTTCATGCAAATACTTGTACTCGAAACGTTCAGACAGTTTTTGGGTAAGAGAAGAGTGGTCGTGGGGGAGTGGAGGAAGGTGGGAAGTGAAGAATATTGGGAAGCAGCCACGGCTTCAACACACACGCGGGATCGTTCGCCGCCGAGAATTCCATAACTGTAATTAAATAGTTAACCAACTGCGTTCTTTTAGTAAATGGAGTCATCAACGAATAAGGGGTAAGTTTTATTTCTCCCTGTTATTGTTATGCTTTAGCAGTTCTTTGTTTTGTTATCCGCTTTAGCAGTTCTTTGTTTTGTTTATCCGCAAATCGGATAGACCACTTGCCTTTCGCGAATGTTAGCACAATTTAGCCGCTCTGTTTGATAATGTGGCAGTAGGTAAAGCGCACGCGTTTGTAGAATTAATTTCATAGTTTGATAACTTCATACTGGCCCAACATTACTCCTCAGATGGTCAACAAGATTACAATGAGTTAAAGATGTCGTAAGTTAAATAATGTTAGTTATTTTTTAGGACGCTAAAAGTTACTCACGCATAAAAAGCACTGTCTACAGTTAATTCATTAAAACTGGCCAAATATAATCCTGCCGTTAAAAGTATTGATATCAAATTGAGGCCAAGTTACAGTAAACAATACTGGATATTTGAACCCTCACAAATTCAACGGGTTCCCTTCCTAATAAATGATGGATTCAGTAGTTGTGATACTACGTTATTGCAGTCCTATACACCATAATGGTTGCCACCCATGCTGGTCCGTTGTAGCCTATAACCGGCCCGGCCAGCTGAGGATGGGCTCCCCCTCTCTAGCCATGTTCCTCTCGAGATTTCTTCCCTTTGGGGAGTTTTTTCCCCTCACCACTGTTTGTGTGTTTCTCTTCCCACTGGGTAAGGTAAAGACTACCTTTACCATTTTGTGGGTTCAGGTCTTTCTTTCCCCCCCAATTTATCTGTACAACGTCTCTGTAAAATTCACGATACAAATAAAATTTAATAGAATTTTCTTGAAAAACATGTATTCCTTTCCAGAACAGGCCAAGACCTTTTTGAATTATGTTATTTTTGGGGGCTGGCCATTATTTGTTGACATGCATTTTGTCATCTACCAAGCAACAACCGTTTCGTTGAAGTGAGTGGCACATAAACCTTTAATAATTCCCCAATACATTCTGACTATTCAGCTTTTGTTATTTATAATGTTACTGTCATCTTCTTGATTCATGTTTCTTAAGTGAGGCCAATGCCATTTGTTAGACGACTGCTTATTTTTAATTTGCATTTATGTTGGTAACACAACATACTGGTGATAAGACCATTCAGTCTAACAATACTTGCCATTCTCATACCCCTAAAGCAGTGGTCCCTGAGCCTGTTCCTGGAGATCTCCCATCCTGTAGGTTTTCATTTCAATCCTAATTTGGCACAAATGATTATATTAATTCGCAGTTTACGGAGATCTCAAGCTTTTGAATGGGGCGTGCTTTAGGGTTGGAATCAAAACCTACAGGATGCGACTGCTCTGTGAATAAATATTTTTTTATGTCTGTTTGGAATTTACCTTTTGTGAATTTTTATCCGTTCTACTGAAGGAATACTCAACCTGAAAAACCTCTTGTCGTTCACGTTGTTAATCCATTTTATGAATTTAAAAACCTCAATCAAATCTTTTTTTCTAAGCTTGAAGAGGTTAAATATTTTGCGTCTTTATAATTTTTGTTTCACACCAGGAACCAATTTAACCAATTTCCCCTTTTAACTTTTTCCAGAGCCTGTATATTTTTGTTGTAGTACGGTACCCAGAAGTGCACACAGTACTCAACTGTGGTCTGACAAAGGCATTTATCCTCAATACATTTCTGTCACGATCCGTGGGACAGGAACCCAAACGCAGGCAGGAGTGCGACAAACCAGGTTTATTATCCAGGCAAACGAAACAAAAACAGGTCCAAAAGGGAAGTCAAAACAGGCAGGGGTCGTAAATGGGAAGGCACGATTGAAGTACAAAAACAAGATTCAAAAGCAGTGTCGCGAGAACACAGGCTGAGGTCAAAACCGGGAGATCAATAAGACACTAAACGAAAACTCGACAACACACAAAACAAAAACTCGGAACAAACAAAACAAAAACTCGGAATATACAGATTACTGGGATACTAGAACACGACAGGCAGAAAGACAAGGCTAATTATATAAGTGTGACGAACGACTAAGACAGCAGGTATATATACAGGTGTAGACAGGTGCAGACACTTAGCTTGAGAGCAGCATGCGAAAATAAATCAGGTGTGGAGGGTTGACAAGATAACAAGATAATTAGTACTCGTTAGTAATAACCCTATCCTGACCTAGCGTTAGTAAATTAGTAAATGACATGCACAAGAAACGTAAGGCAACATGAACACATGGTTAGAGAGTTAGTATTACCCAATCCTGATCTAACGTTAGTAGATTAGTAAATAGACACAGGAGAAAGAAACAATAAGGGAAGCGTGAGTGACAGCAAGAGAGAGAGAAGCAGTATGAACGCAAGGCTGCGGAAAAACATGGAAAAATGTATGCTTCAAAAACTATGACAATACAAAACATGACAGAATAACAAAACAAACTCAGAACATAACACTTTCGCTATATATCCCAGCATCCTGCTGCCTTTTTACTGCTACAGCACAATGGCTAGAACCTAAAAGGCTCTGATCAACTATTACTCCCAAGTCTTTTTCAGATTGAGCATATTCCAGTTTTGTTCCTCCCATAAAGTAGTCCTTCCTTATGTTTTTACTTTCTCATGTTTTTTAATTTTTTTATGTCTAATGTTACATTTTCTATATACACTGACGGTATATTCCAGTTTGTGATGCAAGTTAAAATGACAAGCTTCTAGTTTCCTGGTCAGTATGGTCCCCTTTCTTATATTGGTATTATATACCAGACGACTGGAAGCAAGGTAATCTCCAGTTTCTCAAAACTCAAGGCAGTGTAGTATAATGGTTAGGGATGCTGTTGTACCCTGGAGCAAGGTGCTTGATCTGCATTTCTTCAGTACAAATCCAGCTGTCTAAGTGGATACATGTAAAAATGACAGTTGTGTATGTCTGTCATTTTTTTGATTTATTTATTTGTTTGTTTATTTGTAAATGGGGGATAATTACCTTTTGCTAATGTCATTTTTTAAAAATACAAACCAGAAAAAAAGCAAAGCTTGTAATTGCTCTGGATATGAGTGTCTGCTAAATGACCATAAATTGATTTAATGTAACGTGAATACTGAATACACCTTCTGGCCTATTGGTAACCTCTTCTCTGGTAAATCTCTCAACAAAATAACAAAGACATCAGCAATATCCTTATTCTTATAAAGCAATGCTCTTTTTTTATTCTTAATGCACTTAACCTCCTCTTTGACTTTCCTTTTCCCACTGCAGAATTGAAATAGGTTTAGGATTACTTTTTGTATCTTTGGGTAATTTTTCTTGTTCTGTTAACAATTCCAAATTAATAGCGGAGTAATTGTAGTCACCCATATCAACAGTCTCACCTCCCTGACAAGCTTGTTTTATATTTCCAAGGAGCATTGTATTCACACTACTAAGCTCTGTTTGCATGTACTGCTGCTAGAAATCCAGAGAAGACTACTGTGGAGATTCTGCTCCTAATCCTATCTGCTAATTCCACAAATTTGTCTTCCTCGAACATACCCTTATCTCACTAGCTCCAACAAGGATGTGCCACTTAGTTCTCTGCCAGTTAGGTAGACTACCAGTCTACCAATTAGGACTCTACCAGTTGTGAGCTGTGGAGTAAAAAAAAAAAATAAAAAAAAATAAAACAACTTACATTGCAGATTTTTTGTGGATTAAAATGGTTATCTGTCATCACATATAACCTTCCTTGGTAAAATTAATCCAGCTGGAATAGGGCTACAGGAGGAATACAAAAATCATGGAAAACTTGAGAAAAAGAGGTGGGAATCATGGAGGTTTTTTTTAAACGAACATTAGTTTATTAAATTAAGCAACAGATCTCATGCGCAGCAGTAGGGAATAATTTAACTGTAGCAATGACAAGTGCTTTAAGTTTCAAAACGTTTTGAAGATTTGTCTGCAAATGGTTCTCCCAACTTTCTTGTCGAGTGCAGGCCACCGAGATGTTAGAAACTGAGCAAAATTACAAACCACCACTGACATGAAATGGTGAAGGTCAGTAATACCAGTAAAAAAGGTGCTTTATAGGGAAGTAACACCTTGGCGAGCCTAATGGTTGATCAACCTTGCAGACAGTGTGATTCCATTTTTTTTTTATTCCATAATTTTTTTTGAATTCCGTTAAATCCTATGTGATTCCCTGAAAACAGAATCCATACGGCCCAAAGAGTGTACAGAATGTCAGCTGCTGCAGTAGGACCTGTTTGATTAAGGCTAAATCCCTTTCCCTGTTTCCCAACAGGAGCTGCAGTTCTGCACACCTTTGAACAGCAGTATGATGGAACAGTAGTCTGTCTGAGACGGGACACTGAGACAACACTACCAGAGCTCACTGAGCAGCACAGGATCAGACAGAAAGAAGAGGAACTCAGTGGACTGGAGTCTATCCACATGGCAGAGTCAGAGACAGAGTGTGCTGCACCAGAACTCAACAAACTGGAGTCAGTGTGTGTTACAGCACCCAGTGGGGTCAGTGATGTACACCATACACACACATCAATGATAAAAACTGAAAATGATCTGGGCTCCACCCACACTGGGGATTGTAAGACAGAGAACCTAGACAGTACAGACCTGGGATATGTAACCCATCTGCATCCGGACAAAATCAAAACCGAGCCTGATGATGGAGGATACCTTAAGGCAGAACATAGCAGTCACTTGCAGCATATTATGGGTTTAATTGTTAAATCTGATCAAATTAAGTGTGAATCCAGTGAAAGTTTAGAGAGAGGTCTCATGAATACTGTGATGAATGGAGCTGGTGTGAATCACAAAGACCAGACTGAACCATGGCAATGTGCAGAAAAGCCAAATGCAAACTATAAAAAAGAAGACATTCATGATCTGCCGACCCAATGTGGGGATGTAAATCCTCATAATGATATACTCAATGAGAATATCCATACCAGAATTGTTCAGGGACCGAATCTGATAATTGACCCCGTGATAATTAATTCAAGTAAATATGCCAGCCGTTTGAATTTATTTCAAAAGAAGATGATTCAAAGAAATAACGGTGAAATTAAAATGGGTCAAAAATTGTACAGGTGTACACAGTGTGAGAAGTGTTTTCATACAAACTGTAATTTAGATACACATGTGAGAATTCATAGAGGTGAAAAGCCCAAGAAATGTTTTCATTGTGGAAAGTGCTTTTCTCAAATGTCTCATTTAAATGCCCACTTGAGAATTCATACAGGCGAAAAACCCTACAAGTGTACACATTGTCAGAAGTGTTTTCGTACAAAAGGTGATTTAGATAGACATGTGAGAATACATACTGGTGAAAAGCCCTACAAATGTAGTCATTGTGTGAAGTGCTTTTCGCAAATATCTCATTTAAAGATCCACTTGAGATTTCATAAAGGTGAAAAGCCCTTCAAATGTTCTCAGTGTGGGAAGTGTTTTTACCAAATATCTCATTTAAATACCCACTTGAAAATTCATACAGGTGAAAGCCTGTATACGTGTACAAAGTGTGAGAAGTGTTTTAATACAAAATCTAACTTCAATGTACACCTGAGAATTCATACAGGTGAAAACCCCTACAAGTGTACACAATGTCAGAAGTGTTTTCGTGCAAAATGTGATTTAGATAGACATGTGAGAATACATACGGGTGAAAAGCCCTACAAATGTATTTCTTGTTGGAAATGCTTTTCCCAAATATCTAGTTTAAATACCCACCTGAGAATTCATGCAGGTGAAAAGTCTTACAAATGTATGCATTGTGAGAAGTCTTTTTCCCAAATATCTAGTTTAAATACTCATCTGAGAGTTCATACAGGTGAAAGCCTGTATAAGTGTACAAAGTGTGAGAAATGTTTTAAAACAAAATCTAGTTTAGATATACACCTGAGAATTCATACAGGTGAAAAACCCTACAAGTGTACACAATGTCAGAAGTGTTTTCGTACAAAAAGTGATGTAAATATACACCTGAGAATTCATACAGGTGAAAATCCCTACAAGTGTACACAATGTCAGAAGTGTTTTCGTACAAAAGGTGATTTAGATAGACACCTGAGAATACATACAGGTGAAAAGCCCTACAAGTGTAGTCATTGTGTAAAGTGCTTTTCACAAATATCTCATTTAAATACCCACTTGAAAATTCACACAGGTGAAAAGCCCTACAAATGTATTTATTGTGTGAAGTGCTTTTCCCAAGTATCTCATTTAAATATCCACTTGAGATTTCATAAAGGTGAAAAGCCCTTCAAATGTTCTCAGTGTGGGAAGTGTTTTTCACAAATATCTCATTTAAATATCCACTTGAGAATTCATACAGGTGAAAAGCCCTACAAAGTGCTTTTCCCAAAAATCATTCAGTTCATTCAGGTCAAAATTCCTACAAGGGTACTCATTCTGGGAAAGGTGTCTAACAAAATATAATTTAAATTTCCAGCAGCACATTCATATGGATGAAAAGTCCTTCATTGTTTTCAGTGTGGGGAGTGTTTTAGTCAGGGTTCAAAATTAACTTTTTAGGTCACCAGCCAAATGTCTGGGAGATTAAAAAATGTACCCGCCAAACTTTTTTTTGACCAGCCAAAAAATATATGTGTATAAATTTATGTTGGTGAATAAAAACAGTGGTTTGAGCAGATTTTAAGAAAAATAATTGTATTGATATTAAATGTTTACTGCAACAAAGATAGCCTACATGACATACAGGAGTGAGAATAGTAGCCTACAAAGTGCATAAATAGTATAGAACAAAAGTGCATGAAGAGTTGGCTATTAGAACTAAGAGTAGGCTACAGAAGCCTACAAAGTTTTCAATCAACTAATTCTCATCCAATATACAGAAATCAAATAATATTCATGTTGGTGAAAACTATTAAAAGAAAGGTGATTTTAAAACGTGAATTACATTGCTATTTAACTATATTGTTAATGTTAACTGTGTAGCTATACAGACATTAGCCTACATGTTAGCCAACCAGATAGCTTTTAATGAACGTTAACGTTATCAATACCGGAGTGTTTGTGTGTGGTCGTTGACGCAAACTCAAACTTACTCGCACATCCACTCGAAGATGAAATTGACATGCAGCGAATATATCCTGTACACTTCGACTTTACACAATATTTTACAGGTTCCAGTTTCAGTGGCCATAACAATGGGATTAGGCTATTGCAGGCATTTTCTGTGGCGCATAAAAAGCCCTGGGAGCAGATCATTGACATTATTTAACGTTATTTGTCATACCCGATCCAACGTGTTTTCCCCATTCTCATCAATGTGCCATTTCTCCTGAAAAAAATCTTTGGTGTTTTTTTACGGGTGGCAGTTTACGGAGCCCTTTGAGGACAAAGCTGGAACGTGTTAGCCTACTTCATATTTTATAGGTTTAAAGAATAGAATAACTTTTATTTTTCCATTAGGGAATTTAGCCACCAGCAACAACAAAAAAGACATACAGTGGGGCAGACCCACACAAACAAACATATCAAATAAAGACATTCAATAGAATCATTGCATTAATCAAACTAATTAAGTGAATTAAAGTGGAATACAGCCAAACGTTATGATTTAAAATAGCCCCCACTGTCCCGAGATGTCCAATGTCATCAAGCAGTCCAACACACAAACTCCGCCTCCACGACTTTCCTTCATAGGCTACACGACTACATTGATACAAAGGAAAAAGCGCTAACCTTGCAATGTTGTCTTCTAATTTTTGTTTTTAATACACCCGCCAGTGGCTGGTGACACCGCAAAATTTAGCAGCCTATAGGAAAATTTACCCGCATTTGGCGCCTGGCGGGTGTTCATTTTGGACCCTGGTTTTAGTACAATATATTTTTTCGATGGATACCTGAGAATTCATCAAGGTTAAAATCCCTGCTAATTTCCTCAGTGTGGAAAGTGCTTCGCTCGTCTATTTTATTTAAATCACCTCCAGAGAATTAATTCTGGTGAAAATCCGTACACGATATGAGAAGTGTTTCGTCCATAGGGGTGTTATTTTATCCCAAATAAGGGGTGTTATTTTGCAGGCGCAGCCAAAGTATTTGCAAGTGCTAACATTTCACACTTTTTAGGTGATCAACTAAGAACCAATATTTAAATTACTCCAGCCACAAACGGCCATATTTACATGAGAGATTTTGCTTGTTTGGAGTGGTTCAACTGTAAGAAAACGTGAGAAGACTGGCAGCAATATTGCCAGTGAAAAACCATTTAATGAAAATGTCGAACGAAGAGTTCCGTTATTTTAATACTTGTTATCTTCAGCAAGTTACCATATTACAGTACATGTTTGGTGAAACTAATGATCTACACCTAACAAATACCAAAGATGCCAATATTCAATTGAAATGTTCAATTTTGGTCTCTATCGATCTAACATTTGGGAATATGCTGCTGTCTAGGCAACACATTACAGCTATATACCACAAGTGAGTAGTTACAATACTTTGTGCCTTAAAAGCAATGTAACTAGCTTCATCACTTGTCCAGCCAGCTAGTATAATGCAAGACGGAGACAGATAATACAAAACTCATTGTCTCATTTCTGTTTCCATTGTTTTTATGTAATTTAGGCTACATTTAATATTTTTTGCTTTCCCCCCTCATGTTATATTTCATTGTAGGCTGCCATTACAAACCTTTTTGTAACTATGTTTATACAACATTGTTGTATAAACTCTTGTCTTTCACTGTGTCATTGTTTTCTTCTTTACTATTTTATAAGTGTAGTTGCACATGAGTCATAACCGTAATTGGCAACAAATACATTTTGATACACTCTGAAGGATCCATTTCATGTTTTCTTTCTTTTGCAGGAGAATAAGATTTGTAGTCTCTAATATGCAAATCTGGAAGGACGTGTGATTGGTAGTTAAACCCTAGCAAGACCTTTCAGATCAGTCCTATTTACTTTTACTCGAACACGCAATTTCTCATTGTTGGCAAATGTTTACGCATATTGACTCAATATGTAAATGATATTTCAGCAATAAATTTCTGTTTTGTGTTATGTAAATTCACATGACTGTGTTTTTAATCAATTTGCTTATTTGAGCAAAATGTACATCAATAGGCTTTATGACAAACAAAATTAATATTAGGCTACTGTTGATCAAACCAGTGCACTTATGTACTTGTATCTTGGCTATAATAAAACGAAGCAAACTATGAAATGGCCTTAGCTGCAATACTTTATAGATTATTAGCCTATGTTTATTAACATTTACAAGAATGTTATTAACATTCATTGGTACTCATCACTGTATTCAGCATCATAATCATCGTCGTCATCAGCATTGAAGTGGGAAATCGGGACTTGGGGATATAGCCATTATATCATGTGCATTTACTTCATTGATTCAGTTCGTTTATGCCAGAGATGGGCACCTCCAAGCCTGTTTCCAGGTTTTTGCTGCCACCAGTTGCCCTGGCTCAATCAGCTAATTAGTCATATACAGCAATAACGATTGACTCGTAACTTGGAGAACAATAAAATGCTACGAGAACATTCATCAGCTGCTGTTCATATCGGGAATGTAGCTAAAATATCAGATCATGTAAATGATGGAGCTAATCAAATAATTAAGCACAGGAAGTTGGTCTGAAATCCAGAAACTGATATGGCCCTGCTTTATGCATTATGTAATAATAATAATAACTTTATTTGTATAGCACCTTTCATACAAAGAATGCAGCTCAAAGCGCTTCACACAAAATGACACATAAAAATAAAAATAAAAGAGAATAAAAGTAAGGCATAAGAAAATTTAAAACAGTAAAAATGTTGAGTTAAAATTCAATAGGAACAGGTAAAAGGAAAAATAAGACAATAAAAATGATAAGGGTAGTAATAAAATATTAAGGGGACATAAAAAATAGGAAACAAAATGATAAATAGTAAAATAAGAAGATAAAACAAATAAATCAATTAAAAGCTAGTTTAAAAGAGCTAATATAAGACAAATAAATCAATCAAAAGCTAGTTTAAAAAGGTATGTTTTGAGCTGCTTTTTAAAAGTGCCAACTGAGTCTGCTGTTCTAAGGTCCTGCGGGAGAGTGTTCCAGAGTTTCGGGGCATAATAGCAGAAAGCACTCGCACCGCTTTTTTTGCGATTTACCACAGGTAAGTTTAATAGGCCGGCTGTGGTGGATCTGAGAACTCGAGTTGGCACATAAAAAGACAGGAAGTCTGAAATGTACGAGGGTGCTAAACCATTGAGAGCTTTGTATACAAATAAAAGGACTTCTAAAAGATACAGGGAGCCAGTGCAGTGCAGCTAAAACAGGAGTAATATGCTCTCTCTTCCTTGTTTTTGTTAAAAGTCTAGCAGCAGAGTTCTGAATTAGCTGTAATTTCTCTATGGACTTTTTTGGAATACCAGTTAAAAGAGCATTACAATAGTCCAGTCTACTTGAAATAAATGCATGAACTAACTTCTCAGCATCCTGCTGGGTTAAAAACGGCCGGACTTTGGCAATATTTCTTAAATGGAAGAATGCTGTCTTGGTCACTTTATTTATGTGTGTTTTAAAACTTAAGTCGGAGTCTAATATTACACCTAAGCTTGTTACTTCCGATCTATTCTGATGAGCCAAATTTCCTAACATATTCAAAAGTGCATCCCTTTTAGCTTTGGGGCCAACTAAGAGTATTTCTGTCTTATCCTCATTTAGTTTAAAAAAATTATTACTCATCCATTGTTCTACTGCAGACAGACAGGTAGTCAGGGAGCATAAGGCATCTATGTCATTTGGCTCAACAGAAATATATAATTGCGTATCGTCAGCATAGCTATGAAAATTAACATTGTGTTCTCTGATGATATTACCTAGTGGTAGCATGTACAATGAAAAAAGAAGGGGACCAAGACAGCTTCCTTGTGCAATACCAAAAGATGCGTCATATTTCTGTGACATAATCTCCGAGACTAACATAAAATTGTCTTCCAGTAATATATGTTCTGAACCAATTAAGAGTACATTCAGAGAGACCAACCCAGTTTTCAAGACGATTGATTAGAATGCTGTGGTCAATTGTGTCAAATGCGGCACTTAAATCTAAAAGAATAAGAACTGAGACCTTGTTTGCATCAGCATTAAGTCTAAGGTCATTAACTATTTTGGTTAGAGCAGTCTCTGTACTGTGACTGGATCTAAAACCAGACTGGAACTTCCATTATCATGTAAAAAGTTGTTTAGTTGATTAAAAACTACTTTTTCAAGTATCTTGCTCATGAAAGGTAAGTTGGATATAGGCCTGTAATTACTTAGGACACTATAGTCTAAATTTGGTTTCTTCAATAGTGGCTTCACGACAGCAGTTTTAAATGCATTGGGGAACGTTCCGGTCTCGAGAGATGTGTTAATTATTTTTAGGACCGAAGTGGAGACACTATTAAAAACATTTTTTAAAAATGTTGTAGGGACAGGGTCAAGACAGCAAGTTGAAGTTTTACTCTGTATTACAATTTTGTGGAGTTCTGCATCAGAGATGCTACTAAAGTTCCTCATAACTGCTGGTCTGTTGCAGGGCAGATCATACGAGTTATTAGTGTGTCTTACAATACCCGCTCTAATGGTTGTTATTTTGCTGTTAAAAAATTGTGCAAATTCCTCACATTTTGAGGCAGAAGCCAGGCTAAGAATGTCAGAGGCTGGCTTGGGGTTTATTAATCGATCAATAGTTGAGAACAGTACCCTTGAGTTGCTGCCACTCTCTGCAATGATCTTTGAAAAGTGGGTTCTTCTCTCGTTACGAATAGCAGTGTTGTAAGAAGCTATACGCTCCTTCAAAATGCTATGGTGGATCACTAGTTTGGTTTTCCTCCATGTCCGTTCAGCTGTTCTACATAATCTCTTTAGGTCACGGATAGAGCTGTTTATCCATGGCGATATTTTATCATGTGACCTTTTTTTAATTTTAATTTTAATTGGTGCAACGCTGTTCAATGCGTTACTTAAGTTGTTATTAAAGACATCAACCATTTCGTTAATCGAACAGTGTACATTACATGGAACAAAGGAGTTAGCAAGATCAGATAATTTCCTTTCTGCTGTAGCATTTAGATACCGTTTCTGAGTGGTACATTCTTTTTTGTTGCTAGATGCATTTAATAGAGCATCAAAGAAGACACAGTAATGGTCAGATACACTAATGTCAGACACTGCAACGTTGTTAATGCTTATCCCTTGTGAAATTACCAGGTCAAGTATATTACCCAGTCGATGGGTAGCGTCGGTAACATGTTGTGTTAATCCTAAATTGTCTAAGAGATTCATGAATTCCATAGCCTTTGAGTCTGTATTATTATTAATATGGATATTCATATCTCCAATGATGATTATTCGGTTATAGCTCGTGAGAATAATGGACATAAGCTCAGAGAATTCAGGAAGAAATACTGAGGATTGCTTGGGTGGTCTATATAGTGTTAAAATAAGTACATCTGGTGTAGATTTCAATATAATGGCGAGGTATTCAAAAGATGAGAATTTACCTAGATCAGTCTCAATACAACTAAACTCATTGGAGAAAATAGCGGCAATACCGCCTCCTTTTTTGTCCAGTCTTACTGACTGATAGAACTTATAGTTCGGAGGGCAAGTCTCAACAAGCGTTGCAGTGCCATCATTTTAAAGCCATGTTTCAACAAGAAACAGAAAATGTAATTTCCTTTCAGAAATAAAATCATTGATTAAAAAACTCTTATTTGTGAGTGATCTTACATTTACAAGTGCCATATTGACATTAATGTCAAACTTCATATGGATCAAGGGTCTTATCAAGACATTAACTAAATTATTGTGATTACAGCTGACATTTAGCCTCTGCCTATGTTTTCTCTGTATAGTAATAATAGCTGGAATGAGAGATGGAGGCAGGGCATTAGTGCAGAGTGGTACAGGTATGATTGAATTCATATGGGGCACAGAATTAAACACATGTACTACATCTGAGACAGTGATTGTTCGTACCGGGACAATATGATCTACAGCTGTGTTCAAAGTCATTTCATTAAATGCGTCGAGTAATTCCAGTTCACAGCTCTCATTAAAATCATCCGGTGACGAACTCACCCATTGTCAGTGTCCGAAGGCTTGTAGAGAGTCTAGGGTCATTTCGATGTTGCAGGAAAGAAGTCTTGCGCCTTCACGGTTTAAATGCCGACCATCTCTGGCAAACAAGTATTTTAGTTTCCAAAATAGCATAAAATTGTCCACAAAGGGGATAGATAGCATGTTGCAATATCCCTTGAGAAAAGTGTGCAGCTGTCGAATCCTACTAACTTTAGGTTACTGTCGTAACCCCGGTTCTCTGAAACATAGAGTGGAGAGATCCACCTATGGGAATGACATCCGGTCATGACCACCACAGAAGCATCCAATTGCACCAAGTCTGGCCCTGACAGACAGTAGCGTGTCAAATGCGAAGGAGGCTCCGCCCTCCTTGTACGAGCATATATGACACTGTAACGCTACTACTCCTCAGTGAACATATTCGCTTCTCGCGCACAGCAAGCAGGGCAATGTTGGTGGATCTCTCCACTCGATGTTTCAGAGAACCGGGGTTACGACAGTAACCTAAAGTTCTCTTTCATCATCTCGTTTCGAGATCCACCTATGGGAGATTTGGCCAACTCCCGGATTGCCATATGCTCACAGCTGAGACGCTGTCAAGCCAGCAAGGGAGGCCTCCCTCCCTAGCGGGAGGGTGGTGCCTAGCGCATCCCCTGTAGGCAAGTACAAAACACAATCCACTGTCCAGTGTAGTAACTGGGGTCCGGGAACAGTGTGAAGTACTACACCCATAGTGAGATGTGTGTGGCTCACACAGAGCTCACCCCCAATACTGAGTGGGCTACCGGTGTCCTGGTAACATCCAGACGGTAAAACCTCACAAAAGTATGTGGAGAAGCCCAGCCTGCGGCTGAACAAATTTCCTGCATGGAGACCCCACGAAATAGGGCCCATGATGCAGCCACGCCCCTCGTAGAATGAGCCCTCAGACCCGAGGGAGGCGATACCCCCTTTGAACCATATGCCATAACGATAGCTTCCACAAGCCAATGGGACAGCCGCTGCTTAGAGATGGCTCTCCCTTTGCAGGCGGGGGCCCAGGCCACAAAGAGCTGGTTGCTCTTTCTGAAAGCTCTAGTCCTTGTTATATACGTGTGGAGAACACGCACAGGACACAGCATATGTAGCCTTTGCTCTTCCTCAGAAGAGAACGGCGGTGGGTGAAAAGCGGAAAGCTCCAACACCTCACACGTGAAAGCTGGGAAGCTTTTAGGCATAAAGGCAGGATTAGGTTTGAGGAAAACCTTATCCATATTAGGGGAGAATATTGTGCACGAGGGATGCACTGAGAGCGCATGGAGATCGCTGACCTGCTTAGCAGAGGCTAATGCGAGCAGCAGTACTGTCTTCAAAGACAGTCATTTTAACTCTATTCCGTGTATAGGCTCGAATGGCCATTGGGACAGAGCCTCCAGCACCAGTGATAAATCCCATGAGGGAATGAGCTTTTTAACAACAGGCAGAGAACGGCGAGCCCCCTTCATGAACCTGCGCACGAGGGGATGCTGCCCCACTGTATTGTCATTGAAACCAATATGACAAGCAGTGATAGCTGCCAGGTAAACCTTAATGGTAGAAAAGGATTTCCCTTCATCCATCAGGTTTTGTAAAAAACTCAGCACGTCAGAAACAGAGCACTGATAGGGCACTGACTGACGGGAGGCACACCACTTTTCAAATACCTGCCACTTATTGTCATAAAGTGATCTGGTAGAAGACGCTCTCGCGCTCTGAATGGTTGCCACCACGCGAGGGGGGAGCCCTAAAGCGTCGAGGTTGTGCCTTTCACGGGCCAAGCCCAAAGAGCTATTCGCTCTGGGCAGGGGTGATATATTTCCCCGTTCGCCTGAGACAGCAGGTCCGTGCGTAACGGGAGCGCGCACTGCTGTGCATAAAGGAGAGGAATGATCTCCGCCAGCCACAGCGATTTCGCCTACCTGGGCGCTATTAGGATCAGTGTCAAACTCTGCTCTCTCACTCTGGCTAGAGTGGGAGAGATGAGAGCGAGGGGGGGAAACGCATATAGAAGCACATTGGGCCATGGGTGGGCTAGTGCGTCTACGCCTAGAGGCGCGTTCTTGTCCCGTAGCGAGAAGAACATACGACAATGGGCGTTTTCGTGCGAGGCGAAGAGATCGACGGCTGCGTGGCCAAATCTCTGCCATAGCATTTCCACAGTCTGGGGATGCAGTCGCCATTCTCTGTACAGTGGGTTTCCCCTTGACAACAGATCTGCGCCCGTGTTCAGAATGCCTGGAACATGGGTCGCACGTAACGACAGAAAGTGATGGCTGCCCCATACCAGCAGTCTGTGGGCTAGACTGTGGAGATGGAGAGAGCGCATGCCCCCCTGGCGATTGACGTATGCTACAGCAGTCGTATTGTCGCAACGTACTAGCACATGCCGTCGCCTTAAGCGGGGTAGAAAATATCTGAGAGCTATCCATATAGTCAGGAGCTCCAGATAATTGATGTGAGCTGAGCGCAGCTGGATTGGCCACATCCCATTCACTACACGCCCTTCCTGAGTGGCCCCCCACCCAGAAAGGGATGCATCTGTCGTTACGACTTTTCTCATGAGAACGATCCCGAGAGGGGTTCCCTGAGTATAAAAGTCTGTGTTCTCCCAATGACGTAGAGCTGCCGCGCACTCGTGCGTCACTGTGAGACGGCGATGGAGATCGCGTATGGGGCTGAGGTGTAGTGATGAAACCCACCTCATAAAGCCCCTCATCCTCAGTAAACCCAGCGGTAAAACCTGCGAGGCTGAGGCCATCAGCCCTTGCAGTCTGAGGCATGTGCGGTACTGTACTCTTAAGCCCGGTTTGAACAGAGAGAGACAGTCCCGCAGGGATACGATGCGGTCCGCTGACAGGCGGGCTAGCATCGAAACAGAGTTTAGCACCAGCCCCAAGAACGTTACACTCTGTGAAGGAGAGAAATTGCTCTTGGAGAGGTTTACCCTGAACCCGAGCGCAGGTAGTTGTGCCAAAACTAACTGCGTGTCTTTCACGACTCTGACTCTCGAACTGGCAATGATTAGCCAATCGTCCATATAAGTCAGTATTCTGACCCCCGTTAGTCTTAACGGGGCCAGACCCGCCTCCACACAGACACAGAACACCCGTGGGCATAGAGAGAGGCCGAACGGTAGAACTGTGTATTCGTAGCAAACGCCGCGGTGGGCGAAGCGAAGGAATTTCGTGTGGGGAGGATAGATGGCAATGTGGAAGAAAGCATCTTTCAGATCGATTGATGTGAACCAATCGCTCTGACGTATTGAACGTGAAAGAGTATAAGTTGTACCTCCTCAAATGCTTGTTCAACACTTTGAGATCCAAGATCGGATGGAGGGAACCGTCCTTCTTTGGGACCAGGAAATAGCGAGAATAAAAGCCGTGTTGGGCTTGATCTCTGGGAACCACACGTATCGCCCCCTTTTGTAATAGAGAGGAAATTTCCTCCTCTAAAACATGAGCCGCACTCCTCTCGGTTTGAGAGTAAATGACTCCGTTGAAACAGGGGGGTTTCCCTGCAAACTGGAGTCTGTAGCCCTTGGCAACTGTGCGTAGTACCCACTCGGGGGCAAACGTAGCCTGCCAGGCTTGTATGTGGCTCGTGAGCGCCCCTGCTGGTGCGGAGGACCGCAGGGGGGAACGGCCGAGTGGGGCCGTGCTGAATGGGGCTAGCGCTCCACCTAGTGGTGAAACCAGGGGAGGCCTTATGTGATAAGAAAGGGCTTTCTTTAACACATTTTTTGTTTTTTGGCCTTTCAGGGCGGGAGCCTTTATTAGGAATGGCCTGGTGTTCGCTTGTACACTGAATGTGGGTAACACAGCAGCGAACAGAGGAGGGCTGTCCTCCTGAATTGGGAGTCTCCTTCTCTTCATGGGGGGGAAGAGAGGAGATGAGCCTGTGTCCAAGGGGCTGGCTGCCCCAGAACATGGACTTAGCCCCCCAATAGCGGTAGTGTCAGGTTGGCCGCTTCCGCTTCTGGTCGGCGGGGGTGGGAGAGGGTTTCTTTGCCGCGGCTGCGGCAAAGGACATATTCCCCCAAGGCTTAGCAGGGGGGTTGCCCTGCTGGCCTGGGGCTCTGCCCTGGGGCTTGCCCCTGCCCTGTCCTGGCTGGACACGGCGGTTCACCGCTGGGGGCTGTGGAGGCCGCATGGGTGGCGGCAAGTGAGGCGTCACTCTGCGGGGGAGGCAGAGTTTGAAGGCCTCATCCTCCTTCCTTTTGTCGTCGCACCGCTGCTGCATGAGGCTCAGCGCGGGGCCGAAAAGAGCCTGGCCTGGCTCAACAGGGGCGCCGGCTATGCGCCTTCTCTCACTGTCGGGCAGACCAGAGAGATTAAGCCAGAGCGCCCGCTCGCCGGCTACGGAGAGAGCCATGGAGCGGCCGCAGGCTTGGACACACTGGCGAGAGTTGCGCAGGACCAAGTCGTTCACAGTGACAATCTCTTGCCACAGTATAGGGGAGGGGGTCCCCTCTTGTAATTGTTTCCCCATCTCCTCTGTGAGCTCAGCTTGGTAAGCTGAGAGGAGGGAGGAAACATTGAGGGCTCTAACCGCGAGGGCTGAGGCCCTGTAGGAAGCCTGGTGGATGGAGGCTGTGAAGCGTTCCATCTTAGTAGGGAGGGTAGGCCTGGGCGGCGCCAGGAGACCTCCCTGCGTGGGGTTAAGGTGTCGAGCTATGGAGGGCTCAACAGCTGGGGGTTCCCCCATGGCGTGGGCGGCCATGTCCTTAACTTCCAGACCGGAGAAACCGTGCTTGAAATCAAGCGGGTCCTTCCAGTGGTGTTTCAAGTGTTTAGCGCAGGCGGGGAGAACTGGGAAAAGCTGTTTTCTGGGGCCTGGGGGGGGGGCCCAGGAATTTCCCGTCATAAACATCCCTCTCCTCGTCGGCCGGGTTCTGTAGGGCTGGCCATTCGATATTGAGACGGGCTGCGGCCCGCTCACATACCTCCAGAAGCACGGCATGGGGTTGGGCGTTAGCTGTACCCATAGCCGGTGCTAACTGGGCCGGAGGATTGGCGTCCTCCTCACCCGAATAATCAGACGCAACCGCCATGTCGTCGTTATCCGCTGTCTCTCCTTCCAGTATGGGGGTACCGGAGAGCGAGAGGGGGAACGCCGACATGTCTGGGTCGGAGCGGTCAGCCCAACTCAGAGAAGGAAGGTCTTGAGGCGGCCGAAAGGCCGTAGTGCTATCGTCCTCTTTGTCAGAGTCCTCGGGACACAGGTCGTTGCCGTGGGTAGCAGCAACTCTCTGCCTCCGACGCCTGAGCTTTTTGGGCAGCGCGAGGCAGTGGCTGCAGCTCTCTGGGGAGTCGATGGCCTCCTGGGCATGTTTTAAGCCCAAGCACATGACACAGAGAGGGTGAGTGTCCCTGGCCGCGATGAGGGCACCGCATGCGGCCGGGCAGGCACGCGAGCGTAGCTCCTCAGACGGGCCGAGAGGAACGGGCTTAGAAAGAACCATTAGCGGGGAGCTAGGCAGCTAAGCAGAGAAACAGGCAGCGTGGGCGGCTGGCTAGAGAGCAAAGAGACAACTAGCGTGGGTGGCTAGTTGTGAGACAGCACTGTCCTGTTCCGCGTTAGCAGATGCAGGAAAAAAATCGTGTCTTGGGCGGGTAGCCTGCACGATACAAGGGCTAGCGCGCGGGGTAGCAGGCTAGCACCGAGTGGAGCTACTCAGCACTGACGCACGTTCCCGAACCTTTCACGCCCGGCGGAGGCTGATCCGGAGATATATCCTCCTGCGGACAGTTAAGTGACAAGGCTCGTGTGGGATACACGGTCGAAGCTGTGAGTGGGGTACTCCGAAATTCGCGAGAAGCGAATGTCAACTGAGGAGTAGTAGTGTTACAGTGTCATATATGCTCGTACAAGGAGGGCGGAGCCTCCTTCGCATTTGACACGCTACTGTCTGTCAGGGCCAGACTTGGTGCAATTGGATGCTTCTGTGGTGGTCATGACCGGATGTCCTTCCCATAGGTGGATCTCGAAACGAGATGATGAAAGAGAACTGCGATATCTCCGAACGAGGGGCTTGGGAGAGGACCCGAGATCACAGTTTGTTTTCCAGTTTCTAAAAGAACATTAATTAAATTTTTAAAATCCACTTCTAGTTGCTCCGACTGTTCTCTGACAATTTCATTTGATCCACAGTGCACTACTACCATATCCGAAGCTGGGAGTTTCCGAAGAATGCCTGGCATTACAGCAGCGATGTCAGACACACACGCCCCGGGGTAACAGAAGTTCTCCGTGTTTTTAAGGGCGAGGTGTCTAACCATGGACGACCCCAGGATAACAGCCTCCGGCGGGTCTTGGTGGGGATCGTTGGTATGCCGCCGCGGTCTCTCTCGTGCAATAATCCTTGGTGTTGATGGGAGTAGTGGGGAGCAAGGAGGCTGTACCTGGGGTATAGCTGTTATGGAAGTCAGACCACCTCGAGGCAGATTTTTCTCCACGGGAGTCACGGCAGGCTGTGTGGTCGTCTTCGGCGAGGTCTCATTCACCGGCTGGGCTGGGGGATCTTCGCTGTGCGACTCATCACCCGCGGAAACCTGTGGTGTTGCGGTGGCACTCGCAAGCGGGGAGAGAACGCACAGCGGCTGGAATTTATTTCCGAGCCTAAGGGCCTCACGGGGAAGTCTCCCGCGCCCACGGTGTTTCCCCCGCCCACGAGCCGGGACTTTGTGCCACGCACCCCGGTCAATAGGTGTAGAGCAGACCGGGGGCTCCAGTTGCGACGCCGCAAACAGCGAGTCCATTAATTCCTCGTCCTTTTTTATCTGCCTCAATGTGGAAATGACTTCCTCCAGGTCTAAAATCTTCTTCTTGAGTACATCACAGCGTGAGCAGTGCATCTGTGCATCCATTCGTAAAATAAAATTTAAAACTAGTAAAAGAAATGAGATAAAAACAGTGAAATAAAATGAAATTTAAACTAATCTTAAAACGAACTTGGTGTGGCTGTGAGCCAGTAAAAACCAGTAAAAGTAACGAAATAAAATCCGTAAAATCCGTGAAATAAAATAAAATTAAATGAAATTAAAACTAATCTTAAAACGAAATTAAATGAAATAAAACATCTTAAAACGAGCTTGGTGTGGCAGCGAGCCAGCAGAGCGTGCCTTCCACCGTCTGTCTGATTTGAAAATGTAAGCATATCTAGTTATATCTACCTCTAATCATGTAATATATTTATGATCATATATAAGTGGAATGTACCCAGTATAAGAAGGGAATTATTCTGTAGTGTGTGTTTCATTTGTTATTTGCCAGTTGAATCTTGTGAGGGACCGTGCGAAAATAGTGTAATGTATAAATGTATAATAATGTAAATGTATGCAATGCTATTGGATTTGATTAACCACCCGTGTGCTACAAACACATGAAAATGAAATGTTAAACAGTGAATTTGTTTCTTTTTGTCATGGATCATGCAATTTCAAATGTGTTTTTTAAATTTTTATTTTCATTTAAATTATGACAGAATTCTGTCATAGAAGGCGAGAAAATAAATGTGAAATAGACACAAAAAAAAAATTTAATTGTCAGAAATGCATACATTCACTTGAAAATGAAAACACAGAGTGGGATTTCGCATTTTAATTTGAATTATGTCATGGTTTTTGCGCACATAAAATGAAATGCACGGATTTGCATTTTCATTTGAATATTTACCAGATTATGCTTTCATAGAAGCTAGGCTACAGAAATAAGGCTTCCGATTTGTATTTGCCAGCATTTTCTAGTAAAAAAAAAGTATGTGTTGCTGTTGAAGAGAAAGGAATTCTGACTACAGCTGATGCTTCTGGCTGTTACCTCACAATGTCAACTATGTAATGTCTACCAAACTTGTGATTCCTAATATGC
The DNA here is from genome assembly GCA_022702515.1 of Ilyophis sp. 1 JC-2022. Lineage (NCBI taxonomy): Eukaryota > Metazoa > Chordata > Actinopteri > Anguilliformes > Synaphobranchidae > Ilyophis > Ilyophis sp. 1 JC-2022. Next base: position 98,992,604 of record CM040405.1, read on the forward strand.
AACTATGATGGGTGTAAGTCGTTAAAGCCCAGTCACAATTCCTAGGGCAAATGCGGTGTCTGAAACTCATCTGATTCTTATAGTAGACACACTGAGCAGCCCACCTGATAGTCTCTCTTTAAAAAGCTCAGTACAAATTGAATACTTATGTGTTGGAATCATTTTCCTTTGCAGGAGAACAATATTTGTCATCTGTAATATGCAAAAAAGGTGGATGTACGGCAGTTAAACCCCAGCTTCAATTCCTGAATGCGTTGTCAGAAAGTCATCTTATTCTAGGAGTAGCACCACTGAGGAGGAATCCATTTCACCCTAGTTTTACTGAGATGGAATCCTTTGTAGGAGAGTTATCAATCAATCAAACCTTTATTTTAGCAGGGGGGACCCACTGAGATCAAAATCTATTTTCCAGGGGGGCCCTGCGGCAATACAAAGTTAAAAGCAATACAAAGTAAAATTTTAAAAAATAAAAATAAATAAAAACAAGTATAACACATAAACGGACATATATACCATACATACACATACAACCATTTCAAGAACAATTACAAATGCTCTTTTTCCCCCCATATTTCAACCACTAGCTCTCTAAAAATCGTATAAGACACCAGAGAAGATAGTTTATTTGTATCTTGAAATTCATTCCATATAAGGGGTGCTGAAACACTAAAAGCAGCTTTGCCCAATCCTGAGATCTAGTGGCATAGTTTGAGATGTTAATTGATAAAAGACTGGATACATACAGGAACTTTAGCAAGTAAAGCTTTGTAAATAAATAATATATATAATGCAGCTTCCTCCGTAGATCTAGAGAGAACCAACCAACTGTGTGATACAGGGTACAATGATGAGTCCGGCAGCCAAAGCCCGTAATAAATCGCAGAGCACAATGATAAACGGCATTCAATGGCTTCAAAACAGAGGCTGAGGCATGCATATAAAGTGTATCACCATAGTCAATAACTGACAATATTGTCGCCTGCACAATCCTTTTTCTGTTGCCCATAGAGAGACAAGACTTATTCCTATAAAGAAAGCCAATTTTGGGTTTAAGTTTGTTTGCCAAATTTTTAACATGTGACCTGAAGGACAAATCATAGTCCAACCAGATACCTAAATATTTGTATTCATGGACACGTTCAATCTCAACATTGTTCAGAATAGACAATTGTGCATCAGTGGGCTCAATGTTCTGTGTAGAAAAGATCATAAACTTAGTTTTACTGGCATTCAGGACTAATTTAAGACTGGCCAGTGCCCTTTGCATAATGTCAAAAGCATCCTGCAAGTATGATAACGCTTGTCTGCTAGTGAGCCCTGAGGAATAGAGTACTGTATCGTCAGCATAGAAATGAACATTACAGTTCTCTATTTGTGTGGCAATATTGTTTATATAAATTGTGAACAATAAAGGGCCCAGAATAGACCCCTGTGGTACCCCTTTATTGACCACCAGGCAGGGTGACCTCTCCTCATCAATTGCAGGCATTATCATCTAGACCAATGGAGAATAATCTGTCTAATAATATTGTGTGGTCGACCGTATCAAAGGCCTTTGATAGGTCAATGAATAGGGCTGCACATTTTTGACCTCCATCAATTGTCTTTATAATGTCATTTATAACTAGGGTTGCTGCTGAGATGGTACTATGGCCGGATCTAAAACCAGATTGAAATGGGTTTAGAATGTTATTTATGGATAAGAAAGTGCACAGTTGCTGATTTACCAATGATTCCAGCACTTTAGCTAAACAAGACAGTTTGGAGATTGGTCGATAATTATTTACCTCACTTGTATCACCCCCTTTGAACAGTGGCAGAACATGTGCAGATGTCCATACCTTGGGAATAGTCCCAGTAATAAGTGATAAATTAAAAATATTTGCTACCGGATTTACAATCCGTGGAGCAGCAAGTCGTAAAATACTAGGGTCTAATTGATCCTCCCCCATGGATTTCTTTACATTTATAGCAAATAATGCATTTAATATCTCATCTTCTGTAAATTTCCTATAAGAGAAGAGAGCTCCAGTTTCTGAAAGGCAAGAAAAAGGCTGGCTACGATAATCAGTCTGTTCATTTAAAACAGCAGCATGGTTTAAATTCTCAAAAATATTTCATGCCGCTATGAAATGATGATTAAAGACATCGCCCATTTCTTGTTTGTCAAAAATAGGACCATCATCAGAATAGATATATTGGGGCAAAGATGGGGCAGGACTATGTTTCAATGACTTCACTATTTTCCAAAATTTTGCAGGATTGCCTTCACTATCAGTTAATGAGGTAATATAATAATTAGACTTTGCTTTCCTTATTGAGACAGAACATCTATTTCTCAGCTGCCTAAAATACTGCCAATCAGATAGTGAATCTGTTTCTCTGGCTTGTTGCCATGCCTTATCCCTATTACGCAATACGTTAGATAAATCATTTGAAAACCAGGGGTTTGATCTGTTTTTGACCCTAAATCTCTTAAAAGGCGCATGCTTATTTAATATAGAATAAAAAGTTGTGGAAAAATAGTTAAGTGCTAACTCCGGATCAGGGATGTATGCACCACGATTGATGTCACTTAAGTGTAGATCATGCAAAAATGCCTGTTCACAGAATTTAAAAAAAATTCCTTTTAGTAATAAAACGGGATGGAGCTTTACTCGTTTTTTTATCCCTAATGCAGGCAACAGGGCAATGATCACCGCTAGAAAAATAGTTATGTGGTCTATTTGTTAGGATGACATCAATCAGTGTAGACTTTGTGGGGGTTTTTCTATTAGGTCGTGTGGGTTCAGAGATCATCTGTGTGAGATTCAGATCATTGCAAACAACCTTGAGATCATCTGAGGCTCTTGATAAGAAGTTAACAATGTGGGTATGTCTGTTAGGACGTTAACAGGAGGCTGGAGATTAATTTCCACAAGATTGTTCATGGAGACACCGCCAGGTCTAAAAATTTGCCGCGACAGACGAACACGTTCACATACAGTAATACGGTGCTTAACAGGGCTTCTAACAGCCAGTAACGGAGAATCAGTGATTGCCCGAGCCAAGGGTAAGTTATTGTGTGCGCCTTTAAAAACAGTCATTCTTGCTACATGTGTTACAGAATCGTATCTATAATTAAAAACACCAGGACTCGGACTCACCACACGTCAGATGTCGATGTCCACTTGATTCAGCACCAGTTTAATGTTGTGGGCTAAAAGTTCTGTGCCTCGTCTGCTCAAGTGTCTAGCATCCTGGCCAAATAAGCATCGCCTATTCCAGAATGAAGTAAAATTGTCAGCAAACGAAATGATTAGGGTGCTGCAGTAGGATTTCAGCCAGATGTTGAGCTGACGAATCCTGCTAAAATTAATGTCTCCAAAGCGATGGAATGGGCCCGGAGATAATGCACTGCATGCCAGTATTAAAAAGTCTCAATAAGCTCCTTGAAGTCATCCTTTAATTTTGTGGACTGTTGGAGCTTAATGTCATTTGAACCAACATGCACGACTATCCTGGAAGCCGTGTCATGCACTCTCGCCATTTGTTCTATAGATGCATTTATATCTGCAACCAGAGCTCAGGGAAAACAGAAGGTCAAGATTTCTCACCATAGAGGATCCGACAATGAGGGTTGATGAGGGCACGCGACGGGGCTTTTCCCGATCATTCGGCCGAAGTGGAGGCCTACTCCTATCCCCACTCTGGCGCAGATCCTTTCCCCAGCCCGTGGCAGCCATAGTTGGAGCTGCGGGACCTCGATGCACTCTGGAAAGAGCAGCCGAGCCGCCTGGCCTTGAAGCAGCGGCATCGGAAGCGGCAGGCACCGCTGACCCGCGGGGCATTCCCGGTGCAGGCGGAGGGGGGCAGTGGGTGGTACACTCCGACTCGGAAAGCATCTGGTACCTGTTAGACAGGCTCAAGTCCTCCATACGCGGTTTTCGGGAGGCGCGTCTTCCCCTGCGCCTGCCGTTCAGGACTTCGGACCATGGCATGGAGATGATGGGCGTACTGCTGGGCGGCTTCTGACCCTCCGCCGCACACTCCGCCGGCACGATGGAGGGAAGACAGGGAGCGGAGGAATTAATGCCGGTGGCATCTACTGTCTGATAGGCCGCGACGAAAGATTCTAGCAGGATCTCATCCTCCCTGATAGAGTGCAGGTTAGTGATCCTCGCTTCTAGCTGTGTTATTTTGCTCTTTAAAATATCACAGTGGCGGCATTGAGGCGGTAGCGATTGCATAATTGAAGACGGAAAAAACTAAAATAATAATAACATTAAAAAAATAAAAAAATAAAAAATAAAAAAAAAATTAAAACGAAAATAATTTTAAATGTCATGAACTAAAAGGTAAAAATAATTTGAAGAACTTAAAAACCGTGCATAAAATGTCCAAATAACCGGAAAATTATCCTTTAACACAAGGAACACTGATGAACGAAGGGTAAAACGAAGTGTGGCTGCAAGGCTTACGGGCCAATCACATGACGTGATTAGAATTATTTGCTGCACATGAGAGCAAGATTTGTACTGGTCGACATAAAATAGTCAAATATGACCAAAACAAATTTGGTAGACATTTGGTAACATTTTTGCATACAATACTACAATGTAAATTCTGACTTTTATCATGAAATTTCCTGCTCTCTGTCTTACAGGAAGTAACTTTCTTCTGAGCATAGGTGTCAAACTCAAGGCCCGCGGGCCGAATCTGGCCCGCCACGTAATTTTATGTGGCCCGCGAGAACTTAATTATCTAACGCGGAATCCGGCCCGCCACGTCATTTTATGTGGCCCGCGACAACTTAATTATCTGACGCGTGTATCTACGTGGCTGGTTAACGGGGATTTACTTTTACGATATAACAGACAAACGCAGACGCGGACGCACACCCGCGGTACATACGTTAAATAAACCGTTAAATAAAGTTTGTATTAAAAAAAAAAAAAAAAAGGTGATTCCCGTCAACAATTACAATCGAGGTCCGCGAAAATTCTTGATTGCCCCCCCCCCCCGTCAACAATTACAATCGAGGTCCGCGAAAATCAACCGGCCCTTTGAGGGCAACCATAATATATAATAGATCCTAATCCATAATAATCCTCTTCCCTCTTCCCCCTTCTCCCCTCCATTTTTCCTCCTTCCCCGTGCGACCCAGCCTATTGTTCCCCAGCCCCCTGTCTGACTGGCTATATGTATGGCTATATGTATGGCTATATAAATGCAGTCCATTTACCATTTTTTGCATTAGGAGTAATGGAGGTCAAAATGACCTCATGGCGGTTCTAGGTATAAACACTTTTTCTCTCTCTCTTTTATCCAGAATCTCATAAGATGATGAATAACACACTTTTAGGAAAAGTCATTGACTGGAAGACAGGGTTTTTATTCAAACAGAATGACCTTGTGGCGGTTCTAGTGTTAAAAAATAAAAATGGGAACATTCAGGAAATTAAAATTGGAAAATTCAGGAACGTTTCAGCTCATTCTATAAATCAGATTTCAAGAAATAGTCCATAGTTCCGAAGCCCATTCTACCTTCCATTTCGAATTTACTTCCGAAACCAGACTCCGCCCACGACTGACGTACTCACTTGAGTACTCTATTGGCTTTTCTGGGTAGTTCTACACTCAACTGCTCTTCTTAAATATCTAGATGATGGCATGCCACGCTTTGTGGTTCACACGGCTTCATTCGCCACCGAGAATTACATTACTCTGTAAATTACATAGCTAAAGAAACGACTAAGTTTAACTAATTGAGTCATCAACGAATAAGGGGTAAGTTTTCTTTCTCCCCGTGCGTTTTGTTGAGCCGCTGCAAATCGGGTACTTGCCTTTCCTTTTTGTTAGCACAATATCGTAGTTCCGTAGCATGCAATTGTAGAGTTTAAAAACTTTGTTGGCAACTGGCTCAGAATTAAGTGGTCAGCAAGATTACAGTGAGTTAAAGATGTCATAAATAATGTTAGTTATTTTGTAGAACCCTGCAGGTTGTTCAGTCGGTCTAAATCTCAACAAAAAACGTTTTCAACATACAAAACGTTACTCACACATAAAAGCATTGTCTATAGGTAATTAATTAAAACCTACCAAATATAAGCCTTAAGTAGTTCACTGGTCTACTGAACAGGATTAATGTTCCGCTGCGGTGGTACAACGGTAAGAGAGTGCTGACTTTCAGTCGGTGCCGTTATTACGCAAATCGGAGGCATTTTCGTAACCATAACGCCCTTGACTGACAAGAATGAGAACAGTTTTCCTATTACCGGTAGCCACGGCGCTACACCGGGGCAAGGGTGGGCTATAGCCCCATCACAAATCTGCTTAGCCCCGTTTTAGCTGCCCCATATTTGAATACAATTTGTATCATTTGTGGCAACCGGACTCCAGCTACGCCTCCGCCAGGTGCCACTAGGGGGCAATGGGGCGACAGGAGGGCATTAACTCGCCACAGAGCGAAGGTGAAGAAGCCACAGACGCCACTCCCAGTGAGAGGTTCAGGACCCAGGTCAGCGCCGACTAATAAATCTATTAGATCAGAGCTGAACCAGACCAGCTGGGAGCAATTGCCACACCTGCAGTCAGGCTACTAAAGACAGCCTGACAAGCTCAGAGGAGAGAAGACAGCCACGGTGAAGGACTGAGGCAGGGTGCGCCGCAACGACACCCCTTCACTAACGGACGAAGACTCTTTCTCTGATCTAGGAAAGACGGAGAACAAGAATTAGAACGAACAAGTAAGCTAAAGGATCATTAACTGTTGTATGCCTCGCTGCACTAACCTGTTTCCTCGTTCCCCATAGCACGCTGAAGAGGCTTGGTGGTGACCGAGCCGCGGCGTCACGGAACCTGTGGAGGAAAAAGGGCGTGAGGGAAAGCGAGACACAGTTAACGAATAGACGGAGCTACAAGGTGAAACTCACCGTGAAAACACGGAGCTGGAAGGGATTCACGGCTGGTGGAAATCCCAATCACTTCGAACACGACGGATTCGGTGATAGCCGAGTAACCGGTGATTCCCCATCGCGGACGGAAGCGGGGAACGTAGGGACGCCCCTTCTCGACGGCGACCCCACTCCACTACGGGTCTTCCGACCCACCCTAGACTAACCTCTCCCCTTCTTTATCCCTGCCAACGGGCTACCCCCACTCCCAGGTGGCAGCTGAGAGTGCCAGGGAAACCCCGACAGCCGGAGAGAAGGAGAAAGAGAACGTGAGGACTGGACGTGGAGAAAGATCAGGATCGCTGGAACGGGAGCTACCCTTTACCCACTGTAAAAAGTTAAAGAAAAATAAAATACTTACCGTGAACTCACTTTTGTCTCCCCGTCTTCCTTCCTCTCCGAGGAAAGTGTGGCTGGACGCCACAAATTATAATAAGAAATATATAAAAGTAAATCAACAATTCTAATCCCTTTCTGATATTCACCCTGGCTACGCGTGTGTAGCCTACACTTTGACATACGGGTGTCCGTGTGTGTAGGGAGCTCACGCAAATTACAAAATAACGTAAACTGATTTCTAACGTTAGCTAACCAGAAATGCTGTTATATATATTGAATATAAGTGTCATCAATGTAGTAAATTTTGATGTGGGCTGACGAATAAAAGAACGCTGGAGTGTTTAACAAGTTCTGTTTACTTCAACAGGCTAACGTTAAATGTAAAGTAAAACAATAGTCCTCAGTAGTAGTAGTAGGCATAGTAGCATCATAGCTAGTATCGTAGTCATCTCTATGCGTTAATATTTACCAAAAATTGCTGTAAATATATTCTCTGCTGCTGTCTGTACCGCTGAAAACTATTCAAACAGGTTGACAGCGCAGATTGGTTTGGAACTATTGAGAGCTACATGAACCACGTGATCGCGTGGCGGTGAGATAAGTGGGCGTGTTCGAGTAGACATCGGTGCGCAGTTGGCTTACCTGCCTCAGGCGGAAATGAAAATCGCCTGAGCAGATCCAACTGGGACAGTTTCTGACGTTTCTGAAACCGGCTGGGAGAAAAACAACATGGAGGAATTAGCCGTGTTGTTTGTGGTTGCGGAGGACTTGGAGGCGACACAGATGTCCTTTTTACTTCAAAATCTTGAAGAAATGGAGGAGAACGAATGAAGGTTGTTTTAATACTGCCTTACATTATTTCATAACTTGTATTGTTCGGGTAGTCAATATTTATCTTTTGCTACGCGACTTTGGCTATCACCCTGAATTGTGCCACAGTGAAACTCCAGTTAAAGTTCTTGAATAAATACGTATCATTTCCATTGGAATTAAAGCGCTGGGTGCCCTTTCATTGTCGAATAACTAAATTATTTAGCTAAGCTGTCATCTGTTATGGTAATATACCTGTAAACATTAGGCTGCTTATGGTCTATTGCTCATATTCAGCTGTTTCTTGTCTGTCAATTCATGAGATGGCCTAAACTACACCTGTCATCTCTGTTTAGACTTGCAAACATGGTAGACATGTCATTTTAGTTCATCTAAACCCAGAAGACATCGTAGCCATCGGTAGTCATACATTGTAATGTGAGAATCTATGTAGCTATGTTAAGTATCATAACTTACATGCATGTTTTCATAGACCTTTGAGTGGTGGTTCTAAAGCATATTTTATTGCAGAATATCTACCAATATAAATGAGAAATGTCTCTTTCATGGGACTTTTTTTTAGAGTTGTACAGTTAATGCATTGAATATATTCCTTGTGACATAAGGGGAAAGTGAATTAATCCTAATCATTAATTATGTTGCTATGAAAGAATAAAACTTGGTGGTTGCATGTCCTTTGCATGCAAGGACTGCCTGAATTCTGCGAGCTGTAGAAATCATCAGATGTTGGGTATCTTCACTGGTGATGCTATGCCAGGCCTGTACTCCAGCCTTCTTCAGTTACAATATGGATGAAAATGCCCTCAAATTAAAGCTTACAGTCTGTACTTTAGCCTCACAGTTGTTGTATCATTTCACATCAAAAGTGCTGGAGTACAGAGCCAAAACATAGGAAAAAATGAGGTGATTCAGCTACTCATAATGTCAGTGTTCATGATTTATTCAAATTACATGACAGCACGTGGTTCCTTTGGACCCTGACAATGAACGTATTGAATTGAATGCCATTCAATGTCTTTAACAAGATAAATTGAGTTTGTATGAATGAATAACTAATATAGTACATATAGGGACATTGGGATACTGGGAGTTATGTGTTTTGAGGGAACAATGTCAAGAAAGATGACATTTTCCTTGCCAGTTATGGTAATGTATGGATAAATAGAATTGTATTTGCATAAGATGTATTCCAATATCAACATGTTGTCTTCCTTTTACCTGTCACCAATTATTGTTCGTATATTTCTGATTTGACAATAAACATACAAAATTACAGAAAGAACCCGGTGTCATTGTGGCTTGAATGGTGGTGGAGGGGAATAGTCCTACAGTTTATTTACCTTTTGTGAATGTCACCATATTGTGTGAAATAAATATTATGAAAATGTGGTCTTAATTGCTAGTATAATTTATCGGTTTTGTTTTGGAGACCAGAACACCCACATCTAATGAACCCATAGCCATAATAACAGTGTTAGATCTTTAATCTCAATCATTAATCTTTCAAGAATTTGCAAAGTGGATGTACAGCACAGTAGCGCCAGGATGTGTTACATAATATTGTTTAATTCGTCCTTCCCTTCATGTTATTATGGAATTGGCTTATTTGTATGTGGTCCCCTCTGCTGGAATGTGACAGGCAGAGGTCTGCCTATACACTGTCCCATCTGGAGATAGGGAAAACACCACTTCTCAACAGAAGAACATCAGCAGAACATCCCTTCAGATCCGAATGAGTTATCTTACTGATAACAAGGATGGTGAAGAGAAATATAAATGAGGTAACTTCCCAAATACTTTGACAAAAATTAATGTGTTATCATTTGGTGGTCCTACCTTAATGTTCTATATGCTCACACCAAATGTTCTGAAGAGGACAATTTTTTGGACAACAGTCCAATTAGGATTTTACTCTTAAACCAGCTGTTATACAAATGCAAAATACAAAACACTCAAAACAAAGTTGCATCTTTAATTTTATATCAAATATGTTAATCCAATATAGTTACATTATTGAACAAAACATTAAGTTACCTATATTTGGCCAGGCCTTTTTGTTTTTGGTTATTTCTTGACACTTCTAGGTTCAGACAACATATTTTATAAAGTTTGAGGTAGGCCTACAGTTGGATTACAGAAGCAGTCAAGAATGAGAATTGCCATTTGTTAGTGTAACATTACCAATATTGTACTTTTCACATCCATATTGGTAATCTCAAGAAAGTACATGTCAGGTACAGTATATAATAACCACAGTAGTGACCGTATGTGCTACAATCCCAAACTCCCAAAACGCATATTTATTTATTTATGTATTTGTATGAATAAAAAATAAATTCAAGTACACAAAAGTAATGTACAGAAATGTGTTCGATAGGTTGGGCTTATACTAGAACCTAACATTATGAAACAAAATCACATTAATTGAAGTACAAAAAAAGGATTGTATTAAATAATGTATTTTTTTAAATAAGAGCAATAAGAAAAACAACAAAATAAATATTAATTGTGAAATTAGATAAGAGACCAGAAAGAGGGGGGAAATAGACTACTGCTGTTACATTGTAAGATTGACTAAATAACTCTTATAGCCTACCTGTGTTTGAACACTATTAGGGAGGGGTACATTTCATTTAGATTTTTTTTTTAGTTTTGAGAGTAGAATCGATACGCCGAGATAGGTGGCGATATTGTGAAATTATCCGCGTTTGTCGTGAGGAAACATCACTCTCTCCTCGCTCTCTAACCAATTCTGTCGTTGGTTAGTTTGAAGGCGCGGCGATGTTGTTGAAGGTAGAGTCCCTTGATAGAGAGAGTAGCGACATAGAGGGTCCGGAAAAATCTAGTCACGTGATTGCACGGAGCCATTTTGAGTCCATCGCGGACAGGATCGGGATCGGACGCATATCGAATTTACGACAAAATGACAGGTTGTAGCGCTTGTGGGTGCACAAATAGAACGGAGAAGGGATTCAAGGTATATAGATTTCCATCAGATGCAAAAAGACGGGAAATCTGGGAGAACAGAGTCAGTCGTGTTGGATGGAAAGCAACTTCTTCCTCAGTTCTCTGCCAGGTCAGTGGTAATGGTCCCATATGCGTATTGAATTAACATGCACATATTTGTACTTTTGTGATGTCATTATTATGGAGTATGGTTTAAGACAAGAGAAATCACCCTCTACCTTTCCATGCGTAATTAAGAAAATTATGGACATATTTGTAATGCCTTGACGGCTTGAGTGTTTGTTAAATTTAAATGTGGTTTTAATTTTTAATTGCATGTAGTACAGTACGTATGTAGTATTTAAATGAATGCAGGGCCCCAATGGAAACCAGTTTTTAACTGTTTGGGCATACCTTGGGTAAAGAAATGCAATAAATAAAATAAATAAATGAATGAATGAATGAATGAATGAATGAATAAATAAATAAATAAACCCTAGCTTTTAAGAGTAGGTTATACCAAAGATTTATTTTCCCCCTTTGGCATGCACGGCATCTAGTTTAGCATGAAAAGAAATATCACATTGCACCACTATCCAACGTGTTCCTATTTGTAATTCGCAGGTTCATTTCGAGTACCTGTCTAGTTAATTCCTTCTTTGTCATGGTTCTAAATGTCTGTGACTGTTAAATCACAACCAGCTCTGTGATTTTCTTCTTTATCATATGGCTCTTAGTTGTCATAAATCTTATATTTTGTCATCTTCATATAATTTGTTCATTATCAACATGGAAAAGACCATTCCCATCTCTCATACATAGAGAACATAATGGAATACACGGTTCAATGCACTAGCGCCATACGGCGGCTCCGCACTGAATGGACTCAAAATGGCGTCAAATCGTGAGTTGTCGCTACTCTCTCTATCAAGGGACTCTAGTTGAAGGCGCCCGAGAGCAACTGCACCGCTGCTAAGGCGCCTGGAAAGGCGCCTGCTTAACCTTATGTTGTCATTTCCGCCTTAGTTCACGCAGCACCGACTTTTCCAAGTATACAGGGCGTGTTCGGCTAGAGCCGATTTACGTCATATCTGCGTCGGCCTGCATCGGAAACTGTCCGAGATGGCAGAAAAGTCGGTGCTGCGTGAACTAAGGCGGAAATGACAACATAAGGTTAAGCAGGCGCCTTTCCAGGCGCCTTAGCAGCGGTGCAGTTGCTCTCGGGCGCCTTCAACAACATCGCAGCGCCTTCAAACTAACCAACGACAGAATTTGTTAGAGAGCGAGGAGAGAGTGGTGTTTCCTCACGACAAAGCGAATAATTTCACATTATCGCCACCTATCTCGGCGTATTGTGTTCAAACACAGGTAGGCTATAAGAGTTATTTAGTCAATCTTACAATGTAACAGCAGTAGTCTATTTCCCCCCTCTTTCTGGTCTCTTATCTAATTTCACAATTAATATTTATTTTGTTGTTTTTCTTATTGCTCTTATTTAAAAAAATACATTATTTAATACAATCCTTTTTTTGTACTTCAATTAATGTGATTTTGTTTCATAATGTGAGGATCTAGTATAAGCCCAACCTATCGAACACATTTCTGTACATTACTTTTGTGTACTTGAATTTATTTTTTATTCATACAAATAATACATAAATAAATATGCGTTTTGGGAGTTTGGGATTGTAGCACATACGGTCGCTACTGTGGTTATTATATACTGTACCTTACATGTACTTTCTTGAGATAAACCAATATGGATGTGAAAAGTACAATATTGGTAATGTTACACTAACAAATGGCAATTCTCATTCTTGACTGCTTCTGTAATCCAACTGTAGACTTACCTCTAACTTTATAAAATATGTTGTCTGAACCTAGAAGTGTCAAGAAATAACCAAAAAAAAAGGCCTGGCCAAATATAGGTAACTTAATGTTTTGTTCAATAATGTAACTATATTAGATTAACATATTTTATATAAAATTAAAAATGCAACTTTGTTATGAGTGTTTGTGTTTTGCATTTGTATAACAGCTGGTTCACGAGTAAAATCTTAATTGGACTGTTGTCCAAAAAATTGTCGACTTCAGAACATTTGGCGTGAGCATATAGAACATTAAGGTAGGACCACCAAATGATAACACATTAATCTTTGTCAAAGTATTTGGGAAGTTACCTAATTTATATTTCTCTTCACCATTCTTGTTATCAGTAAGACAACTCATTCGGATCTGAAGGGATGTTCTGCTGATGTTCTTCTGTTGAGAAGTGGAGTTTTTCCTATCTCCAGATGGGACAGTGTATAGGCAGACCTCTGCCTGTCACATTCCAGCAGAGGGGACCACATACAAATAAGCTAATTCCATAATAACATGAAGGGAAGGATGAATTAAACAATATTATGTAACACATCCTGGCGCTACTGTGCTGTACATCCACTTGTTGAAAGATTAATGATTGAGATTAAAGATCTAACACTGTTATTATGGCTATGGGTTCATTAGATGTGGGTGTTCTGGTCTCCAAAATAAAACCGATAAATTATACTAGCAATTAAGACCACATTTTCAGAATATTTATTTCACACAATATGGTGACATTCACAAAAGGTAAATAAACTGTAGCTGTTAAAAAGGCTGTATATTCCTTTAAGAGTGTGGGGATTGAGTGGCCAATCACTGGCCAGTAGAAGGGAAACCAGCTCGCAGTCTAGTACGGGAAGCAGAAGAAGAGAACCAGCTCGCAGTTTAATCGGGGAAGCTAACGTTACCAAGTTTAAGAATATTAAATTAGAATTCCTGAGTTTAGTAGTAACAGTGTGATTTGTGCGTCTATGAGAACCGTGAGTTATTATTATTTCCTGTATTTCCTAGTATTGACAGTGTAATTCTCTTCTGTCGCTAAGAATTTAGCGACTGTTAGTCTGTTTGCCGTCGGGAATGTCGTTTATGTATGTAGCTATATAAGATGTTTAGCCTACACAGTCGATGGATCACCCTTTTCTGTTATATATCAAAGTCAAGTTAGAGCTGTGTTTAGGATAATTAATGGGCATTTGATGTGTATTGGGATGTGTGGCGTTTTGTTAGTTGGGGAGATTGACCTACTTCAGGACTCTGGCAATAGCGCACGCGCACTAACGTCCCTACGTTTACATGTGAGAGTGCATGCTTTAGCCTCGTGGACAGTAACCGGACAATATGCACCTAGTTAGAGAGTAGTCTGTATCTGTTAACCCTAAAGCTGTACTAACAGTTCAGTTGATGTTTATATTATTTAGATTATTATAAATATGTATATTATATATATATTTGTATTCTGTTTGTTTGCAGAACCACTAATTGCACAAGTGCATTAAAGGAACCCTAAATTGGTAACAAGGCCTGGTTATTGAACTCCTCTCCTAAGACCATAGTTCTAACTGGACTATCCACAGCGATTTGAACTGTCCTATCAGCATAAAGTAGAAACATCTTTTCAATGGTCCTTCGAGCCGGATGAGCAAACTGCTGTGGAATGATGCATAACTCTGAGTCAGATGAGACGGTCGACCGACCCAAAAGACAGGGAATAGTTCCCTCCCACCTGTCGGACTACGACCTAAGCGGACCAGGGTCCCAGAGACGGACCAATACCAAAGTTCCCCAGAACAGACGAGAAGCCGAGCAGGACCAACTGGGGGCAGAGACGCCCTCTAGAGCGCCTTCTCCGCCGATCAGCCAAGGCGGTGCACTAGACCAGACAGAAGAGTGGGAACGGATGCTGGAGCATATGGAAGATGATAATGATGATCCGGGCCACGACTCGTCCACCAGGCGGCAGCAGATCGACCAGAATGCAGCTCTGAGGCACCAGCCTGGCCAGGTATCTGAACTCGTTGCTGCACTAAAAGAGATGAAGCAACAGACTAACGAGCTCCAGCAACAATTCCAGAGACTGGCGGCAGAGGTAAGAGCCCCACCCAGACCTGCTGCCCCACAGACACATCCACGTACCCGCCTGCCACTAAGCCTACATGATCGTGGTCAAGAGAGATACCACCCTGCACCTGTTCTGATGCAACCGAATGTGTATCGAGCTGGCCGTCGAGAGGAGCACCTCTCCCCTCCTAGACCTGGTGATGAGCTAGCAGAGGATATTTCCCACCTTAGAGTTTCACACCAGGTGAAAGAAGATCCCTTTTATACACCATACTATTCTGCCCCTCCTCGATCAAGCTACCCCCGTGCAGACCAGTATGGCCAGAGGACCCAACTGCAGTCACGCTATGCACCACGTGAGCCATGGGATGGGTATATGGATGGAACAGAGAGAGCATACACCCCTCATCGTTCCTACTACACAGACCCGCCACGCACCCAAGAGCGCACATACAGAGGGCCCAAGCCATCGATCCCACCGCTGACGTCACCAGATCCAAGAGAGTTCTCTAGGATGAGGATCGCGTTGGAGAATATCCTCCCAGACGATGCCACGGAGCGATACAAGTTCCAGATCCTCACAGATCACCTGAGATGTGAGGAGGCCTCGCTTGTGGCAGATTCATATAGCAACTCCAGGCAGCCTTACACAGACACGATGCTGGCCCTCACCAAGATGTACGGGCAGCCTCACAAACTGGCTGTGCAACGCATTGCAGAGGTGATGGATGGCCAAGATGTCCGCAGTGGAGATGCTAAAGCCTTTCGTCTGTTTGCTCTTCGTGTACGTTCACTGGTGGGTATGCTGGAACAGCTGGGGGAGAGAGGCTGGGTGGAGCTGCAATGTGGTTCCCATGTGTCCAGACTGCTGGGTAAGCTACCCCATGACCTCACTGCCAGCTTCAAGAGGTTTATCCACCCCATGAGGGTAGCTATCCCCACGCTCATTGACTTTGCTGAGTGGCTAGAATATGAGCTCGAAGTGCAAGAGGAAGGCGTGAAGTGTGTCAGCTACAATAGAGAGGAGTCATCCAGCCGGAAGAGAGAGAACCGGAGAGACTCAAAGCAAACCAGCAAGACCACCACCATTCTCCTGGGTACAAATAAGGCTGCGGAGACAAGTACCCCAGCAGCCCCGCCCACATCGGAGCCTTCAGCCAGCCACCAACGCAAGATGGAGAAAGGGAAAGCATACTGCCCATACTGCGACAACGACAGACACTTCCTGAACAGCTGTACCTACATCAAGCAGCTGAATAAAGAGCAGAAGGTGTCGTGGATCAAGACTAACAACAGATGCTGGCGCTGTGGCCGTGGCCATCAAGCAGCTAAGTGCACACTGAAGGCCCCCTGCCCGACGTGTAACAGAAGACATCTGCTTGTGCTGCATGAGGTGAATGAGAGAGCAGAGGGTGAAGCACCAGCGACAGCCACGACGGAGATCTGTCATGTGAACACAGCCAGTAAAGTGCTGTATGTCGACCGTCCAGCATACCATTGTAAAGTGCTCCTGAAGATCAGCAAGGTCATCATAAGGAATGGAGACAGGTCATTGGAGGCGTATGCTGTCCTAGATGACGGATCAGAGCGGACCATACTTCTCCATACAGCAGCAAAGAAGTTAGGCCTTAAAGGCAAGCCGGAAGAGTTGGTCCTCCGCACAGTTAGACAGGAGCTGCAGACGCTTCACGGGGCGGCCGTATCCTTCACCATATCTCCTGTTGCTGAGCCAAAGGTGAGGTATAAGATCCAGAGTGCATTCACCGCCGAGCAGCTAGGGCTGGCAGAGCACACCCATCCCATCAGTGCACTGCAGCAGAAGTACAGATATCTAGACGGGTTGCCTCTCCAGCCGCTGAACAGAGTTCACCCAGTGCTGCTGATCGGTTCTGACTGCACACACCTCATCACCCCCATAGAGCCTGTTCGATTGGGCCCGCCAGGTGGGCCAGCCGCAGTGAGGACGCGGCTGGGATGGACCCTGCAAGGTCCAGCTCAAGATATCAGGCTCAACCTCGACCAGCCACAGTGTCTCTTCACCTCCACATCGTCCCCGATAGACATGTTCTCTCATGTGGAGAAGTTGTGGCAGATGGACGTGCTTCCGTACCGAAGTGAGAAGTTGGCTGTGAGATCACGTCAAGACCAGGAAGCCGTGCACCTCCTTCGAGAGCAGACAGTGAGAGTGAACGTTGATGGCATTGAGCGCTACGCCACACCCCTCCTTCGGGTCAAGAACATGCCTCAGCTACATGCCACACCGGAAGCTGTGCTGCCACAGCTGAGAGGAATCGAGAAAAGGTTGGCTAAGGCCCCGGAACAAGCTGCTGCCTACCAGGCAGAGATTCACAAGCTAGAAGAGGCAGGCTACGCTGTGAAGTTGGAGCCACTTCAGGTGGAGAAGACAGAGGAGGCATGGTATATACCACACCACATAGTCCAGCACAATGGAAAGAACCGGGTGGTGTATAATTGCTCCTTCCAGTACCAAGGCCACAATCTCAACGAGCTCCTACTTCCAGGCCCTGCCTTAGGCCCCTCGCTACTGGCTGTGTTGCTGCGCTTCCGAGAGCACTCCATCGCCTTCAGCAGTGACATCCGCGGGATGTTCCACCAAGTGCGGCTGCTCCCGACGGATAGACCACTACTGCGGTTTCTCTGGAGAGATATGAAGAGAGACAGCCCGCCAAGCGTGTATGAGTGGCAAGTTCTCCCCTTTGGAACGGCCTGCAGTCCCTGTTGTGCGACGTTCGCATTGCAGAAACATGTGTCTGACCATAGCCAGCCAGAGGAGGATGTCCAAGATGCCATAACCAGGTCATTCTATGTGGACAACTGTCTACACAGCCTCAGCTCACGAGAAGAAGCCAGGCTCTAAGTGGACAAACTGCGCCACCTCCTGGCTGAAGGGGGATTCGAGTTGAGGCAGTGGGCAAAAGTAATGATCCATCCATCATCAACCACCTCCCCTCCGAAGCCAGGTCAGACAGCTGTGAGCTGTGGCTCAGCCAAGGTCAGCCAGATGTCCAGGAGCCTGCCCTCGGTCTGCACTGGCACTGCCAGTCTGACACCCTTGCTTACAAGCATCGCCTGGTTAATTGTTCGGTAGTCACCATGAGGAACATATATAAAGTCTTAGCCAGCCATATGACCCTCTTGGCTACATAGTGCCGTATACAATCAGAGCAAGGGTCCTTGTGCAGCGCTTGTGGGACAAGAAAAGAGAGTGGGATGACCCGCAGTTACCAGAGGAGTTGCTGCGTTCATGGCACTCATGGGAGGCTGAGCTGGAACACCTGCAGAAGATAACGCTGCCCAGGTGCTACTCCAGCCCCGAGATGGACCACCCCAGCAGTGTGAGAGACATCCATGTGTTCTGCGATGCCTCAGAGCAGGCTTACGGATCCGTGGCCTATCTCAGGACTGAGAATCTGGAGGGCTATGTGGAGGTCTCCTTCCTTGCTGCACGGTCCCGTGTCGCTCCCAAGAAGCAGCAGTCCATCCCTCGCCTAGAGCTGTGTGCGGCTCTCACTGGCGCACAGCTCCTCAAGGTCATCACCACCGAGTTGACCCTCCCTATCCCTCCCTATCCGTAGCTGCATATTATGGTCTGACTCAATGACTGTTCTCACATGTTTTTTGTCAACGTGTCGTCGCTACAAAGTTTTTGTGGGCACTCGAGTGGCGGAGATTCAAGAGCTAACAGGATCTACTACATGGCGATATGTGCCATCGGGAGATAACCCAGCCGATGACATCACACGAGGACTTGCTCTCCAGGACCTGTGTGATGGCAGCAGGTGGACCCATGGCCCAGCATTCCTGAAGCTGCCACCAAAGGAGTGGGCTGAGCAGCCGTGTTCACCCAGCAACGAGCCTGACAGTGAGGCAGTGCGTCGCCACCAGAGGAAGTGTGCTGAGTGCATAAAGTGGAGGGGGCGTCCAGATCCACCCAAGATGGCCGACCTCCCCCCAGCGAGACAGCGCATCTTCAAGCCCGCTTTCTACTCTACGGGCGTTGATTGTTTCGGGCCATACATAATCAAGGTCGGGCGTAGGAATGAGAAGAGGTGGGGAATACTGTTCAAATGTATGACCACCCGGGCAGTCCACATCGATGTTCTCACCAGCATAGATACTGATGCGTTCCTGATGGCTCTGAGACGTTTCATCGCCCGACGGGGTACGCCTCACGAGCTTCTGTGTGACCAAGGCACGAACTTTAGAGGAGGAGATAGAGAGCTTCAGCAATCCTTTGCGGTCCTCCAACCCGAGCTTCGAGATCAACTTGCCAGTCAGCAGATCAAGTTCACCTTCAACCCACCAGGATCGCCACATTTTGGAGGTTGTTGGGAGAGAGAGATTCGCTCTCTCAAAGCTGCGCTCCAAGTCACCATAGGAGCCCAGACAGTCACTGAGGAGGTGTTGCGCACTGTTCTCATCGAAATTGAGGGGATCCTCAATTCAAAGCCTCTCGGGTACACCTCATCAGATGTGGCGGACCCTGATCCCATCACTCCCAACTGTCTCCTCATGGGGCGGCGGGACGGATCCCTGCCTCAGGTAGTTTATGAGGGCCCCGAGACTCTGGGTCGCAGAAGATGGCGACACAGCCAGATACTGGCTGATCATTTTTGGAAACATTTCCTCAAGCACTACCTTCCAGGACTACAGGCCCGTCAGAAATGGCGGACAGAGGCAGCGGACATACAGGTGGGGGACATAGTCATGATTGTAGATAACCAATCGCCTCGTGCCCTCTGGCCTGTAGGAAAGGTCAACCAAGTCTTCCCTGGAGCTGACAGCCGAGTCCGGTCAGCTGAAGTGCTAGTAAAGGATAGGGCATACACCCGGCCTGTGGCGAGACTCATCAGTCTCCCTGCCCTTCCTGAAGAGGCGTGACCGTCGTTGCTCCCGGGGACTCTATGGCCTTTTCAGAAGATACAATTCACTCTGTGAATTGGGGGCGGCTGTTAAAAAGGCTGTATATTCCTTTAAGAGTGTGGGGATTGAGTGGCCAATCACTGGCCAGTAGAAGGGAAACCAGCTCGCAGTCTAGTACGGGAAGCAGAAGAAGAGAACCAGCTCGCAGTTTAATCGGGGAAGCTAACGTTACCAAGTTTAAGAATATTAAATTAGAATTCCTGAGTTTAGTAGTAACAGTGTGATTTGTGCGTCTATGAGAACCGTGAGTTATTATTATTTCCTGTATTTCCTAGTATTGACAGTGTAATTCTCTTCTGTCGCTAAGAATTTAGCGACTGTTAGTCTGTTTGCCGTCGGGAATGTCGTTTATGTATGTAGCTATATAAGATGTTTAGCCTACACAGTCGATGGATCACCCTTTTCTGTTATATATCAAAGTCAAGTTAGAGCTGTGTTTAGGATAATTAATGGGCATTTGATGTGTATTGGGATGTGTGGCGTTTTGTTAGTTGGGGAGATTGACCTACTTCAGGACTCTGGCAATAGCGCACGCGCACTAACGTCCCTACGTTTACATGTGAGAGTGCATGCTTTAGCCTCGTGGACAGTAACCGGACAATATGCACCTAGTTAGAGAGTAGTCTGTATCTGTTAACCCTAAAGCTGTACTAACAGTTCAGTTGATGTTTATATTATTTAGATTATTATAAATATGTATATTATATATATATTTGTATTCTGTTTGTTTGCAGAACCACTAATTGCACAAGTGCATTAAAGGAACCCTAAATTGGTAACAAGGCCTGGTTATTGAACTCCTCTCCTAAGACCATAGTTCTAACTGGACTATCCACAGCGATTTGAACTGTCCTATCAGCATAAAGTAGAAACATCTTTTCAGTAGCACTATTCCCCTCCACCACCATTCAAGCCACAACGACACCGGGTTCTTTCTGTCATTTTGCATGTTTATTGTCAATTCAGAAATATACGAACAATGATTGGTGACAGGTAAAAGGAAGACAACATGTTGATATTGGAATACATCTTATGCAAATACAATTCTATTTATCCATACGTTACCATAACTGGCAAGGAAAATGTCATCTTTCTTGACATTGTTCCCTCAAAACACATAACAACTCCCAGTATCCCAATGTCCCTATATGTACTATATTAGTTATTCATTCATACAAACTCAATTTATCTTGTTAAAGACATTGAATGGCATTCAATTCAATACGTTCATTGTCAGGGTCCAAAGGAACCATGTGCTGTCATGTAATTTGAATAAATCATGAACACTGACATTATGAGTAGCTGAATCACCTCATTTTCCCCTATGTTTTGGCTCTGTACTCCAGCACTTTTGATGTGAAATGATACAACAACTGTGAGGCTAAAGTACAGACTGTAAGCTTTAATTTGAGGGCATTTTCATCCATATTGTAACTGAAGAAGGCTGGAGTACAGGCCTGGCATAGCATCACCAGTGAAGATACCCAACATCTGATGATTTCTACAGCTCGCAGAATTCAGGCAGTCCTTGCATGCAATGGACATGCAACCACCAAGTTTTATTCTTTCATAGCAACATAATTAATGATATTATCATAGCAACGTGTTAACGTGTGTTGACGTAAGTTAGTTTGCTGACTCTATTTAGTTTATCTAGTAAGTGATCATCCATGTAACTAGCTAGGTATAGCACATTCAGTTCCAGAAGGGAACTAACTGACGTAGTTACTTCAGCTGCTTATTGTCAGAGAGCAATGCAGGGCAACGTTAATGTTAAATGATGTCATGCTGTAGGCCTATCTGTGTGGAATTGTGTATTTTTGTAAGCGGCGTAATGAGCGAAATCTGGCTCAGTCGACTGAGGTCATTAGACTACGTAAAGTATGCCGTTACCAGCCTATTCGTTAATTTTCAGCAATGCCACTTATACTTGCAATTATTATGAAATACAAAGTTTGTTCAGAAACACGTCTAATCCAGTGCTGAAACTAGCTACTAAAGTGATGTGTCAATCTAAAGAATGTTGTGCTATCAGTCAGACACCATCTGCCAATCACAACTTGTTCTTCCCTGCGGAGAGGGGTACCCTAAATTACCCCAGACCTTATCAGAATGCCCATTTGTATTATTGATAGAAGCATGGCGCAAATAATCAGAAATAGCATTACTTTTCATGATGTGATATAGGCCAACTACACTACAATAATGACATTCCTGGTTAGTTAAACTAAGAGTAAGATTTTCAATTAAAATTATTAATTTATAATCCACCAGGCAATAGCCTACATGTTTCACGGAACATTTTAGTTGGGCTATTCGTTTTTCACGATCAACTTTAAAACAGTACAGTGAGATTTACTATTTACTATTACTATTAACCCCGAGAATTAGGTTACCTATTGTCTCCCAGCACAGTCTCAAGAGCGTGGAGGAGATATTAAACGAGGAGTTGATTAAGTGTTCCCTTAATTTCTTTAAGCAGTGTATATACTATATGGCCAAAAGTATGTGGACACCCCTACTAAGTATTGAGTTCAGGTGTTTTAGCCTCCCTCACTGCTAAGAGGTACATAAAATCAAGCACATAGCCATGAAATCTCCATAGATAAACATTGGCATTAGAATGGGTCGTACTGAAGAGCTTAGTGACTTTAAACATGGCACTGTCATAGCATGCCACCTAGAAAAGGTTTTATAATTTCTAAACCGTTCATCCGATATGGATGGAAATACCCTCAAATTAAAGCTGACAGTCTGCACTTCAACCTCATTGTCATTGTATCCTTTCAAACCCAAAGTGCTAGAGTACGGAACCGAAATAACGAGACAACTGATAGTTTTGCAGTGGTCTCTTAATTTTTTCCAGAGCTGTATATGTAACTCCAACCTGCCCATTAGTTAGGCCAACAAATTGACGTGAACAATCATGTCTGTCAATATGTGCATGTTTTTATTATTACTTTTTTTAAAGTTAGGTTTTAATTGAGAGAAAAGGCTATAAAATGTATTATGCTGGAAGTCGTTTTCCTATTTCAATAGGCCAATACAGCCCATTAAAATGCTACTGTTGCACTAACGAATCTCGGATTTGGTGGATTTAGGAGTGACATTTAAAAAAGAGGGGTTGTTCTGTTTTATTCTGGAGGGTTTAATAATGAACAAAATGAAACGGCTGGCACAGCTGGTGGTAACAAGCTTGCTCGAATGATAACCTGCCGAATGATTAAACAATAATGATTCAGAAATACAAAATAACAATTCAAAATTACAATTAGGTTACACATAGGTTCATTGAACAGTTCTAAATTGCATTAACGAATGAGTTTCATTCATAAAATATTCCTAAAGTATTCTACTTTTGTCTTCAATACAACGAAATAACAATGTAGTAAATTGCTTTCGATATGAATATCTTCAGACACAGCACCATATTATTCCATTGAAAAAAGTGAACGCTGTGGGCCGCTTAAGCGGCCGAAAGCAATCGAGTAATTCTGAAAGTTTATCTATTCTGGCACTTCACCTCTCCACAAATATCAGCCGGCTGGGGCAGGCTATGAACGGTTCGCCGTAATCCATACTTTTAGCGAGCTATAACAGACCATTTCAATACAAACTACTGACTTCTTCAATAGACTCCCCGTCCATGTTAATTTTCACTATCTTATATTGTAAAAATATATAGCACTCTAACGTAATTAATTTGGCTCATGACAGAAATATGAGTGGTAACAATGGATAGAATGGATATGGATAGAACGGACTGTTTAGCTGTCTTACATACATTTAAATACTTTCCCATTTATATTAGCGTGTGTGGTGTTTGCACAGAAAAACGACTGGCTTGGTTTTCAGATATGCAAAACAACTTTATTCGAGCAGATCGCTCTGGAAAACATACATTCAGACTGCCACGTCAGGAAGCTCTGAACTCCCTCGCTAAACCCCCGGCTTATCTCTACCCCCCGGCTGACACGTCACCTGTCAGGTGAGTCTGAGAACGTGGGCGTGTTGCCGCAGGGAATTCTGCCTCTCTCCCCCCAGTGCTCACCACGTGCATAATTTTGCTGCGGATTAACAGCAGCGAACCAACAGGATCCCCCAAGGCCACCGTAGTTGGTTGGGGGCGTTTCTTGGAGTGAGGGGCGTTTCTTGGAGGGCGTTTCTTGGAGTCTGCAGGCTGCAGCTATACCCTACTCGGCTCTGGTGCGTCTGGTGCAGACGTATCGCTGCAACATTCCACAGCGGCGAATGCGGCATATACGAACATATATTTATGTCTATACTACGCAATACTAGAACAAAAATTCTAACTTTTATTGTGAAATTTCCCGCTCTTAGCGGAGGTCGCTTTCTTGTGAGGTTTTCTGGCTAGCTTTAAATCGTCAGAGCTTCCATCCACTGTTCTACTGAACTGAACGGGATCATTCGCCGCCGAGAATTTCATTATTGTGTAATTTACATAGTTAACCGACTGCGTTTATTTAGTAATGGAGTCATCAAAGAATAAGGGGTACGTTTTTTTTTTTTCTTCTCCCTGTTATTGTTATGCTTTAGCAGTTCTTCGTTTTGTTTAGCCGCTTCAAATCGGGTAGGCCACTTGCCTTTCGCTAATGATAGCACAATTTAGCCGTTCTGATAATGTGGCTGTAGGTAAAGAGCACGTGTTTGTAAAATTAATTTCAGAGTTTGATAACTTCGTACTGGCCCAACATTACTCCTCAGATGGTCAACAAGATTAGCTACAATGAGTTAAAGGTGTCGTAAGTTAAATAATGTTAACGTTAGTTATTTTGTAGGACGCTTCAGGTTGTTGAGGTAGTCTAAATCTTTTTTTAAAGTTACTCACGCATAAAAAGCACTGTGTGTACAGTTGTTACGACCCGGTCTAGGGTCATATCGTAACAAAAGATATGAGAGCGGGAAATGGAAAATGCGTGATACGATGAGCGAGCAACTCCGAGGCTGCATCCTATGCTATGGGGATGTGATAGCTGACATTTCTTTGCTAACAGCAGCCAATACGTGTATAAGCAGACGTAACGGACGTGTATAAGTACGTGTATATGTACGGACGTGTTTAAGTAGCCTACAGTAGATAGTGAGCAGAGACATTTGGGGAGTGAGGGATTCACTTAATTTATAGTCAAATTGCTTGTAGTTGCTGTTGTGGTTAATATTTTCTACGAACACTGTAACCTAGTTTAGGTTATGTAGTGTTAACATTATTTGATTCATGGTATTTTGTAGGGGGTCTCGAGTGTGCTAGAATGGGGTATTGGTGTTGTTCGATGACATTTGTTACCTCTATTAAGACATTTTGTGGGTCTAGAAACGTCATCACTCGGCCTGGCCTGGATGTGCACACTTAAGTCATCTCATGGCAATGCCATCACAATCATAGAGGGCAGGATTGTATTATGAATATCTGTGGGTCTGCAGACTAGTTTGATTGCCAGTTTTCGTCCAGCCTGTGAAGGTATAAGCAAAGACAGACAAGGCTACGTTACGATCACAAACCGTACTTGTATTATGCTCTTACTGAAAGGTGCCGCACATAATTTTGTTTTATGACCTACAATGACGATACAAATGTTTTTCATATCAAATGAACCCGCTGTCTTTCATTTTTAAATGTTCTGTTGGTGCATGGATTATAAAGTAGGCCTAATGCAACAGCGTTGTATTGTATTGCCTGTTCATGTGCAGCTGAGTGACCATAACACATCATGTCTATTTTGAAAATGAAAGCACTTTAGTAAGTTTTTCTCACGATGTACTGTGGACAGTAAAATCTATTCTCAATAATTAGAAGTATCAATGGCGTAGAACCGACAGCAAGCACGCCAAAAGTAGTTACAAAAAATGACCAGCAGGTGTCGCACTGTGTGACCCTCCTCATCAATAGGTTTGTACACGCAATGGCTGTGTCGCAATTTGCATACTCCCGTGCTCCGCACTACCGTACTAAGCTACGGACTCACATCGATGCGCGTGCTCGCTGTGCGTGCTCGGAACATGGAAGTATGTGATTTGGGACACAGCGAATGTCTCAAAACATAAATAGAAATGTGGATATGTTGACAGCTAGACGGTCCGTGTAACGTTTATCAATTTGATTTCCTGATGTATACATCTCAAATTGAAAATTGTATTCAATATTTCAATTTTCATTTTTTGAAATAATAGGTAAATGAACAATTCAAACTCGTTTTTCTTATTTTCTATTTACTGCTTGTCTTTTTAAAGTTGAAAATTGCATTATTGGCGTGGGTGGGAAAACCGGGGTAGTTTCTAATATCAACGATCAATGGATGATGTAGTGAAAATATATAGATTATACATTTTTATTTATCATTACAAACCACTGTAGGGCCTACCATATGAAACAATTGTGCTTTTCTATGTTAGGGTGTCTTAGAAAAAACAGATCAAGGCCCAAAAGCGCACACATCACACATCTGTGGCCTTAGTCAAGGACACACACGCAGGAAAATGGATCCATTTACACTTTTTAGTTGATAGCTTTGTTCGAGGCATCGAGGCAAGAGGAGACGTACTCCCTCAGCATTCCAGAGAAGCTAGCCTGGGTGCACTGGTCTGAAAAAACCAATAGCAGTGGCAGGCAGTGTGGGGGCCTGATTGCAAAATAGCTGTATTCGCATATACGCCCTCACAATCAAGGACACACACACACACACACAGGCAACCAGATGAACACACACACACCTCTTTTGATTCTAGCCCGTCTGAAAAGATAACAAAGTGACTCCCTAACATTCCTTGGGGCCTGCTTGTTAAAACATCTAGCACCCTAGCCTTGGAAATGTGTGTGTGTGTGTGTGTGCTGTTCGAGAACTAATAGAGTTGATTAAATCCAAAGAAAACATTTTTCTTCCTTCTTACAAACATTAGTATTAAGGTTTATATTATTACAAAAGAATCATATTATAGAGACAATGTTAACTTGCATTCCACAATGCACCCACACATAAACTGAAGAAATAAGATTAGGACGATCTTACAGTTAGTAGCATCTAACCCATTTATTATGTATTGAACTACTATGGTCAAACCATGGCCAGGGCATTTCTGATATAATTAAATCATGGCATTTCATCAAAATTACCATATAAATAAGGGTCATATATAATGCTTAATTAATACCAGCAGAGGCCGATGTTGACCATGAAAAATATCTCCCAGGGGGGCGGAGCCCAACTTTTAGGCCCACACTGGGTGGGGTTATCTGAACTTCAATGGCTGCTGCTGCTGTTATGCTTTGTTTCTGTCATTAACGGACCTGTTTAACGTCTCGTGGGAATGCATGCGATTGACGGACTTAGACTGGACCGGGTGATTGAGAGTGTTTTTTAATTACGTGTGCTAGCCGATCAGCCTGGTTATGTATATTCACGCATATCTTTTTACAATAAAGTTATATCAGACTCTGGAATGTAGTGTCTATTTGGAATAAAGTGTGAATTACGTGTAGTGGAATGGTCCTGACCCATCCCGACAGGGCGGTGAAAGGATTGTTTTATTTAATTATACTACAACGGACTCAGCCATGACCGTATGGGAGCGATAACGTCACCACAAAGTGCAGAATAAGTGCCAAAAATAAGACTACTGAGAGGAGCATATATCTTACTCGAAGCTGGCAAATGATCTAGCAACTGATAAGCTGACGGTGGTAAATGAGAAGCCGTCTATTAATTCGCCGAGGCTGGTAAACTCATCTGCCTATAGCCCACTGGATTTGCAACTGGTCTGGCTGGTCACTTGCATACCTAGCCTGGCAACCCACTGGATTGGCAATTATTTGATTATTTTTACTGAATTAGGCAAATTTATCATCTCTGTTGCATTTGCAGTTTGAGTCTGCAGCTATCCACGAGGCAGCAGTCATTCAATTCAAGCGAAGGACTTACGAAATCAGTTAACCTCATTAACTTTGGCCCACCAGAAGCAATTTTCACCAATTTTCTAGGCTAACGTTACTTGTCTTATTTAGCCTGTAAGTGTCATATCTCAAAAACAATTTACTGCAGCACATGTTTTGAAGTTTGAATTGAAGAAGAGGCCTATAGCCTACCATTCAGACATTTGCAACAGAATAAATTTGTCAGAATCGTCACAGAAGCCTATATATAGCCTAGGCTGCGTAATACGTAGCCTAATGTTTATGGAAGGCCAAAGCAATATGTCTTTACACGTCATGTGTAAAGACGTAATTTTGTGTAAAGATGTAATCTCGTGTACAGAGGGATTCCAGAAGCATGCATTTTATCAACAGAATATTCAGCTTCTGTTAAATATCTCAGCAACCATTTCGCATGGAGACTTAAGGCGTCTGTTATTTTTTAAAATGATTTTTAAAGTGGATATTCACACAAATACACTTCCAAACTGTAGATGCTCATATATCAGCTCAGCAGCTTATACATCATTGATAATGATGATGGGGCGGCAGTGTGGTATAATGGTTAAGGAACTGGGTTTGTAACCGAAAGGTTGCAGGTTCGATTCCCAGGTCGGACACTGCCGTTGTACCCTTGAGCAAGGTACTTCACCTGCATTGCTTCAGTATATATCCAGCTGTATCAATGGATACTATGTATAAATGAAAAATAAATTATGTGTAAGTCGCTCTTGATAAGAGCGTCTGCTAAAGGCCTATAATGTAATGATAATTTGTTTACTAATCATTTTCCTGGTTATTCATCATTAAAAACAGTTATGATTACGATGAGTTTTAATTTAGAAAAGAGTCGAGTTTATCATTGGTTGAATGAAATTGAAAGATGTCTGCTGTTTAACAAAGGAGGCTTTGTATATATTTTAAAAAAAGGCAGTATTCTATTGCAGTTAATTATCTTTAATTAAATAATTAAATCAGATTATATATGACGGGTCACATATATACAATATTGTGCTGTTCATTTTAATGCATAAATAAAACTTGCATGCACTGCAGATAAGCAGATACTCATACATGGCATTATATAATCACATAAGATCATAAAAACTACTGTGTTGTTATCTGTACAGAAAATCGCGAACCAGAACTACTATTTTATGCTCCCAAATGCGATACAGAAGAAAGGGCAGCAGCATGTAGCAACTGAAATTGTTTGGAAATCATGTGTGTAATTGGTTGACTTGCTGGTGTCATTATTTTCTTGTTGAACACTTCAAATGAAAGCCTACTCGTCCTTAATTATATACTTTTGCCTTTTGGTTTTTATTTATTTACAAACGTCTGTGTCCTTTTTAAGGGGATTTTATAAAAGGATTAGGCATAATTATTCTGGCATATACAATGTTTATAATGAGTCTGTTATTTAATCATTATTTGCAACAAATGTACCGTTTCAAATAAATCAAGTGTTTAAAAAAATCTATAGCCTATGGATCAATCAATACAGACATAGGCCAACAAGGTCTCTCGCGGCGGAATGCGCTGTGGAAAGGGCGACCGTTCCGCTTACCGCTGCTCGTGGAACTCTACCTTGCATTGTGAAGCCAAGACTCAGCTTCAAATAGAAATAGTGGTCTGCCATTTCTCACAAACTTCGATAGTCAACTGTAAAGTTGGGTGAATTGTTTTGTTGAGCCTATTTGGAATGGAAAAATAGCCTACCACAAAGAAAACGATTTACCAAATAAGTCAAACCAAATACAGAAGAGCCATAGGCCTAAGTTTAAAAAAAAAAAAAAAATAATAATAATAATATATATATATATATAATTACTTTTTTACGTCTTTTAAATGAATCAAGCTCTGCAAGTTCTTAAACATCAATGACACCTGTAAACATGGCATGATCTTTGGCTACTTCTGTGTTACACATTTATTAAATTATTTAAAACGATGCAATTGTATCTGATTATTCATGGATGGGACATGGGAAACACCCCCTCAAGCAGAGCAAATGATACTGTATATTCATTTTAAAAATTTTAGAACCCTCCTATATGATAATATATGGTTCTAGGTATAACCAGGTTCTGGAGGGTTCTAGGTAGAATCATCCTCTATTATTATAGAGGATTCTAGGTAGAACCTTTCCAGAGGGTTCTCCCACCCGGACAAGGAAAGAACATTGTACACATATCATGTCTATAAATACTTAATATTTAATTATAAGTTTATACAGTTTAAAGCATTTTTATCATGAAAAAACCTGGCTCAGACAAATGAACAGCTCCATGGTGGAAACTAGGGATGCAAATTTGAAGGAATTTCCTTAATCGATAGTTGTTAACCTTAACAAACAATTATGTTAATTGATAACATAATATACTAAATATAGCTTATGATATACAGAATACAAAATGCATGTTATATTCCTCAAAGATTTATTGTAACATTTGAGAAACAGGCATTATTGCAGCATAACAAAAATAGAATATGAAGGCGAGTATAGGCTACTTTAACAGAAAAGAAATTGCGCTCCGTCTCATCAGTTGCAAGTGAAACCGTTGCTCCGCTAGCCGCTAGCAGCATTAACATAATCTCTCTTGAAATGGAAAGGCGACAGTTAAACTAGTATACCTAGCCTAGAACAGTCAACTTAAATCATAGGCTATTATGTTTTGAATAGGCTTCTCATATGCATACTAGATAGACCTACGTATTTTTATTCAAGAACATTTAAGCTACGTGGTCGGGAGCGAGTCGTGTGCGCAGCCCGTTTATTAGCTCTCGAAATCCCTCACCGTCAATGGTGCTTATTGGCATCATGTCCTTTTCAACCATCAACCTCAGAGAGTCCTACTGAACTGACTAGCCTATATGAACCGCTGACTACCGCACCGCAGTAGCCTACATAATTGTCAACCGAATCAGTTACTCTCTGCATACGGGCTACTGCTACAGGCTACTCAGTAGCCTAATAAATTAGCAACAAATTAGTTTCACATTAAAAAAAAAATATATAGCCTGCAATCTTACAAAATGATCGGAACCTGTAGCCTACCTGTATGTCTACTGGCATCTGACGTCCACCCAGCGGAACGTTACCGAAAGCAAAACGGTTCAAGCATTTCTAATCAAAATCACATAGGCTACTTTAGGCTATGTTGTAGATTTTCCATGTAGGCCCATTCTGTGACTATCAAACTAAGAGTTAATGAAAGTCTGCCCGTTATTAAACCATTTCAAATCTGTAATAATGATAGTGATTAAATGAAGCACATTCGTGTTTTCTTTTGTATCGAAATAGCACAATAAATGTAGGCTATTTTAAGAAGGCCTAATATGCTATAACCATGTTTTATATAGGCTACACAAATATAACCAATATGTGGCTATACGTTTGTTTCTTCTATACACTTGAAATTCAGTAAGAAGTTGAGCTAAAGCCATTTTCTTTATTTGTTGTCAAGTAATTTGAGTCTAGATCACGCACTGTGTGAATGATTGCTATTTTAATCTGAACCGTTATTTTAATCTAGTAGCCTACTGACGAACTGGGTGATTAATAGCACTATGCTACATCAGTGCACCTAGCTCAACCCTTTGTATAAGGGCTCCCCCATAGATGACTGAACATCGACATTCAATTTGGGAGAAAATAATCATCTGCTTTAAAAAAAAAAGAGGATAAACTATGGCCCTTGTCACCCTTTTGACAACTTTACCATTTGAAAACGCAATGTTTTACAATAGGTTACTTACCACGAAATGGTCAGAACTTGAGAACACACAAATTGTCATATATTTCCGTAGTTTCTAATCCATATTTAAAACGCTCACCTGGAGCGGCCATATAAACCTAATCCATAAAACTATATAACTACAAGGAAAAAATACAAAAAGTTCATACGAGGTTTATAGGAAAAGTTCGCTTTTCAGGTGGTAGGCTACATTAACTTCGTGTGTAGGCTCAACTTCACGGCTTACACTAGGCTGAATTTGGCGCCCTCGCGTGGAGACCTTAAACCATGATTACGTTTCCCACAAAAACTGCCGTTGAAACAAGACTAATTATTCAGTTAATTGTTTCATTTGAAATCTTATCGATTAAATTCTTATTAGCAATTAATCGATAGTCGATTAACTGTTAACATCCCTAGTGGAAACATTGTGATCAGCCAGAAGTGTGTGTGTGTGTGTGTGTGTGTGTGTGTGTGTGTGTGTGTTGTAGCTGATCGTGTCTGGAGGTCAGCACAAGAAATAGTTATAATGACTGTCATGTGTGTGTGTTTCATTTGTATATATACAGTGCCTTCGGAAAGTATTCAGACCCCTACACTTTTTCCACATTTTGTTGTGTTATCGACTTAATTAAAAATTGATTCAATTTATATTTTTTGCCATCAATCTACACACAATACCCCATAATGACAAAAACACATTTTTAGACTTATCTCATTTACATAAGTATTCAGCCCGTTTGCTGTGAATTTCCCTGAGAGATCACGCTAAAGCTTAAATGGAGTCCACCTGTGTTCAACTGTAGTGATTCTGATTATTTTAGAATAAAATCAGCCGTTCCTGAGTTAGTCATCATCAATTAAAATAAAAAATAAAAATGGATTCAGGTCAGGCGATTGAGATGGCCAGTTGAGAACATTGATTTTGTTGTCAGTAACCATTTTGTTGATTTGGATGTATTTTGTGGATCATTGCTGTGCTGGAAGGTCCATTTTTATCCAACCCTGTCTTGGTAAAGTACTGCTGTTCATGATGCCATCATCTATCTTAACTTTGAGGAGTAGGTTTTTTGAGAGTTCTAGTTCCGATTCATAGTGTTCTATTCTGGAATAGTCCATTTTGCATTGATAACCCTTTATCATCAATTAGAATTAATTGGTATTCTAGAATGCATTTTAGAATGATCACACGTGACCGTCCTCCTCAAAGGGTTAAATACCTTCCTCTCCTCGCATCCTCTCCTGCATGTGATCTCACATGTGAGACTGTACTCCTCAAAAGGGTTAAAAGGTCCTCCAGGACCTGAAGACGCAAAATAAATCCCCCCCAAAAAAATACCACCAGCCATATGTCAGTTTAGGGATGGGGTCCATTTCAACATCAGTTTCACCCCATTGGTGTGACTGGGGTGGAACTGATGTTGAAATAGACCCCATGCGTAGACTGAAATATGGCTGGTGGTCTTTTTTGGGGGAGATTTACTTATCATGAAATTGCAAGTGCTACTTTGTTCCAATTAAAATATGGACTATTTCTGCTGACATTTCATTCTTCACTGTGTAAATCTTTTTAGAAGTTCAGACTTAACCAGTGGCTATACTATGAAGCTGGGTTACTGATTAATTCAACACTGAGTAAAACCCAGAACACCTATTTTTACTTGTCCATATTTGAAGAGGTTCTAGGTGCATTAAGTCAGGCTTACCCAATTAGCCAACTTCATAGTACAGTGGTCCCTCGTTTATCGCGGGGGTTACGTTCTAAAAATAACCCGCAATAGGCGAAATCCGCGAAGTAGTCAGCTTTATTTTTTACAATTATTATATATGTTTTAAGGCTGTAAAACCCCTCACCACACACTTTATACACTTTTCTCAGACTGGCATTAACATTTTCTCACATTTCTCTCTTGTTTAAACACTCTCAAAGTTCAAACCTTCGTAGATTTAAAAAAATAAGTACAGTATTATAGAATGAAACCAAAGATCAAAGCTGTTTTCAGGCCCAAACATTTATTTGAGAAATAAAAATATAAATATAAACGTTTTCCATATACATAAATATGATAGCTTTTAGAAACAAATTTAATTTTAATGATCAACCTACGAGGATGGACACATAAGAAATTATTAATAGTGACTCGTGCGTATTTCACAGTTCCTTTGACCGTGCCTCTTCGTCCTGGCGCCGCTCCGCTGTAGCGTCTTTTTCCACTGAAGGCCTTGGAGCAGGTGTCATTTTTCGGGTGAAGAACATAGTTATGGGTAGTTGTTGGCGCTGTTTTTTCTTCTGGGCGAAAAGATTCTTATAAACAGACATGCCACCTTCGATTATATTTGAGAACTGTAATGAACAAAACATCAAAGGGTCCCATTCTTGTGCAGCTCGCTGAAGTTCATTGGCCATTCTCACCATGGTTGCCAAGCGATGAAGTGTTAGTCCATCCTCCTCGTCTTTATCAACACGTGTGTCCTCTTCTTCCTCTTCCTCATCCTCGCTTGGTGGCTTTGTCATCTCTGCCAGGTCTTCATCAGTCAGCGGTTGTGAGTGGGCATCAATCAGGGCATTAATGTCACCAGGAGTCATATCATTAAAGCCATCTCCCCCAAGCTGTTTAGCCAGATTCACAGCTGTATCTACCGCAGAGTGATGGATTTCATCAAGAGAGCATCCGGTAGGGTTGTGCACTGCCTCTGGCCACAGTTTTTTCCAGCAGGCATTTAAAGTTTCAGTTTTCATCTCCTGAATGGCCTTCTGAATATTTTGGAGACATGATGCAATGGTGTATTCACGCCAGTAGGCCTTTAGTGAGAAATCTTGATCCGAGTCCATAGCATCAACAAGATGTTGCAGGGTGTTGCGCGTATAGAGAGCCTTGAAAGCGCGGATGATGCCTTGGTCCATGGGCTGAATCAGCGATGTAGTGTTTGGCGGCAGAAATTCGATTTGCACACCATCGTGCGACAAATCATCAGCGTGGCCTCTGGCGTTGTCTACGAGCAGAAGCACTTTAAAGTCTAGTCCTTTTCCTCTCAAATAACGCTTGACCTCCGGGATGAAACACTGTTTCAACCAATCCAGATTGAGCACTTTTGTCCTCCAAGCCTTTGCGTTGTGCATCCAGTAAACGGGCAACGCATTCTTATCTTTGTTTTTTAGGGCTCTAGGATTTTTTGACCTATAAATAAGCCCTGGTTTTATCATGATGCCCGCTGCATTTCCACACATAACCAGAGTCACACGATCTTTTTGGGCCTTAAATCCTGGGGCTTTGGCTTCGTCCTGCATTATAAAGGTGCGAGAGGGCATTCGTTTCCAAAACAAGCCTGTCTCATCCATATTAAAAACTTGTTCAGGCTTATATCCCCCTTCCTCGATGATCGCTTTAAATTTGTTGTTCACGTATGCCTCTGCTCCAGCGGTATCCGCAGAGGCGACCTCTCCGTGCAGAGAAACACTTTTAAGTCCAAAGCGTTTCTGAAATTTGTCAAACCAGCCCTTGCTGGCATTAAATGGGCTTGGTACTGCGTGAAAAGCACTCGTCGATGGCCTGGGCTCCGCATCATCCTGCTCCTCGCTGTCATGAATGTCATCGCTGTCAGCGAAGGTTTAATAAAGCTTTTTAGCTTTTGTGCAGATGATGTTGGTATCCAGCGTTATGTTCTTTTTCCTGCAGTCACTGATCCACAAAGCTAAAGCAGACTCCATCCTTACGATGGTCTTGTTGCGGACAGTTACAACCCTTTTTGCATCCTTGTTAAAACTTATTGCTGCTGTCGTCCTTTTGTTATTTTCCTCCTCCTTTATGTAACGAACCGAAGATTCATTTATTCCGTAATGGCGACCTATAGCCGCGTAACTTCTACCTTCCTTCAGCATGTCCAGAAGTCCAACTTTTTGTGCGATGGTTAGCATCTTCCTCTGCCTTTTGGGTGCGACCGCAGGTGCCTTTGTCGGTGCAGAACGTTTCGTCGACATTGTGGGTTTTGCAAACATAAAGCACTTCAGAGTCACACTGCTAGCGATCGAACATTTAGGCCTATGTAGGCCTACATTTGGCAAGCTGAAGACACGGCACGGAGGAGATTGATTGGCTAAGGGACTGTAGACCATTGTCAATCAGGACGCAGAACACAATGCAAGTTCATACGCTGTAAAAAAAAGCATGCAAAATTGCACTAAAAAAATCCGCAAAACAGCGAGGCCGCGAAAGGTGAACCGCGTTATAGCGAGGGACCACTGTATACCCCCCTGGGAGGTATTTCACGAAACTGGCTGAGTAAGCCCTTAAATCCATGTTCCAGGTTTTACTCAGTGCAGAAGTCAAGCTTACTCAGGTAGCCAGCTTTGTGAAATAACCCACTGATTGGTCAGTCGGACAGTATTGTGTACAACTGTACAACACAAATGTTATTAATGTGAGATTAAATAAAATAAAAAAGAAATTCAAGTAATCTGTTATATTTTATTGTGGCAAAGTAATTTATTTGACAGTTTCTTAAAAAGGATGGTTCACCCATATCACAATAAAACATCAGTTTTCAATGGGGAAAGTCAGTTTCGATATCTGTATCGCTTGAAGGATAATGAGAAGCCAAGAATCCAAGAACATCCATTCATTCCGCATTAATAATGGTGGATTTAAACAGAGCGAATCGATGCGGTTAGAAAGATGGACAAACAGGACTTTTAAAGCAACTTTTCCGTGAGCATTAAAAAAAGAATTTTATGAATTGCAAATTATGGTCCGTAGAGTTCATTAATAATCTCATTCAATACACCGTACCACTGGATATCTAGCTAAAGATAGAACACACTTGCATAAATGGCAATCTCGCTACACTAAAGATCATTATTTCAGTTTGCTAGCAAGCCTTGCATTAAACGTTTGGCATTAAAAGTTAGCTAACGTTAGCCTCTTGCTAGCTAATACAAACAAATTAAAATATGGCCTCTTAATTAATCTTGAAATCACAGACAAAATAGTGTCCTCTTCCACTACATATATTGCTTTGGCCTTCCATAGCCAAACTACACGTTTTGGCCCAAACGGCGTTCCATAGTAAACGGACGTGTATAAGTACATGTATATGTACGGACGTGTATAAGTAGCCTACAGTAGATAGTGAGCATAGACATTTGGGGAGTGAGGGATTCACTTCATTTATAGTCAAATTGCTTGTAGTTGCTGTTGTGGTTAATATTTTCTACGAACACTGTAACCTAGGTTAGGTTATGTAGGGTTAACATTATTTGATTTATGGTATTTTGTAGGGGGCCTTGAGTGTGCTAGAATGGGGTATTAGTGTTGTTAGTTGACATTTGTTACCTCTATTAAGACATTTTGTGGGTCTAGAAACTTCATCACTCAGCCTGGCCTGGATGTGCACACTTATGTCATCTCATAGCAATGCTGTCACAATCATAGAGGGCAGGATTGTATTATGAATATCTGTGGGTCTGTACTTGCACTAGACTAGTTCAATAGCCAGTTTCCGTCCAGCCTGTGAAGGTATAAGCAAAGACAGACATATTAAACAAGTGTAACAACCTACTCCCGCTACGTGTCACAATCTACCCGGCCTGCTCGCTTTTGTTTTGCCAGGTTAGCTAGCTTGAGCCAACAACATAAGACAGTCAATACTAATATCTACTGATAATCCGCATGTTGTAGTTTAAAATGATATATGTTATGATTTGTTCACAGCTAACGCATGACAGTAGCTGAAAAATACGTGTGACGTAAAAATAAAAATAAAATTCTTAAATTTAGCATTCGGTGAAAGGGCACTAAAATGATACGAAGCCGGTCTTTTGAAATCCGGAGGTGAAAGAAGGTGTGTATGAAGTTGTGCAACGTGATTGGCTGCATCCTAGGCGAGAGGGTAGGCGAGAGTCGATGTCGAATTAGACGGAATAAGGTCGAGATCAATTCTGCACGGCAAACAAACAATAAGGGCGAGGCAATGATCGGAGTCAAAGTCAAACGGAACAGCCTCGCAGCCACCAATTGCTGCTCCCTCAAGGCACCAGCCATACTGTTTTCATTTGCATTTTGTCCTCTACCTAGTGAGTGGAACATAAATCTTTAATAATTCCCCAATACATTTGGACTATTCAGCCTTTGTTATTTATAATGTTACTGTCATCTTCTTGAGTTATGTTATTTAAGTGAGGCCAATGTCATTTGTTACAAACAGCTTATAATTTGCATTGATGTTGATAACATAACATAGTGACGAGAACAGGACATTTAGACGAACAATGCTCGCCATTTTTCTACCACTAAAGCAGTGGTCCCCAAGCCTGTTCCTGGAGATCTCCCATCCTGTAAATGATCATTTCAAGCCTAATTTGGCACACCTGAATCTACTAATTGGCAGATTAAGGAGAGCTCGAGCTGTTGAATGAGGTGTGCTTTGTTAGGGTTGGAATGAACACCTACAGGATGTTCGATCTCCAGGAACAAGGTTGGGGACCACTGCACCAAAGGATACATACATCTCACCGTTTTCCGACAAACTAAATTCTCTACTGCACGATATTAAGCCTGGTCTTGAAAAATCCCAGAGTTTCTGCCTCTATTTTTGACCTGGGAAGTTATTCCACACAGTGACTACTCTCTGTGAAGAAATGCTTCCTTCCATGTGGAATTGAGCTTTTGCTCATTTTCATCCATGCCCTCTCATTCTACTGACTGAACCCAACCTGAAGAATCTCTTTAATCCCTTTTATGAATGTAAAAGCCTCAATCAAATCTCTCTGAAATGTCTTTTTCCTAAGCTGGCATAGATACATTTATAATTTTGTTTCCTTTTCCATAATTTGTCTTTCATACCAGGAAAAATGTATTCGAACATTCAGACTTTCAAAGGCTGTATGTAGAGCTTCCCCGGTATTGATTTTTTCCTTACCACACAAATAAGCGAAGTTATTTAAAACGTCGCGGTAACGGCCATAAAAAATGTTTTGAAACCTCAGATGTTATAAAATCATTGGTTCTTAAATAAACTTTTCAAATGTGTTTATTTCTGTCGTAGTCTATTCTTTATAGCCTATCTAGTCTAAATGTCTATCTTTATTCTAGTGTTGTCATTAAGAGGCCGACTTTGCAGTAGGAATATTGGTTGGCATTCGGCAGGCATGTCATTCGGCAAGCATGCATTCGTTATTGAAACACAAACAACATGGGATAGGCTACTGAACACTGTTTATTGACAGTAACACTTTTGCGAGATCAAAGAACAAATTGTTCTTGAATCTAAATGTGCAAATAACAACAGAAACAGTCGATAGGCCATTACACATTTATTAAGTCTTTGCACTGCAAAGTTAAGAATTAAATACAAATTCATAAGCGCACGTTCGTTGCGGCAATTGCTTGGATAAAAAAATGATTAAAAATGATTATTATAATTAATTAATAAAAGGCCTAATAAATTAAAGGCCATGTTTCCGCTTTAGTTTAGCCTACTCTCTCTCCCGCTCTCTCGAAAGGCCTTTGAAGTGACTCCTCTTATTGCGACTTGGTATTCCTAGCAAGAAAAACCAACATATTTAACCCTGTCGGGTTTGAGAGATGCCCTCAATGGAGTGACGATATTCCCCGTTGCGCTGAACACCCGCTCAGATGCAGTGGTGGTGGCGCATATTGCCATGTATTTTCTGGAAACCTCTGCAAGTAGCGGGTATGTGGACTGGTTGTCGCGCCACCATGCAAGAGGATCTGAATGTGAGTCTGAATTAAAATAAACTGGAAAAAAACCCAGCGGTGATCAGCTTGACTCTGCGTGACGTGATTGCGTTATCGCGGTAATGTGCAAACCGCGGCAGCTCTAGCTGTATATCTTTCTTGTAGTACGGTACCCAGAAGTGCACGCAGTACTCTAATGTGTGGTCTGACAAAGGTATTTATACTCAATACTTTTGCCTTTATATCCCAGCATCCTGTTCCCTTTTTGCAATTCTGTATGATTCCGTGTTTTCATTGCAATTCCATTTTCATTTGTGAATTCCGTGAAATCCTCCACAATTCCGTGAAAACGGAATCCATAGGGCTCTAAGAGTGTAAAGAATGTGTCAGCTGCTGCAGTAGGACCTGTTTGATTAAGCCTAAATCCCTTTCCCTGTTTCCCTCCAGGAGCTGCACTGTACACCTTAGAGCAGCAGTATGATGCAGGCAACATTCTGTCTGGGATAGGACTCTGAGACAACATAACCAGAGCTCACTGAGCAGCACAGGATCAGACAGAAAGAAGAGGAACTCAGTAGACTGGGGTCTGTCCACATGGCAGAGTCAGAGAAAGAGTGTGCTACACCAGGACTTGACACACTGGAGCCAGAGTGTGTGACAGCACACAGCGGGGTCAGTGATGTACACCACACAGGCACATCACTGATTAAGATACAAACTGATCCGGGCTCCACCCACACTGGGGATCTTAAGACAGAGAGCCTAGACTTTACAGAGCTGGGATATGTAACCCGTCTGCATCCAGACCAAATCAAAAGAGAGGCTGATGATGGGGGATATCTTAAGGCAGAACACATCAGTGATTTTCCGGATTTTATGGGTTTTATTATTAAACCTGATCAACTGAAATGTGAATCCAGTGAAAGTTTAGTGAGTGATCTCATGAATACTGAGATGAATGGAGCTGCTGTTGATCACAAAGACCAGACTGTACCAGGGCAATGTGCAGAAGAACCAAATGCAAACTGTAAAAAAGAAGACGTTCATGATCTGCCGACCCAATGTGGGGATGTAAATCATCACTGTGACATAAACAATGAGAATACAGGGGGAAAGCATACAGGCGAAAAACCCTACAAATGTATTAATTGTGGGAAGTTATTTTCCCAAAAAAATTATTTAAATCAACACCTGAGAATTCATACAGGGGAAAAATCCTACAAATGTATTCATTGTGTGATGTGCTTTTCCCAGAAATGTAATTTAAATCAACACCTGAGAATTCATACAGGGGAAAAACCCTACAAATGTATTCATTGTGTGATGTGCTTTTCCCAGAAATGTAATTTAAATCAACACCTGAGAATTCATACAGGTGAAAAACCCTACAAATGTATTCATTGTGGGATGTGCTTTTCCCAAATATCTTCTTTAAATTACCACCTGAGAATTCATACAGGTGAAAAACCCTACAAATGTATTCATTGTG
The DNA here is from genome assembly GCA_022702515.1 of Ilyophis sp. 1 JC-2022. NCBI lineage: Eukaryota > Metazoa > Chordata > Actinopteri > Anguilliformes > Synaphobranchidae > Ilyophis > Ilyophis sp. 1 JC-2022. The sequence continues at coordinate 99,033,370 of CM040405.1, forward strand.
GGATGTGCTTTTCCCAAATATCTTCTTTAAATAACCACCTGAGAACGCATACAGGTGAAAAACCCCACAAGTGTACACAGTGTCAAAAGTGTTTTTGTACAAAATATTTTTTAAATAAACACCTGAGAATGCATACAGGTGAAAGACCCCACAAGTGTACACAGTGTCAAAAGTGTTTTTGTACAAAATCTTCTTTAAATAAACACCTGAGAATTCATACAGGGGAAAAACCCTACAAATGTATTCATTGTGTGATGTGCTTTTCCCAGAAATGTCATTTAAATCAACACCTGAGAATTCATACAAGGGAAAAGCCCAACAAATGTACTCATTGTGGGAAGTGCTTTTCCAAAAAATCTTCTTTAAATAAACACCTGAGAATTCATACAGGTGAAGAACCCTGCAAATGTACACAGTGTCAAAAGGGTTTTTGTACAAAATCTTCTTTAAATAGACACCTGGGGCCAGTTGTTCAAAAAATTTAATCTGGATCAAAATTATCCGGATTTGGAAATCCCATTTTATGCTATCCAGGATCAGGTAATCCGTCTTAGTTTCATGCCGGTTTTTCAAAGCAACATTGGATTGGATCACCCTGATCCAGATACACAGTTTTCAAGATTACCAAATCCGGATTACTAGTACTCTAAATGGGACAACATATCACAATGTGGACTACCAGCTATGTAAAGAAGAACAGGTAGAAGAGCCAACATGGTCATTTTAAGTGTTAAGTGACAAAATACAAAAATAACATAAACATCCACTTCCATTTATAATTTATTTTATTACCCCTGAGCCACAACAAATAAAAAACAAATATTAACAAATACATCGTGGATATTTTGAAAACGTCTTAAATTTTAACAAAAAGGCTAAATGTCCAATAGTTAACAAAATAAAGAATGTTCAGGGTTCTTCACCTGCACAGGCACGCTTCAACACTGCTCATTGCAAAACAAGATGTGCAATTGAGCGTTTAAATGGAGCTTCCAGGCGCAATGTCCCTCTCTGTGATAATGTTGATGATGCACCTGAGCCTGATGAAGAACCAGACCAACCTCTGCCGTTCAGTCAGAATGAGGGACTGACTGGACGTGTAGTGAGGGATGCAATTGTTAGAAATTATTTTTGACAGGTTCATCTCTGATGATTGTTTCTTTGAAATGAATATACAGTGATGATGACAGAAAAATGTAATATATTATTTTTGTTTGTTATTGGAATCTGTTTGGGGGATCATTTTTATTTAATTTTTACTTTACTATACTGAAAGGCTTAATTGGTAGTCTGTCTACTTTATCTACTTTATCACTGTAACAGTTACTCAAGTCAAGTGCAAAATATAAATAAAAGTATATACACTAAATGATACAAATGTTGTATTATTTGACCAATTTTAAAGTTTTACTACATTTTCTCCCTGAAATCCACCCTGAAATCCTACCCCCTGTTGGGATCAGGATAATCCTGTTTTTTTGGATCAAAGTTATCCAAATCCCACAGGAAAGTTTTGAACAACACAAACTGAAGGTTTGATCCAGATTTAAACTAGGATTGGATTACGTGATCTAATCCGATTTCAGAATCCTTCTTTCCCTTTTGAACAACCCATTTTCAAGATTTGATCCAATCCGATCACCAAAATCCGATCAGATTACCTTTGAACAACTGGCCCCTGAGAATGCATACAGGTGAAAAACCCCACAAGTGTACACAGTGTCAAAAGTGTTTTCGCACAAAATCTGATTTAATTAAACACCTGAGAATTCATACAAGGGAAAAGCCCAACAAATGTACTCATTGTGGGAAGTGCTTTTCCAAAAACTCTTCTTTAAATAAACACCTGAGAATTCATACAGGTGAAAAACCCTACAAGTGTACACTGTGTCAAAAGTGTTTTCATAGAAAATCTGTTTTAATTAAACACCTGAGAATTCATACAGGGGAAAAACCCTACAAATGTATTAATTGTGTGATGTGCTTTTCCCAAAAATCCTCTTTAAATAGACACATGAGAATTCATACAGGGGAAACCCCCTACAAATGTATTCATTGTGTGATGTGCTTTTCCCACAAATATTCTTTCAATAAACACCTGAAAATTCATACAGGGGAAAATCCCTACAAGTGTACAAAGTGAGAGATGTGTTTTGATTATAAATCTAAGTTAGATGAGCACATTAGAATGCATACAGGTGTAAAACCCTTCAAGTGTACACAGTGTTAAATGTTTTTGTACAAAATCTAATTTAATTAAACACCTGAGAATTCATACAGGGGAAAAACCCTACAAATGTATTCATTGTGGGATGTGCTTTTCCCAAATATCTTCTTTAACCACCTGAGACAGGTGAAAAAGTCATACATGTGTACACAGTGTGAGAAGTGCTTCTCCACAATATTGAATTTAAATCGCCTTGAGATGATTCATACAGCTTTGCCCTACAAGGGTACTCGGTCTGGGAAAGCTATCCTTAACAAAGTATAATTTAGATATCCAGCAGCATGTTCATACGGACAAAAAGCCCTTAGTTGTATTCAGTGTGAGAAGTGTTTTAATACAATATATTTTTTCGATGTACACCTTAGAATTCCTAAAGGTGAAAATCCCTACGTTTCCTCAGTGTGGAAAGTGTTTCTCTCGACTATTTAATTTAAATCCCCACCAGATAATTCATACAGGTGAAAGGCTTATAAATGTATACAGTGTCAGAACTGATTTACTTCAAAATCTGCTTGAGATTTCCACTTGAGAAATCATACAGGTGAAAAGCCCTAGAGGTCTACATGGTATGGGAAAAGCTTTTTGATGAAATATGCTCTAAATCACCTCCTGAGCATTTATACAGGAGTCTTTAAAAAAATATACAGTAATACCTTGACATACGAGTTTAATTCGTTCTGTGACCGAGCTCGTAACTCGGTTTACTCGTATATCAAATCAATTTTCCCCATTGAAATTAATTTAAATACCATTAATCCATTCCAGCCCCCCAAAAAACACCCTAATTTCTTTGTTACGTAGTTATAAAAACGAGAAATGTAGCCTTCAACGAATCCTTCTGCTTGAGAATAGTACATATCGTTGAAGTAATACGCTCAAACTCCCTCGCCAAGTCGACAACACGCACACCACGTTCATGTTTTGCAATGATTTCACGCTTCATTTCAAGCGACATCATTCGCTTCTTCTTATCACTGTCCTTTGCAATTACTTTCTTAGGACCCATGGTTGAGTTACAACAAAGAAATTTGGCAAAATAACTGCACCAATGAAAAAACGAGAGCTAAACACAACACGGATTACTACGAGATGCTTCCACAATGAGATAACCACGTGAACTGAACGAGTGAGTGGTGGGAGATGCGGGTGTTCGCAGAGGCGTCTCTAAGCTCGCTCCGCTTGCTCGGCACGTAACTCGGGTCTAGGCTCCTAAGGCGAAGCAAGAAATTGTCCGAGCAACGGCTCGTAACTCGGAATACTCGTAAGTTAGTGCACTCGTATGTCAAGGTTTTACTGTATATATATTTTAATTACTACAAGAGAATTCATGCAGGTGAAGAGCTTGACAAATGTACTCATTGTGTGGGAACTGTTTCAAATGTTGATTGAATGCCTGAGCATTCCTCTTTCATAAATAGTTACAGCAGTCAGCAAGCTAAACCACCTAGCTAGCTGGAGATACCTAATTGGATATCTGTAGCAGTACTGTGTAGCTAGCTATCTAGCTTCTTGTCTGATGTTTGAACACTCAACCCAGTATTTGTAAGTCGTAACTGCACAATGAGAAAAAACATTATTTCACTTGTATGGGGTGTGAATTATTTTAATAATTTTAAACATTTAAAAATTCTCTGAACATATACGTTTTTATTTATTTATTTTTTATATTTCATATACAGTGCCCTCCACTATTATCCCTGGTAAAGATGAGCAAAAAGGGTTATAACAAATTTGCTTAATCTCACACTAAAAAATATTTAAAATACACACTTTTAAATATTTGGTCGCATATCTTTTGCATGCCATGACTTCCTGATGTCTGTGACCCAACAACATGAAAAGACTTGATATTTTCTGGTACTCTTACAAGCAATACTATAACGTCTCTGCATTTGAATGGATCTCTATGGGAATTGGGGGGTGGGACTAGATTTAGCTGTAAATTATGCTGGAAGAATATTGAATACATGGTTGGTAAAATGGCAGTCAGTCATCAAGGGTTTGAGGTATCAAACGAGCCTCAAACCATCACTCTGCTGCCAGATATGCAGTAGATATGGATGGATCACTTCAAGGGTTGTTTCTCCTGACAAATTTTACTTGGAGCCATTTAGCCAACCATGTTCCATACAGTTCCAGCATAATTTACAGCTAAATCTAGTCTCTCCAAATGCAGAGACGTTATAGTATCGCTTGTAAGAGTACCAGAAAATATCAAGTCTTTTTGGGTCACAAACATCAGGAAGTCATGGCATGCAAGGATATATGACCAAATATTAAAAATGATTACTTTATTATATATATATAAATGCAGGGGTGTCAATAATTGTGGCACACATGGTTTTGTTAAAAATAATTGTCTTGATGAGGGAATTTGTTTTCTCATAATAAATTGACTTCGATTAAAGTTTGTATATATTTTTTTTTCTTTTGCGTGAGATTAAGCAAATTCACCAAATGGTGAATTTGTTATAACCCTTTTTGCTCATCTTTACGAGGGGTGCCAATAATAGTGGAGGGCACTGTATATCTCTATTAAATAAAATAAATAACAGCAACAAATGTGTAAACTATGGTGTACTTGTGGTATTTTACCATGCAAAAATTATAATGTAAATGGCAGCAATGCCATTGGATTACATTTATCACCCTTGTGCCACAAAAACTTGAAAATTAAGTGTTAAAGGGTGAATTGAATTGTCATTTATTTTTGTCATGGATCATGCAATTACAATAAAAAAAAAACTGCTATTTCAAATGTTTCATTTCTATTTAAATTATGACTGGGTTATGTCGTAGAGGTTCAGAAATTAACTTTAAAATGAAAACGTGTTAATTATGTTTTTGGTCACATTGAATGAAAATTTCATTTTCATTTGAATTCGGACCAGATAATGCTTCCATGCAGGCTCGGCCATAGAGTCAGGCTTCCAGTTTATTTGCCAGCGTTTTCTATAAAAATATAAGTGTTGTGTTGTTGCTTAAGACAGGGGTTTTCAAAGTGGGGGCCGCGGCCCAACGGGGGGCCGCCAGGGGGCGCCAGGGGGGCCAATTGGAAGGGAGAGGAAAATGCAAAAAAAAAAATTTTTTTTTTTTAATTTAATTTTTTTAAATATTTCAATTCAATTCATAAGATTACTGTGCCGGTTTAAAATAAGATATAAATTGTTATAAATCCTTTCATATCGAAATTTGGTCTTTGCCATGCCCTTCTTTCAATCGCAGCTAATAACTAACCGTCTGCCTGTCAGTCAAAGCCTTACGTTGAGCTGCTAACGGCCCGATTATGGAATCAAAATAGGGTCAAAAGTATTGTGTTGTGTATTAAGAAGCTGTATGTTAGATTTTTTAATATTTGCCAGTGTAATTTAAATTTCGCAATAGGGGGGCCCCAGCCAGAGGCTACGACTATTTGGGGGTCCTTGGCATGGAAAAGTTTGGGAACCCCTGGCTTAAGAGATGAGAATTCATATGACAGCTGATACTTCAGGACTTTCTAATTCTCAGCACATCTACATTGTCTGACTAGAAGTGGGGTGAAATTGGTTTCTCATAATGTCTACTCTTCGAGCAAAATTTGTGACACCTAATATGCAAATAAGGGTGGATGTAGTTAAAGCATGTCATAATCATGCAGCATTATATGTGCAGATAGCCATTTTTGCATTCAAGAGAAAAACGTAAATTCGAACTTTTATTGCGAAATTTCCCGCTGTCACGCTTACCGGAAATATTTTTTTTATTGTGGCTTTTCTGGGTAGCTTTACAAGCCTCGAGCTTCTATAAACTCTGAAATCTATAATACGTTTTATGGTTCGGACAGCTTCAGCACACACACGGGATCATTCCCCGCCGAGAATTACATTACTGTGTAATTTACATAGTTACGCAAACGACTGAGTTGAAGTACCAAATTGAGTCAACGAATAAGAGGTAAGTGTTTTTGAATTTTTCCTCCCCGTAATGTTTGTTACAGTAGGTAAAGCGCACGTGATTGTATAATTAATCCGAAAACTTCATACTGGCCCTACATTACTCCTCAATTAGATAATAAGGTAAAACATGTCGTAAATAATGTTTGCTACCTTGTCGGGCATTACAGGTTGTTCAGTTAGGTCTAAATCGCACCAAAAATGTTTTCGATGTACAATGAAGTTACTCACGCATGCAAAACACTGTATATAAGTCAATTAAAACGTGCAAAATCTACACCTGCTGTAAAAAGTATTAATGTAAAAATGAGGCCAGGTTACAACAAACAATATTGGATATATTTACCCTCACAAATAATACGAACTCCATTCGAAAGAAATGTCACGTGTTTCCTAAATTATTTAATGTACAAACTCCAATTCCAAAAACGTTAGGACTGTGTAAAATGCACATAAAAGCAGAAAGCAGTGATTTGTAAGTTCTCTTTTACATATATTTAATTGAAAACCGTACAAAGAAAAGATATATAATGTTTTATCAACTTTTTTGTAAATACATTCTAATTCCGAATTTGATGCCTGCAACACCTTCCAAAGAAAGTTGGGATGGGCAAAAATAACTGGGAAGTTAAAAAAAACACCTGTTTGGAACATTCCACTGGTAAACAGGTGATGCTACCATGACTGGGTATAAAAGGATCTCAAAATACCATCTTATTTCAGGTACTCTTACAAGCGATAATATAACCTAGGCATTTTTTTTAAATTGGGGGGCTCGTGGTAAGCTATTGTAGCCTAACTATAGCATTACATACTTAATAAACAGGGCGTTGCTGAAAAAGTGAATGCATGATCAGTCAACCTACCATGTATAAATAAGGGTTAAATAAAAGAAATTAAATTAAGAGAATATGGTCATTCAAACTTTGTCAAAACGGTGAAGTGGCTGTTATTAGAGATGCTATTAGCGCTGATATATCTGCCAACGATTGGTATTGATAGCCTAATACTAAAAAATTCAGATCTCCTGAAACCTACTGTTACCCATCTCACAAGGACATGCTACTTAGTTCCTGGAACTCTGCTGTGGAGTCAAAAAAAAAAACAGCAAAAAACTACATACATTGCAGATTCTTACCGGATTAAATTGAAGCATACTATCTTTAATCAATTAAATAACTCATAACCTCCCTCTGTGTAACTAATGCAGCCCAAATAGGGCTCCAGATGAAAGATGAAATCACAGAAAACTGTGCTTCATTTGTGAATTCCATGAAATTGTCTGTGAATTTAAATCTGATCATGAATTATGAATCCAGTGAAAGTTTTGTGAGTCATCTCATGAATACTGTGATGAATGGAGCTGGTGCTCATCACAAACACCAGACTGAACCAAGGCAATGTGCAGAAGAGCCAAATGCACGCTGTAAAAAAATTAATTCTTGATCTGCCAACACAATGTGTAAATCCTCACCATGACATAATCAATGAGAATAACTGGACCGGATCCGGACCCCAGCCGGACCCTCAGAGAGAATCACTGCGTGCATAGCAGCCCTGGGCGAGTTGGAATCACGGTCAGGAGCTTTAGGAGGAGTCGTGCCCTGAAGAGGACGTGGCACCCTTCTGTCCTACTGCCGGCTGACGGGATTGTGTGGCGGTGATTCTCTAGCGGATGCTACACGGGGGGAATTTAATTAGAATAGGGGTTCAATTGGCTACTAAATTGGGAGAGAAATTGGGGAAAAAATCTGAAATAATTTTTTAAAAATTTAATAAATAAAAAAGTGTCAGAAGTGTTTTCATACACATTCTAATTTAGATAGACATGTGAGAATTCATAGAGGTGAAAAGCCCAACAAATTTTTTCATTGTGGGAAGTGCTTTTCTCAAATGTCTCATTTAAATACCCACTTGAGAATTCATACAAATGAAAGCCTGTATAAGTGTACAAAGTGTGAGAAGTGCTTTCATACAAAATCTAATTTAAATCTGCTTTTCCCAAATATCTAATTTAAATAACCATCAGAGAATTCATACAGGTGAAAACCCGTACAAATGTATATATTATGGGAACTGCTTTTTCCAAAATTCTAGTTTAAACGCCCATCTGAGAGTTCATACAGGTGAAAAACCCTACGAGGGTACTCAGCCTGTTAAAGGTGTCTTTAACAAAATTTTATTTGAATATCCAGCAGCATGTTCATATGAATGAAAAGTCCTTCATTGTATTCAGTGTGGGAAGTGTTTTCGTACAATATATTTTTTCATCAAGGTGAAAATCCCTACTAATTTCCTCAGTGTGGGAAGTGCTTCTCCCGTCTTTTTAATTTAAATCTCCAGATAATTAATTCTGGTGAAAAGCCATGCAAGTCTACGCTGTATCAGGCGTGTTTCGTACATAGACTGATTTACATATACACCTGAAAATCTATACAGATGAAAAGCCCTACAAATGCTGCTTTTCCAATGTATTTCATTTTCAGTAGGCTTCAGAATTTCTGGGAGTCTTGACTGGAAATGCACTAAATATATATTTAAAAAATATTTTAAAAAACATTGAGAAATGCCAACATGTGAGAAATATTGTACTTTATTAATGTTTCCATGGAACCAACCAGGGCCATGTCTAGGCACGAGGGGGCAATGCCCCCGACAATATGAAGTCGGCACCCATAGCGCCTTCAGCAGGATATTACAGCTACATATGATTTGGCCAATCATAAAAATGTCGTGTGTGTGTTAGCTAGCCTAGTCAGCCTACACTTTCCTCAAAATTTGGAATACTTCACATATATTAAAATACCCTATCATATCTGTCTCTCTTACGTTCTCTATCACTCTCACGGTGAAATGGCAGCCGTCAACAGAGGCACCCCCGGTGTCTCAGGCATAGAAAAGTATGGCTAAAATATAAATTAAAATGATGAGTCAGTTACAGTAACGTAGTTTCACATATAAGATTAGATAACAATTTGGTATTATTGGGCATAAATAAAGTTGTTCTTGTGTAAGATGAGGGGGTGGAGGTGGGTTTAAAATGTAATAAAATAATTGTATCCACTAATATACTGATTAGCCTATACTTTAGCTTAATATGAAACCATCTCAAATCTCATCTAGGGCTTTGAAAAAAATAATAAAATCTTCAAAATGTTCATAAATGAAATTTATTTTAGAAAATGCCCTGTGTGAGGTTGTGTAGAAATGCAGGAAATGAGTTTTAAAAGGCTCAGGTTTTTCTGGGGGCGGACCCCCAGACCCCCACTACTTCGCCCCCCCCCCCCCCCTTATGTCCCACCAACATCTCTTATCTCTTCATGCCCCCCAATCAAAGCAGTCTAGAAATGGCCCTGGAACTAACCAAAATCATTCAGTCATTTAAAATTTTAATTAAAAACTATTTCCTCCAAATCAAGGTTTCACAATGAATGTCAGCCCTTCAGCGTATTGTAAATAAAATCTTCCAAAGTTTAAACAGGAGTGAAGTTCCACTGATTTAAGCTTATCTAAGTCTTAAGGAACTATATTGTGTCATTACATCACTTCCTTTTTCACTAGGGCATAAACACACATGCAATATCCTTTTGCCATCCAGCACCATTTAGAAAAAAAGGAACTGGCAGTTCAAAAGAGAAAGATGGTCATAGATCTTCATAAATCTGTTCATTGCTACAAGAAGATCCTCGAACGATTGAAAATGCCAATGAGCACTGTCAGGGTAATTATTAAAAGATTCTAAAGATATGGAATATTTGAAAACCTGATAGGTAGAGGATGCATTTTGCCCCCCATTATAGAGAGGAGGATGGTGAGAGAAGAAACAATCCCCAAGTATCACTGTGAAAGAATTGCAGGTTTTGGTGACATATTGGGGTCAACAGGTTTCAAAAAGCACCATCCGACGCCACCTCCACAACCATAGGCTCTTTGGAAGGGTTGTGAGAAGAAAGCATTTTCTGTCCCCACGACACAGAAGCAAGTGCTTGGAGTTTGCCAAACGTCATTGAAATTATGACTGGACAAAGGTGCTGTGGTCAGATGAGACCAAAATTTAATTGGTCAGATACAGCATCAGCATGTTTGGTGTAGAAACATGCATTTCCAGGTAGAGGTACCTCATACTCACTGTGATATATGGTGGTGGGTCAGAAATGTTTTGGGGCTGTTATGTCCAGAGGTCCAGGGGCACTGGTTAAAATCAATGGCTTAATGGATTCCACTGGTTGCCTCTAGCAGAAGGCTGAGACTTTCCAGCAAGACAATGACCCAAAGCGTACCTCAAATTCCACACAGGAATGGTTTTGTGACAAAAAAATGTTCTGCAATGGCCATCTGTCATCAGACCACAATCCAATCCAAAACCTAAACTGAAGAGGGCAGTTGATGAGCGCAAACCCAAGAATACGAAGGATCTTGAAAGGATCTGCATCGATGAATGGTCCAAAATCCCTCCAAATGTGTTTCTTAACCTTGTCAAACATTACAGGAAAAGACTCCTTGCTGTTCCCCTTGCCAGAGGTGGTTGCACTAAGTACTAAACCAGGGATGCAAGTAATTATGAAACCTTGATTTTGGTGAAATGTATTTTTTATGAAATAAATGTATGATTTTGGTTGGTTCCATTGAAACAGTCATACATTACAATGTAGATCTTGGCATTTTGAGTATCTCAATTATATTGTTTATAATTTTTATTTTGTTTTCAGTATTTTTTGTGCATTGCCAGACATGGGTGCCAGTAATTCTGCAGCCCACTGTAAATGACCATCAGAGAATTCATACAAGCGATAAGCCCCACAAGTGTACACAGTGTGGGAATGTTTTTAATAAACAATCAGAAATATATACAAAAATATCTGCCACCATGTTCATATGGATTAATAGCCCAACATTTTATTCAGTGTGAGAAGTGTTTTAATACAATATACTTTTTAGATGTACACTTGAGAATGTGTGCAGATGAAAAACCCTCAGTGTCCTCAGTGTGGAAAGTGATTTTTTTAAGTAAGTGGTTTAAATCGCTACTAATCCATACACGCCTTACAAAAGCCTTACAAATGTACAAAGAGTGAGAAGTGTTTTAATACAAAATCTGCTTTGAATTTCCACAGAAATCATAGAGGTGAAAAGCCATAAAGTTGGTCACGGTGTTTGATGAACTTTTTGATGAAATCTGCTTTAAATTGCCACCTGAGCATTCCATTCATACAGCCTTTAAAATTGATGTTTAAAAAAAGTAAAAGATTTTAATGACCAAAAGAATTCATACAGGTAAAGAGCCTCGCAAATGTTCTCAGTGCGGGAAGTGTTTATGAAAGCAACCATGATGTCTTTTGTGTGGGAACCGTGTCCACTGAATGTTAGCTGTAATTTCTTGTAGATTGAAGGGGGATATTTTGTGATGACATTGAGACCAGTATCATTTGTTTGAAAGAAACAATGTGAAAACTCTTTGGATATACTGTAAACAGAAACATGGCAATGTGTATTATATTATTGATGGTAATGATTGTAAATATTAACAGTACTGGACTTTTTCAGCATCTATATTGCCAGTAAAAGAACTATAATGTGCATGTCAGCAGAAGCTGGTCATTAGACTTCAGTATGTTTCATCTGAGATATCAGTTGGGGGTCTTTGTTCATATGCATTGCACCGTGGATTTGGCCTCTGGGATCAAGATAGCATGTGAAACATGTAAAGTACTGTTCTTTCTCAGGACCTTTCTTATTATTCTTCTTTCTTCCCATTTTTGTAAAAAATAGTCCTGCAGTCCATCATTTGCCCTGGCTCAATCAGCTAATGAGTCATATACACCAGTACTGATTCACTCGTAACTTAGACCACAATGTAATGCTACAAGAACACTCATCAGATGCTGTTCATGTCGCAGAATGTAGCTAAAACATCAGATCATGTAAATGATTGAGCTAACCAAATAATTAAGTGCAGAAGTTAGTCAATTATATCTTCCCGTAATCATTTCATATATTTATTTAAAATGTATAATCATCGATAAGTAGAATGTGTCTGATTGAGTACACTGTAGTGTTTTGAGTGAGAAAATGATCATGTAAACATATGCAGTGCCATTGGATTTGATTTACTACCCTTGTGCCAGAAAAAAATTAAGATTAAATATTAAACGGCAAATTGATTTCCTTTTTGTCATGGATCATGCAATTACAATAAAAACTGTCAAATGTGTTTTTTCATTTTTTTTTCATTTAAATTATGACAGGGTTCTGTTGTAGAGGGCAAGAAAATAAATGTGAAATGAAAATTTTCAAATTGCGTACATTAGTGCGTACATTAAGATGAAAATGAAAACAAAGTGGGATTTAGCATTTTAATTAGATTTATGTCATGGTTTTTGCGCACATCGAATGTAAATGAAAAGCAATTGCCAATTAGCATTTTCATTTGAATTATGAGATTATGCTTTCATAGAAGCTAGACCACACAATAAGGCTTCTGGTTTATGTTTGCCAGCCTTTTCTAGTAAAATAAATGTACGTTTGTGTTGTTGCTGTTGAAGAGATGAGAATTCTGACTACAGCTGACGCTTCAGGAATTGAGAATTCAGAGCGTATTTTAAAATCTGACGAGAAGAGGGGTGAAATGGGTACCTAGAGTCTACTATTTGAGCAAAATGTGTGATACCTAACATGCAAATAAGATGTGTGTAAGTCGTTGTTAAACCCCAGTCACAATTCCTAGGTCAAATGCAGTGTCTGAAACTCATCTTATTCTTATAATAGACACACTGAGGAACCCACAAAACACATTTGAGACAGGCTCTGTAAAACAGCACTACACAAATTAAATAGAATTTAATTGAATACTTCTTAGTTAGAATCTTTTTCCTTCTCATGAAAACAAGATTTGTGATCTGTAATAAGCAACAGTTAACAGTTGAGCCTCTGAGGGATCCATTTCTCCCTAGTTTTACCAATTTAGAATCCTTTGCTTTGCAGGAGAGCAAGATTTGTACTTGCTGACAGGATCACATAAAATAGTAAAATATGACAAAATACATTTTGTTGACAAAGTGATAAAATGTATTCATGAAGACTTGCAAAGATCTTCAGTAACCAACTCGTGTTACAATGTGCAGTATTCTATGTGCAGGGTTGCCAGATCTAGTAAGATGTTCCACCCAAATGGTGACTCAAAACTAGCCCAAATTATAGGCAATTTTTTTTTACCGAAACCAACGTATTTTAAATAGAAATCATCATGTTTTTACTTTTTAAACTTGTGCGGGCTTTGCATTTTTACCCGTGACTGCACTTTGAAAGTATCCCAATTTAGCTGTAAAACAATACTTCCACAGTGCGGTTGGAAAATAAACTCCTCAAAAAAAGTTCGGAAACGTTATTTCGGTCGATTATTCCTCCCCTTTAATAATACCAATTGGTATTGTATTTTATATCGTTGGAAAGCCTGATTAGTCACCTTTACAACGAGGTACAACTTGTAAGGATCGTGCATTCGTGGAATGAGCAACACAGCTAACCGTGTGGGTAGCGGCCCAAAAAAATTTGCCAAAATCCCCTGCAATATTCTTCTGTTGGTATTCACTCTCGTTTTGAGTTGCTTGGTGGACTGGATGATTGCACTCTCCCACAGTAATAAGGAAAAAACAACACATATTGGCCATTTTTACACTTTATTCATTTTACACTGTCAGGGACCTCAGTAGCGTGTGGAAGATCCATACGCAGCCACAACAGCTTGGCACCTCCTCCTCATGCTGGTCACCAGCCTGGTCACACACTGCTGTGGGATGGCATCCCATTCCATCCCACTGGCATACACCTGCCAGCACTTGAAGCTCAAAACGAGAGCGAATACCAACAGAAGAATATTGCAGGGGATTTTGGCACATTTTTTTGGGCCGCTACCCACACGGTTAGCTGTGTTGCTCATTCCACGAATGCATGATCCTTACAAGTTGTACCTCGTTGTAAAGGTGACTAATCAGGCTTTCCAACGATATAAAATACAATACCAATTGGTATTATTAAAGGGGAGGAATAATCGACCGAAATAACGTTTCCAAACTTTTTTTGAGTTTAGTATGAAAGTATCCCAATTTAGCTGTAAAACCGCGGCTATGGCAACAATGGTGGGACGTATTCTGACCTGCTTACAATACTTCCACAGTGCGGTTGGAAAGTAGTATGGCGGATATTTTTTGTGGACTGCTAAACAGTGCACATTAAACAGCACACTTCTGCCCTATATAAGCACCTATAGAGCTCCGTAGTCCCGCCACATCCTATCCCTGGCTAGTCCCGGAAAAATGCCGGAAGCCATTACCTGCCCCGACTTCGGGATCTTTGTCACCCTTATGATGGCATTGTATGGACCAAACGTTGACATATATGTGATACTAAGTCCGTTATATACCCACCATCGCGTTTAAATAAAATTTCAAATTGTATAATTAACAGAGTTTGAGAAAATATAACTACACTACCCAGAATACTCGGTCGTACATCGCCAGCTCCTGCTTTTGCTAGTATGCAGTAGCTACCAGCCACTCTGCTAGCGAAAATGGCTATCATTCGGTCTGCTCTTGTAACTTATTATGGAAGTAGCTACCGGCCAAAGAAGGAGCTACCGGCCGCTCTGCTAGCGAAAATGGCTATCACTTTGTCTTATTATGCAAGTGAAACTAAGAGTATCACCAAGGGCGAGAATCACTATCAGTCTGGCCATGTCTCGAAAGTGTCAGCTTTATGACTTTCACTCCAGCAATGGTGGTGAGCAAGTAGCCCGGATGTTGTAGTCGTTTTAGCTGTTTTTAAAAAAAAAACGTATTTGTTGGACATAATTTCAAATGACCAATTTTATAAATTAAAATGTGACAAAACACTCTCTTTGGTGTTTTGAACGTCTAGCTGCTGCCTGAATATAGAAAAAAAATGTTCAGTCAATTGACTCCCATTATATTTTTTCCGAAAAGTGGAACCAGACGTTCGTCACCAAAGTGGGCGGGACTTCGGAGGTCTATGTCTATGGTTCACACACGGGGTGCTTCCCAATAGTCGAAAAATGCACCCTCCCTTTCTCCATTACCACCTCCTCTTCTCTGAGCCCCGGAAACGGATCTTTGTGTTTTTATCTAATGTCGCTGATTACATCTCAATTACCTATTAATGGTTACATATTAATTAATGTGTCGACGCAAACCGCAATGACAGGTACATTGTATAGTGTTCATGCAAATACTTGTACTCGAAACGTTCAGACAGTTTTTGGGTAAGAGAAGAGTGGTCGTGGGGGAGTGGAGGAAGGTGGGAAGTGAAGAATATTGGGAAGCAGCCACGGCTTCAACACACACGCGGGATCGTTCGCCGCCGAGAATTCCATAACTGTAATTTACATAGTTAACCAACTGCGTTCTTTTAGTAAATGGAGTCATCAACGAATAAGGGGTAAGTTTTCTTTCTCCCTGTTATTGTTATGCTTTAGCAGTTCTTTGTTTTGTTTATCCGCTTTAGCAGTTCTTTGTTTATCCGCAAATCGGATAGACCACTTGCCTTTCGCGAATGTTAGCACAATTTAGCCGTTCTGTTTGATAATGTGGCAGCCTGTATATTTTTGTTGTAGTACGGTACCCAGAAGTGCACACAGTACTCAACTGTGGTCTGACAAAGGCATTTATCCTCAATACCTTTCTGTCACGATCCGTGGGACAGGAACCCAAACGCAGGCAGGAGTGCGACAAACCAGGTTTATTATCCAGGCAAACGAAACAAAAACAGGTCCAAAAGGGAAGTCAAAACGGGCAGGGGTCGTAAACGGGAAGGCACGGTTGAAGTACAAAAACAAGATTCAAAAGCAGGGTCGCGAGAACACAGGCTGAGGTCAAAACTCGACAACACACAAAACAAAAACTCGGAATATACAGATTACTGGGATACTAGAACACGACAGGCAGAAAGACAAGGCTATTTATATAAGTGTGACGAACTCGCGACGAGGGACTAAGACAGCAGGTATATATGCAGGTGTAGACAGGTGCAGACACTTAGCTTGAGAGCAGCATGCGAAAATAAATCAGGTGTGGAGGGTTGACAAGATAAGATAATTAGTACTCGTTAGTAATAACCCTATTCTGACCTAGCGTTAATAAATTAGTAAATGACATGCACGAGAAACGTAAGGCAACATGAACACATGGTTAGAGAGTTAGTATTACCCAATCCTGATCTAACGTTAGTAGATTAGTAAATAGACACAGGAGAAAGAAACAATAAGGGAAGCGTGAGTGACAGCAAGAGAGAGAGAGAAGCAGTATGAACGCAAGGCTGCGGAAAAACATGGAAAAATTTATGCTTCAAAAACTATGACAATACAAAACATGACAGAATAACAAAACAAACTCAGAACATAACACTTTCGCTATATATCCCAGCATCCTGTTGCCTTTTTACTGCTACAGCACAATGGCTAGAACCTAAAAGGCTCTGATCAACTATTACTCCCAAGTCTTTTTCAAATTGAGCATATTCCAGTTTTGTTCCTCCCATAAAGTAGTCCTTCCTTATGTTTTTACTTTCTCATGTTTTTTAATTTTTTTATGTCTAATGTTACATTTTCTATATACACTGACGGTATATTCCAGTTTGTGATGCAAGTTAAAATGACAAGCTTCTAGTTTCCTGGTCAGTATGGTCCCCTTTCTTATATTGGTATTATATACCAGACGACTGGAAGCAAGGTAATCTCCAGTTTCTCAAAACTCAAGGCAGTGTAGTATAATGGTTAGGGATGCTGTTGTACCCTGGAGCAAGGTGCTTGATCTGCATTTCTTCAGTACAAATCCAGCTGTCTAAGTGGATACCTGTAAAAATGACAGTTGTGTATGTCTGTCATTTTCTTTGATTTATTTCTTTGTTTGTTTATTTGTAAATGGGGGATAATTACCTTTTGCTAATGTCATTTTTAAAAAATACAAACCAGAAAAAAAGCAAAGCTTGTAATTGCTCTGGATATGAGTGTCTGCTAAATGACCATAAATTGATTTAATGTAACGTGAATACTGAATACACCTTCTGGCCTATTGGTAACCTCTTCTCTGGTAAATCTCTCAACAAAATAACAAAGACATCAGCAATATCCTTATTCTTATAAAGCAATGCTCTTTTTTTATTCTTAATGCACTTAACCTCCTCTTTGACTTTCCTTTTCCCACTGCAGAATTGAAATAGGTTTAGGATTACTTTTTGTATCTTTGGGTAATTTTTCTTGTTCTGTTAACAATTCCAAATTAATAGCGGAGTAATTGTAGTCACCCATATCAACAGTCTCACCTCCCTGACAAGCTTGTTTTATATTTCCAATGAGCATTGTATTCACACTACTAAGCTCTGTTTGCATGTACTGCTGGTAGAAATCCAGAGAAGACTACTGTGGAGATTCTGCTCCTAATCCTATCTGCTAATTCCACAAATTTGTCTTCCTCGAACATACCCTTATCTCACTAGCTCCAACAAGGATGTGCCACTTAGTTCTCTGCCAGTTAGGTAGACTACCAGTCTACCAATTAGGACTCTACCAGTTGTGAGCTGTGGAGTAAAAAAAATAAATGCAAAAACAACTTACATTGCGGATTTTTTGTGGATTAAAATGGTTATCTGTCATCACATATAACCTTCCTTGGTAAAATTAATCCAGCTGGAATAGGGCTACAGGAGGAATACAAAAATCATGGAAAACTTGAGAAAAAGAGGTGGGAATCATGGAGTTTTTTTTTAAACGAACATTAGTTTATTAAATTAAGCAACAGATCTCATGCGCAGCAGTAGGGAATAATTTAACTGTAGCAATGACAAGTGCTTTAAGTTTCAAAACGTTTTGAAGATTTGTCTGCAAATGGTTCTCCCAACTTTCTTGTCGAGTGCAGGCCACCGAGATGTTAGAAACTGAGCAAAATTACAAACCACCACTGACATGAAATGGTGAAGGTCAGTAATACCAGTAAAAAAAGGTGCTTTATAGGGAAGTAACACCTTGACGAGCCTAATGGTTGATCAACCTTGTGATTCCATTTTTTTTTTAATTCCATATTTTTTTTTGAATTCCGTTAAATCCTATGTGATTCCCTGAAAACAGAATCCATACGGCCCAAAGAGTGTACAGAATGTCAGCTGCTGCAGTAGGACCTGTTTGATTAAGGCTAAATCCCTTTCCCTGTTTCCCAACAGGAGCTGCAGTTCTGCACACCTTTGAACAGCAGTATGATGGAACAGTAGTCTGTCTGAGACGGGACACTGAGACAACACTACCAGAGCTCACTGAGCAGCACAGGATCAGACAGAAAGAAGAGGAACTCAGTGGACTGGAGTCTATCCACATGGCAGAGTCAGAGACAGAGTGTGCTGCACCAGAACTCAACAAACTGGAGTCAGTGTGTGTTACAGCACCCAGTGGGGTCAGTGATGTACACCATACACACACATCAATGATAAAAACTGAAAATGATCTGGGCTCCACCCACACTGGGGATTGTAAGACAGAGAACCTAGACAGTACAGACCTGGGATATGTAACCCATCTGCATCCGGACCAAATCAAAACCGAGCCTGATGATGGAGGATACCTTAAGGCAGAACACATCAGTGACTTGCAGCATATTATGGGTTTAATTGTTAAATCTGATCAAATTAAGTGTGAATCCAGTGAAAGTTTAGAGAGAGGTCTCATGAATACTGTGATGAATGGAGCTGGTGTGAATCACAAAGACCAGACTGAACCATGGCAATGTGCAGAAAAGCCAAATGCAAACTATAAAAAAGAAGACATTCATGATCTGCCGACCCAATGTGGGGATGTAAATCCTCATAATGATATACTCAATGAGAATATCCAGACCAGAATTGTTCAGGGACCGAATCTGATAATTGACCCCGTGATAATTAATTCAAGTAAATATGCCAGCCGTTTGAATTTATTTCAAAAGAAGATGATTCAAAGAAATAACGGTGAAATTAAAAGGGGTCAAAAATTGTACAGGTGTACACAGTGTGAGAAGTGTTTTCATACAAACTGTAATTTAGATACACATGTGAGAATTCATAGAGGTGAAAAGCCCAAGAAATGTTTTCATTGTGGAAAGTGCTTTTCTCAAATGTCTCATTTAAATGCCCACTTGAGAATTCATACAGGCGAAAAACCCTACAAGTGTACACATTGTCAGAAGTGTTTTCGTACAAAAGGTGATTTAGATAGACATGTGAGAATACATACAGGTGAAAAGCCCTTCAAATGTAGTCATTGTGTGAAGTGCTTTTCGCAAATATCTCATTTAAAGATCCACTTGAGATTTCATAAAGGTGAAAAGCCCTTCAAATGTTCTCAGTGTGGGAAGTGTTTTTACCAAATATCTCATTTAAATACCCACTTGAAAATTCATACAGGTAAAAGCCTGTATACGTGTACAAAGTGTGAGAAGTGTTTTAATACAAAATCTAACTTCAATGTACACCAGAGAATTCATACAGGTGAAAAACCCTACAAGTGTACACAATGTCAGAAGTGTTTTCGTGCAAAAGGTGATTTAGATAGACATGTGAGAATACATACGGGTGAAAAGCCCTACAAATGTATTTCTTGTTGGAAGTGCTTTTCCCAAATATCTAGTTTAAATACTCATCTGAGAGTTCATACAGGTGAAAGCCTGTATAAGTGTACAAAGT
This sequence comes from Ilyophis sp. 1 JC-2022, assembly GCA_022702515.1. Lineage (NCBI taxonomy): Eukaryota > Metazoa > Chordata > Actinopteri > Anguilliformes > Synaphobranchidae > Ilyophis > Ilyophis sp. 1 JC-2022. Next base: position 99,053,245 of record CM040405.1, read on the forward strand.
GTGAGAAGTGTTTTAAAACAAAATCTAGTTTAGATATACACCTGAGAATTCATGCAGGTGAAAAACCGTACAAGTGTACACATTGTCAGAAGTGTTTTCTTGCTAAATGTGATTTAGATAGACATGTGAGAATACATACGGGTGAAAAGCCCTACAAATGTATTTCTTGTGGGAAGTGCTTTTCCCAAGTATCTCATTTAAATACCCACATGAGATTTCATACAGATGAAAAGCCCTTCAAATGTTCTCAGTGTGGGAAGTGTTTTTCACAAATATCTCATTTAAATATCCACTTGAGAATTCATACAGGTGAAAAGCCCTACAAATGTATACATTGTGGGAAGTGCTTTTCCCAAAAATCTAGTTTAAATACCCACATGAGAATTCATACAGGTGAAAGCCTGTATAAGTGTACAAAGTGTGAGAAATGTTTTAAAACAAAATCTAGTTTAGATATACACCTGAGAATTCATACAGGTGAAAAACCCTACAAGTGTACACAATGTCAGAAGTGTTTTCGTACAAAAAGTGATGTAAATAGACACCTGAGAATTCATACAGGTGAAAATCCCTACAAGTGTACACAATGTCAGAAGTGTTTTCGTACAAAATCTAGTTTAGATAGACACCTGAGAATACATACAGGTGAAAAGCCCTACAAGTGTAGTCATTGTGTAAAGTGCTTTTCACAAATATCTAATTTAAATACCCACTTGAAAATTCACACAAGTGAAAAGCCCTACAAATGTATTTATTGTGTGAAGTGCTTTTCCCAAGTATCTCATTTAAATATCCACTTGAGATTTCATAAAGGTGAAAAGCCCTTCAAATGTTCTCAGTGTGGGAAGTGTTTTTCACAAATATCTCATTTAAATATCCACTTGAGAATTCATACAGGTGAAAAGCCCTACAAAGTGCTTTTCCCAAAAATCATTCAGTTCATTCAGGTCAAAATTCCTACAAGGGTACTCATTCTGGGAAAGGTGTCTAACAAAATATAATTTAAATTTCCAGCAGCACATTCATATGGATGAAAAGTCCTTCATTGTTTTCAGTGTGGGAAGTGTTTTAGTCAGTGTCCAAAATTAACTTTTTAGGTCACCAGCCAAATGTCTGGGAGATAAAAAAATTTACCCGCCAAACATTTTTTTGACCAGCCAAAAAATATATGTATATAAATTTATGTTGGTGAATAAAAACAGTGGTTTGAGCAGATTTTAAGAAAAATAATTGTATTGATATTAAATGTTCACTGCAACAAAGATAGCCTACATGACATACAGGAGTGAGAATAGTAGCCTACAAAGTGCATAAATAGTATAGAACAAAAGTGCATGAAGAGTTGGCTATTAGAACAAAGAGTAGGCTACAGAAGCCTACAAAGTTTTCAATCAACTAATTCTCATCTAATATACAGAAATCAAATAATATTCATGTTGGTGAAAACTATTAAAAGAAAGGTGATTTTAAAACGTGAATTACATTGCTATTTAACTATATTGTTAATGTTAACTGTGTAGCTATACAGACATTAGCCTACATGTTAGCCAACCAGATAGCTTTTAATGAACGTTAACGTTATCAATACCGGAGTGTTTGTGTGTGGTCGTTGACGCAAACTCAAACTTACTCGCACATCCACTCGAAGATGAAATTGACATGCAGCGAATATATCCTGTACACTTCGACTTTACACAATATTTTACAGGTTCCAGTTTCAGTGGCCATAACAATGGGATTAGGCTATTGCAGGCATTTTCTGTGGCGCATAAAAAGCCCTGGGAGCAGATCATTGACATTATTTAACGTTATTTGTCATACCCGATCCAACGTGTTTTCCCCATTCTCATCAATGTGCCATTTCTCCTGAAAAAAATCTTTGTTGTTTTTTTACGGGTGGCAGTTTACGGAGCCCTTTGAGGACAAAGCTGGAACGTGTTAGCCTACTTCATATTTTATAGGTTTAAAGAATAGAATAACTTTTATTTTTCCATTAGGGAACTTAGCCACCAGCAACAACAAAAAAGACATACAGTGGGGCAGACCCACACAAACAAACATATCAAATAAAGACATTCAATAGAATCATTGCATTAATCAAACTAATTAAGTGAATTAAAGTGGAATACAGCCAAACGTTATGATTTAAAATAGCCCCCACTGTCCCGAGATGTCCAATGTCATCAAGCAGTCCAACACACAAACTCCGCCTCCACGACTTTCCTTCATAGGCTACACGACTACATTGATACAAAGGAAAAAGCGCTAACCTTGCAATGTTGTCTTCTAATTTTAGTTTTTAATACACCCGCCAGTGGCTGGTGACACCGCAAAATTTAGCAGCCTATAGGAAAATTTACCCGCATTTGGCGCCTAGCGGGTGTTCATTTTGGACCCTGGTTTTAGTACAATATATTTTTTCGATGTATACCTGAGAATTCATCAAGGTTAAAATCCCTGCTAATTTCCTCAGTGTGGAAAGTGCTTCGCTCGTCTATTTTATTTAAATCACCTCCAGAGAATTAATTCTGGTGAAAATCCGTACACGATATGAGAAGTGTTTCGTCCATAGGGGTGTTATTTTATCCCAAATAAGGGGTGTTATTTTGCAGGCGCAGCCAAAGTATTTGCAAGTGCTAACATTTCACACTTTTTAGGTGATCAACTAAGAACCAATATTTAAATTACTCCAGCCACAAACGGCCATATTTACATGAGAGATTTTGCTTGTTTGGAGTGGTTCAACTGTAAGAAAACGTGAGAAGACGCAGCAATATTGCCAGTGAAAAACCATTTAATGAAAATGTCGAACGAAGAGTTCCGTTATTTTAATACTTGTTATCTTCAGCAAGTTACCATATTACAGTACATGTTTGGTGAAACTAATGATCTACACCTAACAAATACCAAAGATGCCAATATTCAATTGAAATGTTCAATTTTGGTCTCTAACTATCGATCTAACATTTGGGAATATGCTGCTGTCTAGGCAACACATTACAGCTATATACCACAAGTGAGTAGTTACAATACTTTGTGCCTTAAAAGCAATGTAACTAGCTTCATCACTTGTCCAGCCAGCTAGTATAATGCAAGACGGAGACAGATAATACAAAACTCATTGTCTCATTTCTGTTTCCATTGTTTTTATGTCATTTAGGCTACATTTTATATTTTTTGCTTTCCCCCCTCATGTTATATTTCATTGTAGGCTGCCATTACAAACCTTTTTGTAACTATGTTTATACAACATTGTTGTATAAACTCTTGTCTTTCACTGTGTCATTGTTTTCTTCTTTACTATTTTATAAGTGTAGTTGCACATGAGTCATAACCGTAATTGGCAACAAATACATTTTGATACACTCTGAAGGATCCATTTCATGTTTTCTTTCTTTTGCAGGAGAATAAGATTTGTAGTCTCTAATATGCATATCTGGAAGGACGTGTGATTGGTAGTTAAACCCTAGCAAGACCTTTCAGATCAGTCCTATTTACTTTTACTCGAACACGCAATTTCTCATTGTTGGCAAATGTTTACGCATATTGACTCAATATGTAAATGATATTTCAGCAATAAATTTCTGTTTTGTGTTATGTAAATTCACATGACTGTGTTTTTAATCAATTTGCTTATTTGAGCAAAATGTACATCAATAGGCTTTATGAGAAACAAAATTAATATTAGGCTACTGTTGATCAAACCAGTGCACTTATGTACTTGTATCTTGGCTATAATAAAACGAAGCAAACTATGAAATGGCCTTAGCTGCAATACTTTATAGATTATTAGCCTATGTTTATTAACATTTACAAGAATGTTATTAACATTCATTGGTACTCATCACCGTATTCAGCATCATAATCATCGTCATCAGCATTGAATTGGGAAATTGGGACTTGGGGATATAGCCATTATATCATGTGCATTTACTTCTTTGATTCAGTTCGTTTATGCCAGAGATGGGCACCTCCAGGCCTGTTTCCAGGTTTTTGCTGCCACCAGTTGCCCTGGCTCAATCAGCTAATTAGTCATATACAGCAATAACGATTGACTCGTAACTTGGAGAACAATAAAATGCTACGAGAACATTCATCAGCTGCTGTTCATATCGGGAATGTAGCTGAAATATCAGATCATGTAAATGATGGAGCTAATCAAATAATTAAGCACAGGAAGTTGGTCTGAAATCCAGAAACTGATATGGCCCTGCTTTATGCATTATATAAGCATATCTAGTTATATCTACCTCTAATCATTTAATATATTTATGATCATATATAAGTGGAATGTACCCAGTATAAGAAGGGAATTATTCTGTAGTGTGTGTTTCATTTGTTATTTGCCAGTTGAATCTTGTGAGGGACCGTGCGAAAATAGTGTAATGTATAAATGTATAATAATGTAAATGTATGCAATGCTATTGGATTTGATTAACCACCCGTGTGCCACAAACACATGAAAATGAAATGTTAAACAGTGAATTTGTTTCTTTTTGTCATGGATCATGCAATTACAATTAAAAAAACTGCAATTTCAAATGTGTTTTTTAAATTTTTATTTTCATTTAAATTATGACAAAATTCTGTCATAGAAGGCGAGAAAATAAATGTGAAATAGACAACAAAAAATTGTTTAATTGTCAGAAATGCATACATTCACTTGAAAATGAAAACACAAGAGTGGGATTTCGCATTTTAATTTGAATTATGTCATGGTTTTTGCGCACATAAAATGAAATGTACGGATTTGCATTTTCATTTGAATATTTACCAGATTATGCTTTCATAGAAGCTAGGCTACAGAAATAAGGCTTCCGATTTGTATTTGCCAGCATTTTCTAGTAAAAAAAAGTATGTGTTGCTGTTGAAGAGAAAGGAATTCTGACTACAGCTGATGCTTCTGGCTGTTACCTCACAATGTCAACTATGTAATGTCTACCAAACTTGTGATTCCTAATATGCAACTATGATGGGTGTAAGTCGTTAAAGCCCAGTCACAATTCCTAGGGCAAATGCGGTGTCTGAAACTCATCTGATTCTTATAGTAGACACACTGAGCAGCCCACCTGATAGTCTCTCTTTAAAAAGCTCAGTACAAATTGAATACTTATGTGTTAGAATCATTTTCCTTTGCAGGAGAACAATATTTGTCATCTGTAATTTGCAAAAAAGGTGAATGTATGGCAGTTAAACCCCAGCTTCAATTACTGAATGTGTTGTCAGAAAATCATCTTATTCTAGGAGTAGCACCACTGAGGAGGAATCCATTTCACCCTAGTTTTACTGAGATGGAATCCTTTGTAGGAGAGTTATCAATCAATCAAACCTTTATTTTAGCAGGGGGGACCCACTGAGATCAAAATCTATTTTCCAGGGGGGCCCTGCGGCAATACAAAGTTAAAAGCAATACAAAGTAAAATTTAAAAAAATAAAAACAAGTATAACACATAAACGGACATATATACCATACATACACATACAACCATTTCAAGAACAATTACAAATGCTCTTTTTCCCCCCATATTTCAACCACTAGCTCTCTAAAAATCGTATAAGACACCAGAGAAGATAGTTTATTTGTATCTTGAAATTCATTCCATATAAGGGGTGCTGAAACACTAAAAGCAGCTTTGCCCAATCCTGAGATCTAGTGGCATAGTTTGAGATGTTAATTGATAAAAGACTGGATACATACAGGAACTTTAGCAAGTAAAGCTTTGTAAATAAATAATATATAATGCAGCTTCCTCCGTAGATCTAGAGAGAACCAACCAACTGTGTGATACAGGGTACAATGATGAGTCCGGCAGCCAAAGCCCGTAATAAATCGCAGAGCACAATGATAAACGGCATTCAATGGCTTCAAAACAGAGGCTGAGGCATGCATATAAAGTGTATCACCATAGTCAATAACTGACCATATTGTCGCCTGCACAATCCTTTTTCTGTTGCCCATAGAGAGACAAGACTTATTCCTATAAAGAAAGCCAATTTTGGGTTTAAGTTTGTTTGCCAAATGTTTAACATGTGACCTGAAGGACAAATCATAGTCCAACCAGATACCTAAATATTTGTATTCATGGACACGTTCAATCTCAACATTGTTCAGAGTAGACAATTGTGCATCAGTGGGCTCAATGTTCTGTGTAGAAAAGATCATAAACTTAGTTTTACTGGCATTCAGGACTAATTTAAGACTGGCCAGTGCCCTTTGCATAATGTCAAAAGCATCCTGCAAGTATGATAACGCTTGTCTGCTAGTGAGCCCTGAGGAATAGAGTATTGTATCGTCAGCATAGAAATGAACATTACAGTTCTCTATTTGTGTGGCAATATTGTTTATATAAATTGTGAACAATAAAGGGCCCAGAATAGACCCCTGTGGTACCCCTTTATTGACCACCAGGCAGGGTGACCTCTCCTCATCTGTTACCACAGCCTGAGTATTATTAGTCAGGTAATCACGGAACCAATTGCAGGCATTATCATCTAGACCAATGGAGAATAATCTGTCTAATAATATTGTGTGGTCGACCGTATCAAAGGCCTTTGATAGGTCAATGAATAGGGCTGCACATTTTTGACCTTCATCAATTGTCTTTATAATGTCATTTATAACTAGGGTGGCTGCTGAGATGGTACTATGGCCGGATCTAAAACCAGATTGAAACGGGTTATTTATGGATAAGAAAGTGCGCAGTTGCTGATTTACCAATGATTCCAGCACTTTAGCTAAACAAGACAGTTTGGAGATTGGTCGATAATTATTTACCTCACTTGTATCACCCCCTTTGAACAGTGGCAGAACATGTGCAGATTTCCATACCTTGGGAATAGTCCCAGTAATAAGTGATAAATAAAAAATATTTGCTACCGGATTTACAATCCGTGGAGCAGCAAGTCGTAAAATACTAGGGTCTAATTGATCCTCCCCCATGGATTTCTTTACATTTATAGCAAATAATGCATTTAATATCTCATCTTCTGTAAATTTCCTAAAAGAGAAGAGAGCTCCAGTTTCTGAAAGGCAAGAAAAAGGCTGGCTACGATAATCAGTCTGTTCATTTAAAACAGCAGCATGGTTTAAATTCTCAAAAATATTTCCTGCCGCTATGAAATGATGATTAAAGACATCGCCCATTTCTTGTTTGTCAAAAATAGGACCATCATCAGAATAGATATATTGGGGCAAAGATGGGGCAGGACTATGTTTCAATGACTTCACTATTTTCCAAAATTCTGCAGGATTGCCTTCACTATCAGTTAATGAGGTAATATAATAATTAGACTTTGCTTTCCTTATTGAGACAGAACATCTATTTCTCAGCTGCCTAAAATACTGCCAATCAGATAGTGAATCTGTTTCTCTGGCTTGTTGCCATGCCTTATCCCTATTACGCAATACGTTAGATAAATCATTTGAAAACCAGGGGTTTGATCTGTTTTTGACCCTAAATCTCTTAAAAGGCGCATGCTTATTTAATATAGAATAAAAAGTTGTGGAAAAATAGTTAAGTGCTAACTCCGAATCAGGGATGTATGCACCACGATTGATGTCACTTAAGTGTAGATCATGCAAAAATGCCTGTTCACAGAATTTAAAAAAAATTCCTTTTAGTAATAAAACGGGATGGAGCTTTACTCGTTTTTTTTTATCCCTAATGCAGGCAACAGGGCAATGATCACCGCTAGAAAAATAGTTATGTGGTCTATTTGTTAGGATGACATCAATCAGTGTAGACTTTGTGGGGGTTTTTCTATTAGGTCGTGTGGGTTCAGAGATCATCTGTGTGAGATTCAGATCATTGCAAACAACCTTGAGATCATCTGAGGCTCTTGATAAGAAGTTAACAATGTGGGTATGTCTGTTAGGACGTTAACAGGAGGCTGGAGATTAATTTCCACAAGATTGTTCATGGAGACACCGCCAGGTCTAAAAATATGCCGCGACAGACGGCCCTTAACAGGGCTTCTAACAGCCAGTAACGGAGAATCAGTGATTGCCCGAGCCAAGGGTAAGTTATTGTGTGCGCCTTTAAAAACAGTCATTCTTGCTACAGGTGTTACAGAATCGTATCTATAATTAAAAACACCAGGACTCGGACTCACCACATGTCAGATGTCGATGTCCACTTGATTCAGCACCAGTTTAATGTTGTGGGCTAAAAGTTCTGTGCCTCGTCTGCTCAAGTGTCTAGCATCCTGGCCAAATAAGTATCGCCTATTCCAGAATGAAGTAAAATTGTCAGCAAACGAAATGATTAGGGTGCTGCAGTAGGATTTCAGCCAGATGTTGAGCTGACGAATCCTGCTAAAATTCATGTCTCCAAAGCGATGGAATGGGCCCGGAGATAATGCACTGCATGCCAGTATTAAAAAGTCTCAATAAGCTCCTTGAAGTCATCCTTTAATTTTGTGGACTGTTGGAGCTTAATGTAATTTGAACCAACATGCACGACTATCCTGGAAGCCGTGTCATGCACTCTCGCCATTTGTTCTATAGATGCATTTATATCTGCAACCAGAGCTCCGGGAAAACAGAAGGTCAAGATTTCTCACCATAGAGGATCCGACAATGAGGGTTGATGAGGGCACGCGACGGGGCTTTTCCCGATCATTCGGCCGAAGTGGAGGCCTACTCCTATTCCCACTCTGGCGCAGATCCTTTCCCCAGCCCGTGGCAGCCATAGTTGGAGCTGCGGGACCTCGATGCACTCTGGAAAGAGCAGCCGAGCCGCCTGGCCTTGAAGCAGCGGCATCGGAAGCGGCAGGCACCGCCGACCCGCGGGGCATTCCCGGTGCAGGCGGAGGGGGGCAGTGGGTGGTACACTCCGACTCGGAAAGCATCTGGTACCTGTTAGACAGGCTCAAGTCCTCCATACGCGGTTTTCGGGAGGCGCGTCTTCCCCTGCGCCTGCCGTTCAGGACTTCGGACCATGGCATGGAGATGATGGGCGTACTGCTGGGCGGCTTCTGACCCTCCGCCGCACACTCCGCCGGCACGATGGAGGGAAGACAGGGAGCGGAGGAATTAATGCCGGTGGCATCTACTGTCTGACAGGCCGCGACGAAAGATTCTAGCAGGATCTCATCCTCCCTGATAGAGTGCAGGTTAGTGATCCTCACTTCTAGCTGTGTTATTTTGCTCTTTAAAATATCACAGTGGCGGCATTGAGGCGGTAGCGATTGCATAATTGAAGACGGGAAAAAAATAAAATAATAATAAAAATTTTTTTAAAAAATTTAAAAAAAAAATTCAAACGAAAATCATTTTAAATGTCATGAACTAAAAGGTAAAAATAATTTGAAGAACTTAAAAACCGTGCATAAAATGTCCAAATAACCGGAAAATTATCCTTTAACACAAGGAACACTGATGAACGAAGGGTAAAACGAAGTGTGGCTGCAAGGCTTACGGGCCAATCACATGACGTGATTAGAATTATTTGCTGCACATGAGAGCAAGATTTGTACTGGTTGACATAAAATAGTCAAATATGACCAAAACAAATTTGGTAGACATTTGGTAACATTTTTGCATACAATACTACAATGTAAATTCTGACTTTTATCATGACATTTCCTGCTCTCTGTCTTACAGGAAGTAACTTTCATCTAGAGCATAGGTGTCAAACTCAAGGCCCGCGGGCCTATGTGGCCTGCGAGAACTTAATTATCTAACGCGGTGGAGTTTGCATGTTCTCCCCGTGTCAGCGTGGGATACCTCCCACAGTCCAAAAAACATGCAAGTTAGGTTAATTCGAGACTCTAAATTGCCCATAGGTATGAATGTGTAAGTGAATGGTGTGAGTGCTATAATTATAAAAATAAAAAAATAAAAAAATAAAAAAATAAAAAAATAAAAAAATAAATAAAAAAAATAAAAATTATCTAACGCGGAATCCGGCCCGCCACGTCATTTTATGTGACCCGCGACAACTTAATTATCTGACGCGTGTATCTACGTGGCTGGTTAACGGGGATTTACTTTTACGATATAACAGACAAACGCAGACGCGGACGCACACCCGCGGTACATACGTTAAATAAACCGTTAAATAAAGTTTGTATTAAAAAAAATAAAAAAAAAGGTGATTGCACACCCCCCCACCCCCCACCCCCCACCGTCAACAATTACAATCGAGGTCCGCGAAAATTCTTGATTGCACCCCGTCAACAATTACAATCGAGGTCCGCGAAAATCAACCGGCCCTTTGAGGGCAACCATAATATATAATAGATCCTAATCCATAATAATCCTCTTCCCTCTTCCCCCTTCTCCCCTCCATTTTTCCTCCTTCCCCGTGCGACCCAGCCTATTGTTCCCCAGCCCTTCCCCAGCCCCCTGTCTGACTGGCTATATGTATGGCTATATAAATGCAGTCCATTTACCATTTTTTGCATTAGGAGTAATGGAGGTCAAAATGACCTCATGGCGGTTCTAGGTATAAACACTTTTTCTCTCTCTCTTTTATCCAGAATCTCATAAGATGATGAATAACACACTTTTAGGAAGTCATTGACTGGAAGACAGGGTTTTTATTCAAACAGAATGACCTTGTGGCGGTTCTAGTGTTAAAAAATAAAAATTGGAACATTCAGGAAATTAAAATTGGAAAATTCAGGAACGTTTCAGCTCATTCTATAAATCAGATTTCAAGAAGTAGTCCATAGTTCCGAAGCCCATTCTACCTTCCATTTCGATTTTACTTCCCAAACCAGACTCCGCCCACGACTGACGTACTCACTTGAGTACTCTATTGGCTTTTCTGGGTAGTTCTGCACTCAACTGCTCTTCTTAAATATCTCGATGATGGCATGCCACGCTTTGTGGTTCACACGGCTTCATTCGCCACCGAGAATTACATTACTCTGTAAATTACATAGCTACTAAGTTTAACTAATTGAGTCATCAACGAATAAGGGGTAAGTTTTCTTTCTCCCCGTGCGTTTTGTTGAGCCGCTGCAAATCGGGTACTTGCCTTTCCTTTTTGTTAGCACAATATCGTAGTTCCGTAGCATGCAATTGTAGAGTTTAAAAACTTTGTTGGCAACTGGCCCAGAATTAAGTGGTCAGCAAGATTACAGTGAGTTAAAGATGTCATAAATAATGTTAGTTATTTTGTAGAACCCTGCAGGTTGTTCAGTCGGTCTAAATCTCAACAAAAAACGTTTTCAACATACAAAACGTTACTCACACATAAAAGCATTGTCTATAGGTAATTAATTAAAACCTACCAAATATAAGCCTTAAGTAGTTCACTGGTCTACTGAACAGGATTAATGTGCCGCTGCGGTGGTACAACGAGAAGGGTGTGCCTGGCTGCCTGCAATACCGGAGCAGGGACCGTCTCAGGGCCGGCCGGGACCGTCTGAGGAGGACCCTACAGTCCTGCGCATGCACAAGAGAAACAAAAAGATGGACGACAATCTGAACGTGAGTACAAAACTGAATGTGAATCAAGTTTTATTTGTTTAATGTTAAAAACAATTCTGGTGTCTTGAATACGACAGCAAAGTTAATGTTAGCTATCTAGTCGAAGTGTGAGTAGCTTACTAACGTTATGTATGTAACGTGAACTTTAGCGTTTAGCTAAATCGAATTTAACGTTAGCTTATGATAGTGTTGGCTAACGCTAATGTTCGATTCCAAGATAATCGAAGCATATTTAAAAGGCACTACAAACAATCATTGTTATAACGTTAGTTTACCGATAGCTTGCTGCAAAACGGGGGAAATGAACAGGCTTTCCAATTATATAAGATACAATGCTAATAACAGTGACAACAGAGATATGATCGACCAAACACAAATTTCCAAAAAAATTGAGTAGTTTAGAACAAGATAACAGCTATTATCCATCAATCATATCTAATCTTATCTATTTTATTAATTTGTTTGTTTATTTTAGGGCTTGCCACGCCAGATCTGTGGAAATGACTGCGGGATTTTTATGCTTATGGTAAGGTCTGTTTTTTTTTTTTTTGTAAGTATATGCAGGCTTATGTCAACATTGTAAATAAAATGCTTTGTTTTTCATCTTCTCTGTTCCAGTATACCCTTTGTATTATTACAAGTGCAGGGTTTGAATTCCTGGAGGTTAGTTTATTTATTAATTTTTTTAACCAAAGAAGCAATTGCCTACTTAAAATGTTGCTTATGTTGCAATACTGTTCATCTTGAAGAGAAAGGATTCATTATGAACTAAACATTTTTCTTGTCACTTTTCTTTCAGATGGACATGCCTTTGATTAGGAAGTGGTGGTGTCGTGCGCTCTATGAGCGTTTTGAAATATAAGGGTATGACAGCCCTAAACAATATGTGTATATTAATTTCTTAGAAAAAAGTTAAAAGGATTTATATCGTTTTTTTAAAGAGATGTAAGACCGGATGGCAGTCTCTGTTGAGAGTATTTATGTATGTCAATGGTGCACCAATGTATTAGCTTTTTTCTATGCAATACTATAGATTAATCTGTTGTTATTGTTTGAAAGGCATGGCCAGAGGTTTGCCTTCTGGACTGATGAGGCCAGCAGCTTGCTCCAGGGAACCCTTAAGCCAATATTCAGAGTGCCAAGACAGAGTGCCATCACTGAGGAAGTTCCAGTCCACATGCAGGCTGTAATTGACCGCACTGCAGAGGAAAAGAGACTGGTGGACTTCATTCTACAGTCACAGGAAGCTGAGCAACATTTGGTGGTACTTTGAGAATGTTCACATTTTCTCATCAGCGCAGACTAACTCACAGAAAAGATTCACCCAGGGCCTTTCTTAGGAATAGATATTACTAGAACAGACAAGATAATTTAACTATGCAGCTCATTTATTGTATCTTTATCTTTAATGTAACTGACATTTAATATCAGTTGGTCAATGACGAACAACTACCACGCAATACACTCAGAAATCCAATTCCCACAAAATAATTGTTTCTGTACCTTGGTTTGCCTATAGGGTGTACTCAACGGAAAGCCGAAGTGGTTTCATCAGAAGTCCTCTTCCCGGGTGCCTGTCTACCTCAACAGTGAGGAACAACAGAACACCCTTTTTGCCTATCTGAAGGCAGTACTGCATAGAACTCCAACACAACTGAGCTTCACGGATGAAGTGCAGTTAATCTGTGATGTTCTATTTCCAGAGGTATGCCTAACCATGTAATGTATTTGTGTGTATTCCTGCTCCTGCCCCTTTAAAGCCTATATAAACAACATGCCTACCATGGTGCTACTTGTGTACGGACCCGTGTATAATGGCTTGCTGTTCTGTATTGGTATAATGTTATATTTGAATTATATTGTTTAGAAATTAACCATTTTCTTTTTGTAGTCCATCATATATGCCCTGGCTGTACTTCAGAAGCTGTCCTTGCAGGAAGCTGAGCAGGTATTCCTCTCTGGTCCGGTTTATCATCACAGGTAAGAGTAGAGAATGTAATTTTATTTACACAATGCCATAAAATCTATCAACTATTTACTAATATTACTTAATACCTTAATAAAGAAGTAGACCATTAGCAAATGTTAACTAAATATGAGTTAACTGTTATTTAATGCTTATAACTGTAAAAAGCAATGTTAATGAATGTACCCTTTTTTATTTTATTTTATTTTAAGTGTTACCAATATTTATGTTAACCTAGCAGTGATTATGTTGTCCGTCTTTACTATTTCAGTGAAGTGGAGGAATATAACCGAGGGATATACCGGCAATTGAGGACAGAAGGGAGACTATTCAATTGGTAGGTAGTGCTGTTACCGACTCACAATCTGTGGTTTGAATATTGAAGGCTCAGGAAAAGTCAAATGTCAATAACATGTTATTTCTATTTTGTTTTCTATTGTATTATTGCATCTCTCTCGCTCTCTCAGAACAGGAAACCAGGCCCAACAGGCGGAATATACAGCGCTGGAGCCTCTCAAAATGGCCATGTACCCTGTGCAAATAAAAGTTATTTCTTTAAAATTTTGTGCACAAATTTGTTTACATTCACGCTACTAAGCATTTTCCTTCAATGAGATAAACCACCACCAGTCAGGGTGTGACCATTAATTACACTGACACAACTTTTGCTGGGGACAATAAAAGCCCACTCAAATATGTGTTTTTGTCACATGACACAATGCCACAGGTGTTGCAATTCTTGAGAAAGCATGCAATTGGCATGCTCAATGCTGGGAGCTTTTTACATTTTTTCAACAATTGACAAATTTCTTGTGTGAAATATTACTTCTCATTATATTTTCAACTTGGAAATCACTTCCATCTTATTTAAAAAGATGAACACACACGGGAGCTGTACTAGCTTAAAAGAATAGATGTTTCCGTTTTATTCTGGACACCGCCATTGGTGGCTGTGAGAAATCTGTGCCTTGGCATATTCTACAAGTCTCTGGAACTCTACTGGAGGGAAGCAACACCATTCTTCCAAAATAATGTTAAATTGGGTTGAGATCAAGTGGCTGCAAAGGCCATAGCATATGATTCCCATCATTTTCGTACTGTGAGCCACTGGATTTGCCTTGTAAAATAAATGCATTTTGGGGTAAAATTAGTTCTATGTTACATTACATTACAGGCATTTAGCAGACACTCTTATCCAGAGCGACTTACACAACTTCTTATTACATTTATCCATTCATACAGCCGGATATATACTGATGAAATTCAGGTTAAGTACCTTGCTCAAGGGTACAACAGCAGTGTCCTACCTGGGAATCAAACCTGCAAAAGTTCTAATCTAATGCAAAAATTATGAGGTCAAATTTTTTATACAGCTTTATTATTGACATGCAAGAACTGCGGTCCTGCCATGGTTGCACTGCAATTCAGTAGGTGAAATGAAAAACTAGGGTCATGAGACTGTCCCTGACACTGCACTGTTGCAGTCATCCAATTGGGTAGGTGGCGCTGTCGCGAAAAACTAGGGTCCTGAGACGGTCCCTGCTCCGGTATTGCAGGCACATACTATTGGGTACAACGGTAAGAGAGCGCTGACTTTCAGTCGGTGCAGTTATTACGCAAATCGGAGGCATTTGCGTAACCATAACGCCCTTGACTGACAAGAATGAGAACAGTTTTCCTATTACCGGTAGCCACGGCGCTACACCGGGGCAAGGGTGGGCTATAGCCCCATCACAAATCTGCTTAGCCCCGGTTTAGCTGCCCCATATTTTAATACAATTTGTATAATTATAATAAGAAATATATAAAAGTAAATCAACAATTCTAATCCCTTTCTGATATTCACCCTGGCTACGCGTGTGTAGCCTACACTTTGACATACGGGTGTCCGTGTGTGTAGGGAGCTCACGCAAATTACAAAATAACGTAAACTGATTTCTAACGTTAGCTAACCAGAAATGTTGTTATATATATTGAATATAAGTGTCATCAATGTAGTAAATTTTGATGTGGGCTGACGAATAAAAGAACGCTGGAGTGTTTAACAAGTGCTGTTTACTTCAACAGGCTAACGTTAAATGTAAAGTAAAACAAAAGTCATCAGTAGTAGGAGGCATAGTAGCATCATAGCTAGTATCGTAGTCATCTCTATGCGTTAATATTTACCAAAAATTGCTGTAAATATATTCTCTGCTGCTGTCTGTACCGCTGAAAACTATTCAAACAGGTTGACAGCGCAGATTGGTTTGGAACTATTGAGAGCTACATGAACCACGTGATCGCGTGGCGGTGAGATAAGTGTCGCAACTTTCTTTCCATCAGGCTCTGGTGCGTCTGGTGCAGACGCATCGCTGCAACATTCCACAGCGGCGAATGCGGCATATACGTACATATATTTATGTCTATACTACGCAATACTAGAACGAAAATTCTAACTTTTATTGTGAAATTTCCCGCTCTTAGCGGAGGTCACTTTCTTATGAGGTTTTCTGGCTAGCTTTAAATCCTCCGAGCTTCCATCCACTGTTCTACTGAACTGAACGGGATCATTCGCCGCCGAGAATTCCATTATTGTGTAATTTACATTGTTAACCGACTGCGTTTATTTAGTAATGGAGTCGTCAAAGAATAAGGGGTAAGTTTTTTTTTCTTCTCCCCGTTATTGTTATGCTTTAGCAGTTCTTTGTTTTGTTTAGCCGCTTCAAATCGGGTAGGCCACTTGCCTTTCGCTAATGTTAGCACAATTTAGCCGGCTGTATAAAGCGCACGTGTTTGTAAAATTAATTTCAGAGTTTGATAACTTCGTACTGGCCCAACATTACTCCTCAGGTGGTCAACAACAATGAGTTAAAGATGCCGTAAGTTAAATAATGTTAACGTTAGCTATTTTGTAGGACGCTTCAGGTTGTTTAGGTAGTCTAAATCTTTTTTTAAAGTTACTCACGCATAAAAAGCACTGTGTACAGTTGTTACGACCCGGTCTAGGGTCATATCGTAACAAAAGATTTGAGAGCGGGAAATGGAAAATGCGTGATACGATGAGCGAGCAACTCCGAGGCTGCATCCTATGCTATGGGGATGTGATAGCTGACATTTCTTTGCTAACAGCAGCCAATACGTGTATAAGCAGACGTACATGTATACGCGCATGTAAACGGACGTGTATAAGTACGTGTATATGTACGGACGTGTTTAAGTAGCCTACAGTAGATAGTGAGCAGAGACATTTGGGGAGTGGGGGATTCACTTCATTTTTTGGTCAAATTGCTTGTAGTTGCTGTTGTGGTTAATATTTTCTACGAACACTGTAACCTAGTTTAGGTTAGTGTTAACATTATTTGATTCATGGTATTTTGTAGGGGGTCTCGAGTGTGCTAGAATGGGGTATTGGTGTTGTTCGTTGACATTTGTTACCAATATTAATACATTTTGTGGGTCTAAAAACTTCATCACTCGGCCTGGCCTGGATGTGCACACTTAAATCATCTCATGGCAATGCCGTCACAATCATAGAGGGCAGGATTGTGTTATGATTATCTGTGGGTCTGTACTTGCACTAGACTAGTTTGATTGCCAGTTTTCGTCCAGCCTGTGAAGGTATTAGACAAGGCTACGTTACGATCACAAACCGTACTTGTATTATGCTCTTACTGAAAGGTGCCGCACATAATTTTGTTTTATGACCTACAATGACGATAAAAATGTTTTTCATATCAAATGAAATGTTTTTCATATCTTTCATTTTTAAATGTTCTGTTGGTGCATGGATTAGGGTTGCCAACTATCAGAAATTGAAATAAGGGACACCTTAGCGGCCCTCGCGGCACAGGCCAATTTTTAAACCTTTTTTTACACCTGCATTACTGCATTATTACTACACTTTAACATATAATATAGGCCTACTTGGTTGTAACAAGTCCTATCCATATACCAGACATGCATCTGTAATAAGCCCATGTACTAAGACACACAAACCTGAATTTGATCAGTTTTGTATTTTTGAGGAATACGTGGGAAACATTATCATTCAATAATTTATTTTGTCAGTGCAAAATAACAGTTCTTCAACACTATGTCGAACTTCAATTTAAAGTAAAATAACTACAGTTTCACAGTTTAAAGAACAATATAAAAACATATAAAGTATAAAAACATTTAACATTAGTAGTAGTGCAAACATCTTTGGCCTGTACTTATTTGAGAGAACTCAGTGCAAAACAGAAATGTTTACTTATTCTTCGGAATAAGTCATTAGTGCAAAAATCATCTTTTAACTGTAAACAAAAACACTTTTTTTTTTTTTTTACTTCAAAGGCCAATATTACCGTAATTTCTCATATAAATCGCTCTGTCATTCATTGAGTCCCCAAAATAAGGGACAAACTGCGTCCCTTATCAGTTCGTTAAGGGACGGGTCTTTTATTTTCCAAATAAGGGACGGTCCCTTATTTCAAGGGACGGTTGGCAACACTAGCATGGATTATAAAGTAGGCCTAATGCAACAGCGTTGTATTGTATTGCCTGTTCATGTGCAGCTGAGTGACCATAACGCATCATGTCTATTTTGAAAATGAAAGCACTTTAGTAAGTTTTTCTCACGATGTACTGTGGACAGTAAAATCTATTCTCAATAATTAGAAGTATCAATGGCGTAGAACCGACAGCAAGCACGCCAAAAGTAGTTACAAAAAATTACCAGCAGGTATCGCACTGTGTGACCCTCCTCATCAATAGGTTTGTACACTCAATGGCTGTGTCGCAAATTGCATACTCCCGTGCTCCGCACTACCGTACTGAGCTACGGACTCACATCGATGCGCGTGCTCGCTGTGCGTGCTCGGAACATGGAAGTATGTGATTTGGGACACGGCGAATGTCTCAAAACATAAATAGAAATGTGGATATGTTGACAGCTAGACGGTCCGTGTAATCAATTTGATTTCCTGATGTATGCATCTCAAATTGAAAATTGGATTCAATATTTCAATTTTCATTTTTTGAAATAATAGGTAAATGAACAATTCAAACTCGTTTTTCTTATTTTCTATTTACTGCTTGTCTTTTTAAAGTTGAAAATTGCATTATTGGCGTGGGTGGGAAAACCGGGGTAGTTTCTAATATCAACGATCAATGGATGATGTAGTGAAAAAATATATAGATTATACATTTTTATTTATCATTACAAACCACTGTAGGGCCTACCATATGAAACAATTGTGCTTTTCTATGTTAGGGTGTCTTAGAAAAAACAGATCAAGGCCCAAAAGCGCACACATCACACATCTGTGGCCTTAGTCAAGGACACACACGCAGGAAAATTGATCCATTTACACTTTTTAGTTGATAGCTTTGTTCGAGGCATCGAGGCAAGAGGAGACGTACTCTCTCAGCATTCCAGAGAAGCTAG
The DNA here is from genome assembly GCA_022702515.1 of Ilyophis sp. 1 JC-2022. Lineage (NCBI taxonomy): Eukaryota > Metazoa > Chordata > Actinopteri > Anguilliformes > Synaphobranchidae > Ilyophis > Ilyophis sp. 1 JC-2022. The sequence continues at coordinate 99,072,058 of CM040405.1, forward strand.
CCTGGGTGCACTGGTCTGAAAAAAACAATAGCAGTGGCAGGCAGTGTGGGGGCCTGATTGCAAAATAGCTGTATTCGCATATACGCCCTCACAATCAAGGACACACACACACACACACACACACACACACACACACACACAGGCAACCAGATGAACACGCACCTCTTTTGATTCTAGCCCGTCTGAAAAGATAACAAAGTTACTCCCTAACATTCCTTGGGGCCTGCTTGTTAAAACGTCTAGCACCCTAGCCTTGGAAATGTGTGTGTGTGTGTGTGTGTGTGTGTGTGTGTGTGTGTGTGTGTGTGTGTGTGTGTGTGTGTGCGCGCAGTTTGAGAACTAATAGAGTTGATTAAATCCAAAGAAAACATTTTTCTTCCTTCTTACAAACATTAGTATTAAGGTTTATATTATTACAAAAGAATCATATTATAGAGACAATGTTAACTTGCATTCCACAATGCACCCACACATAAACTGAAGAAATAAGATTAGGAAGATCTTACAGTTAGTAGCATCTAACCCATTTATTATGTATTGAACTACTATGGTCAAACCATGGCCAGGGCATTTCTGATATAATTAAATCAATTAAATCAATATAAATAAGGGTCATATGTAATGCTTAATTAATACCAGCAGAGGCCGATGTTGAGCATGAAAAATATCTCCCAGGGGGGTGGAGCCCAACTTTTTGGCCCACACTGGGTGGGGTTATCTGAACTTTCATGGCTGCTGCTGCTGTTATGTTTTGTTTCTGTCATTAACGGACCTGTTTAACGTCTCGTGGGAATGCATGCGATTGACGGACTTAGACTGGACCGGGTGATTGATAGTGTTTTTTAATTACGTGTGCTAGCCGATCAGCCTGGTTATGTATATTCACGCATATCTTTTTACAATAAAGTTATATCAGACTCTGGAATGTAGTGTCTATTTGGAATAAAGTGTGAATTACGTGCAGTGGAATGGGCCTGACCCATCCCGACAGGGCGGTGAAAGGATTGTTTTATTTAATTATACTACAACGGACTCAGCCATGACGTATGGGAGCGATAACGTCACCACAAAGTGCAGAATAAGTGCCAAAAATAAGACTACTGAGAGGAGCATATATCTTACTCGAAGCTGGCAAATGATCTAGCAACTGATAAGCTGACGGTGGTAAATGAGAAGCCGTCTATTGATCTGCCTATAGCCCACTGGATTTGCAACTGGTCTGGCTGGTCACTTGCATACCTAGCCTGGCAACCCACTGGATTGGCAATTATTTGATTATTTTTACTGAATTAGGCAAATTTATCATCTCTGTTGCATTTGCAGTTTGAGTCTGCAGCTATCCACGAGGCAGCAGTCGTTCAATTCAAGCGAAGGACTTACGAAATCAGTTAACCTCATTAACTTTGGCCCACCAGAAGCAATTTTCACCAATTTTCTAGGCTAACGTTACTTGTCTTATTTAGCCTGTAAGTGTCATATCTCAAAAACGATTTACTGCAGCACATGTTTTAAAGTTTGAATTGAAGAAGAGGCCTATAGCCTACCATTCAGACATTTGCAACAGAATAAATTTGTCAGAATCGTCACAGAAGCCTATATATAGCCTAGGCTGCGTAATACGTAGCCTAATGTTTATGGAAGGCCAAAGCAATATGTCTTTACACGTCATGTGTAAAGACGTAATTTTGTGTACAGAGGGATTCCAGAAGCATGCATTTTATCAACAGAATCTTCAGCTTCTGTTAAATATCTCAGCAACCATTTCGCATGGAGACTTAAGGCATCTGTTATTTTTTACAATTATTTTTAAAGTGGATATTCACACAAATACACTTCCAAACTGTAGATGCTCATATATCAGCTCAGCAGCTTATACATCATTGATAATGATGATGGGGCGGCAGTGTGGTATAATGGTTAAGGAACTGGGTTTGTAACCGAAAGGTTGCAGGTTCGATTCCCAGGTCGGACACTGCCGTTGTACCCTTGAGCAAGGTACTTCACCTGCATTGCTTCAGTATATATCCAGCTGTATCAATGGATACTATGTATAAATGCAAAATAAATTATGTGTAAGTCGCTCTTGATAAGAGCGTCTGCTAAAGGCCTATAATGTAATGATAATTTGTTTACTAATCATTTTCCTGGTTATTCATCATTATGATTACGATGAGTTTTAATTTTGAAAAGAGTCGAGTTTATCATTGGTTGAATGAAATTGAAAGATGTCTGCTGTTTAACAAAGGAGGCTTTGTATATATTTTTTAAAAAGGCAGTATTCTATTGCAGTTAATTATCTTTAATTAAATAATTAAATCAGATTATATATGACGGGTCACATATATACAATATTGTGCTGTTCATTTTAATGCATAAATAAAACGTGCATGCACTGCAGATAAGCAGATACTCATACATGGCATTATATAATCACATAAGATCATAAAAACTACTGTGTTGTTATCTGTACAGAAAATTGCGAACCAGAACTACTATTTTACTCTCCCAAATGCGATACAGAAGAAAGGGCAGCAGCATGTAGCAACTGAAATTATTTGGCAATCATGTGTGTAATTGGTTGACTTGCTGGTGTCATTATTTTCTTGTTGAACACTTCAAATGAAAGCCTACTCGTCCTTAATTATATACTTTTGCCTTTTGGTTTTTATTTATTTACAAACGTCTGTGTCCTTTTTAAGGGGATTTTATAAAAGGATTAGGCATAATTATTCTGGCATATACAATGTTTATAATGAGTCTGTTATTTAATCATTATTTGCAACAAATGTACCGTTTCAAATAAATCAAGTGTTTAAAAAAATCTATAGCCTATGGATCAATCAATACAGACATAGACCAACAAGGTCTCTCGCGGCGGAATGCGCTGTGGAAAGGGCGACCGTTCCGCTTACCGCTGCTCGTGGAACTCTACCTTGCATTGTGAAGCCAGGACTCAGCTTCAAATAGAAATAGTGGTCTGCCATTTCTCACAAACTTCGATAGTCAACTGTAAAGTTGGGTGAATTGTTTTGTTGAGCCTATTTGGAATGGAAAAATAGCCTACCACAAAGAAAACGATTTACCAAATAAGTCAAACCAAATACAGAAGAGCCATAGGCCTAAGTAAAAAAAAAAAAAAAAAAAAAAAAAAAAAAATAATATATATATAATTACTTTTTTACGTCTTTTAAATGAATCAAGCTCTGCAAGTTCTTAAACATCAATGACACCTGTAAACATGGCATGATCTTAGGCTACTTCTGTGTTACACATTTATTAAATTATTTAAACCGATGCAATTGTATCTGATTATTCATGGATGGGACATGGGAAACACCCCCTCAAGCAGAGCAAATGATACTGTATATTCATTTTAAAAATGTTAGAACCCTCCTATATGATAATATATGGTTCTAGGTATAACCAGGTTCTGGAGGGTTCTAGGTAGAATCATCCTCTATTATTATAGAGGATTCTAGGTAGAACCTTTCCAGAGGGTTCTCCCACCCGGACAAGGAAAGAACATTGTACACATATCATGTCTATAAATACTTAATATTTAATTATAAGTTTATACAGTTTAAAGCATTTTTATCATGAAAAAACCTGGCTCAGACAAATGAACAGCTCCATGGTGGAAACATTGTGATCAGCCAGAAGTGTGTGTGTGTGTGTGTGTGTGTGTGTGTGTGTGTGTGTGTGTGTGTGTGTGTGTGTGTGTGTGTGTGTGTTGTAGCTGATCGTGTCTGGAGGTCAGCACAAGAAATAGTTATAATGACTGTCATGTGTGTGTGTTTCATTTGTATATATACAGTGCCTTCGGAAAGTATTCAGACCCCTACACTTTTTCCACATTTTGTTGTGTAATCGACTTAATTTAAAATTGATTCAATTCATATTTTTTGCCATCAATCTACACACAATACCCCATAATGACAAAAACACATTTTTAGACGTATCTCATTTACATAAGTATTCAGCCCGTTTGCTGTGAAGCCTTAAAATAAGCTCAGAGGCATCCAATTTCCCTGAGAGATCACGCTAAAGCTTAAATGGAGTCCGCCTGTGTTCAACTGTAGTGATTCTGATTATTTTAGAATAAAAACAGCCGTTCCTGAGTTAGTCATCATCAATTTAAAAAAAAAAAACTTTAAAAAAATGGATTCAGGAGATTGAGATGGCCAGTTGAGAACATTGATTTTGTTGTCAGTAACCATTTCTTTGTTGATTTGGATGTATTTTGTGGATCATTGCCGTGCTGGAAGGTCCATTTTTATCCAACCCTGTCTTGGTAAAGCACTGCTGTTCATGATGCCATCATCTATCTTAACTTTGAGGAGTAGGTTTTTTGAGAGTTCTAGTTCCAATTCATAGTGTTCTATTCTGGAATAGTCAATTTTGCATTGATAACCCTTTATCATTAATTAGAATTAATTGGTATTCTAGAATGCATTTTAGAATGATCACACGTGACCGTCCTCCTCAAAGGGTTAAATACCTTCCTCTCCTCGCATCCTCTCCTGCATGTGATCTCACATGTGAGACTGTACTCCTCAAAAGGGTTAAAAGGTCCTCCAGGACCTGAAGACGCAAAATAAATCCCCCCCACCAGCCATATGTCAGTTTAGGGATGGGGTCCATTTCAACATCAGTTTCACCCCATTGGTGTGACTGGGGTGGAACTGATGTTGAAATAGACCCCATGCGTAGACTGAAATATGGCTGGTGGTCTTTTTTGGGGGAGATTTATTTATCATGGAATTGCAAGTGCTACTTTGTTCCAATTAAAATATGGACTATTTCTGCTGACATTTCATTCTTCACTGTGTAAATCTTTTTAGAAGTTCAGACTTAACCAGTGGCTATACTATGAAGCTGGGTTACTGATTAATTCAACACTGGGTAAAACCCAGAACACCTATTTTTACTGGTCCATATTTGAAGAGGTTCTAGGTGCATTAAGTCAGGCTTACCCAATTAGCCAACTTCATAGTATACCCCCCTGGGGGCTATTTCACGAAACTGGCTGAGTAAGCCCTTAAGTCCATGTTCCAGGTTTTACTCAGTGCAGAAGTCAAGCTTACTCAGGTAGCCAGCTTTGTGAAAGAACCCACTGATTGGTCAGTCGGACAGTATTGTGTACAACTGTACGACACAAATGTTATTAATGTGAGATTAAATAAAATAAAAAATTCAAGTAATCTGTTATATTTTATTTATATGGCAAAGTAATTTATTTGACAGTTTCTAAAAAAGGATTGTTCACCCATATCACAATAAAACATCAGTTTTCAATGGGGAAAGTCAGTTTCGATATCTGTATCGCAATAATAATGGTGGATTTAAACACAGCGAATCGATGCGGTTAGAAAGATGGACAAACTGGACTTTTAAAGCAACGTTTCCGTGAGCATTAAAAATTGAATTTTAAGAATTGCAAACCATGGTCCGTAGAGTTCATTAATAATCTCATTCAATACACCGTACCACTGGATATCTAGCTAAAGATAGAACACACTTGCATAAATGGCAATCTCGCTACACTAAAGATCATTATTTCAGTTTGCTAGCAAGCCTTGCATTAAACGTTTGGCATTAAAAGTTAGCTAACGTTAGCCTCTTGCTAGCTAATACAAACAAATTAAAATATGGCCTCTTAATTAATCTTGAAATCACAGACAAAATAGTGTCCTCTTCCACTACATATATTGCTTTGGCCTTCCATAGCCAAACTACACGTTTTGGCCCAAACAGCGTTCCATAGTAAACGGACGTGTATATGTACGGACGTGTATAAGTAGCCTACAGTAGAAAGTGAGCAGAGTGGGGCATTCACTTCATTTATAGTCAAATTGCTTGTAGTTGCTGTTGTGGTTAATATTTTCTATGAACTGTGTAACCTAGTTTAGGTTATGTAGTGTTAAAATTATTTGATTTATGGTATTTTGTAGGGGCCCTTGAGTGTGCTAGAATGGGGTATTAGTGTTGTTCGTTGACATTTGTTACCTCTATTAAGACATTTTGTGGGTCTAGAAACTTCATCACTCAGCCTGGCCTGGATGTGCAAACTTAAGTCATCTCATGGCAATGCCGTTACAATCATAGAGGGCAGGATTGTATTATGAATATCTGTGGGTCTGTACTTGCACTAGACTAGTTCAATAGCCAGTTTTCGTCCAGCCTGTGAAGGTATAAGCAAAGACAGACATATTAAACAAGTGTAACAACCTACTCCCGCTACGTGTCACAATCTACCCGGCCTGCTCGCTTTTGTTTTGCCAGATTAGCTAGCTTGACCCAACAACATAAGACAGTCAATACTAATATCTACTGATAATCCACATGTTCTAGTTTTAAAATTACCGTAAATTCCGGACTATAAGCCGCTACTTTTTTCACACGCTTTGAACCCTGCGGCCTATACAACGATGCGGCTAATGTATAGATTTTTACGGGCTAACGGCCTCCAGGGGGGCGCTCTAGCAGGAAGCGCAAGAGCGAGACAGACTGGTGAAAGAGATAATGCGCCGAGGAAGACGCTAGTTTGATTGTGTTTTGAACAGCCGTTTTGCGCATCATGCAGACTTGCCCAGGTGCGGTAATTGTTTTGCCCTGTAGCCAAGCTTGATGTTAGAATAGACCTTGTCCAGAGTGTTATCTCCCCTAGTAGCACATTTAACATGCTGGTGGAATTTAGGGAGTGCTGCTTTCAAGTCCGCATGATTAAAGTCCCCCGCTACGATGTGCACAGCGTCAGGATATTTGCTCAGCTGTCTGCTAATGCTGCCATGTAAATGTCCGATAGCCAAGTTAGCATTAGCCCCCGGTGGAATGTAAACAACATGATGACAGAAAACTCTCTAGGGAGATAAAACGGCCTGCATTTGACAGTCACATACTCCAGATTCGGGCAGCAGTGACTGTCTACTGTCACTGTATTTGTACACCAGTTGTTATTAACGTACATACAGAGCCCCCCTCCCTTGCTTTTACCGGAGTTCTCCGTTCTGTCATGACGCTGTGCGGTATAGCCTTCTAGCTCGATAGCAGAGTCCGGTATGAGTGGGTGAAGCCAAGTCTCCGTAATCAACAGGATGCAGCAATCCTTCACGGTCTTATTAGCAGATGTTTGCAGCTTAAATTCATCCATCTTGTTAGCGAGGGATCTGGCGTTTGTGAGATACAAGCTGGGAAGCGGTGGTTTGAGCGGCTGCTTCCGTAGCCTGGCTAGCGTACCAGCCCGGCAGCCTCGCTTCTGCTTTCTCTCTCTACGCCGCCTTTTCCTCCTCCCAGCGGGGATGGTAAACCATGAGGAGCCGGGGCTCCTTGCGATATCTGCGGTTATGTTATGTAAGCGGTGAAACTCGGCTGTAACACTCTGCTCGTAGCAAACTCCTATCCTAAGGAGATCCTGCCGGGTATGAGTGTCACACAAGGTACACACATAGCCATACTAAGCACCGACCGGGAGAGCACTGAGCGCCGCCATTTAATAATCTGGTTTAATAATCAGACGAGACGATGTATCATCTTTCTGTGTACGTAAATATCTCATGTTACAACGTGGACACCTGCGGCTTATAGACCAGTGCGGCCTATATATGTAAAAAAATAAAAATTCTTCTAAATTTCGTTGGTGCGGCTTTTATTCAGGTGCGCTCAATAGTCCGGAATTTACGGTATATATGTTATGATTTGTTCACAGCTAACAAATGACAGTAGCTGAAAAATACGTGTGACGTAAAAAAAAAAAAAAATTCTTGAATTTAACATTCGGTGAAAAGGCACTAAAATGATACAAAGTCTTTTGAAATCCGAAGGTGAAAGAAGGTGTGTATGAAGTTGTGCAACGTGATTGGCTAGCTTGTTTCTGATTGGGCGAAAACATAGCGTAAATCTATCTCGTGTCACAACCTACCCAGATATTCCCTACACACTGAACAAACGAGGAGGGTAGGCGAGAGTCGATGTCGAATTAGACGGAATAAGGTCGAGATCAATTCTGCACGGCAAACAAACAATAAGGGCGAGGCAATGATCGGAGTCAAAGTCAAACGGAACAGCCTCGCAGCCACCAATTGCTGCTCCCTCAAGGCACCAGCCATACTGTTTTCATTTGCATTTTGTCCTCTACCTAGTGAGTGGCACATAAATCTTTAATAATTCCCCAATACATTCTGACTATTCAGCCTTTGTTATTTATGATGTCATCTTCTTGAGTTATGTTATTTAAGTGAGGCCAATGTCATTTGTTACAAACAGCTTATAATTTGCATTGATGTTGATAACATAACATAGTGACGAGAACAGGACATTTAGACGAACGATGCTCGCCATTTTTCTACCACTAAAGCAGTGATCCCCAAGCCTGTTCCTGGAGATCTCCCATCCTGTAAATTATCATTTCAAGCCTTATTTGGCACACCTGAATCTACTAATTGGCAGATTAAGGAGAGCTCGAGCTGTTGAATGACGTGTGCTTTGTTAGGGTTGGAATGAACACCTACAGGATGTTCGATCTCCAGGAAAAAGGTTGGGGACCACTGCACCAAAGGATACATACATCTCACCGTTTTCCGACAAACGAAATTCTCTACTGCACGATATTAAGCCTGGTCTTGAAAAATCCCAGAGTTTCTGCCTCTATTTTTGACCTGGGAAGATATTCCACACAGTGACTACTCTCTGTGTGAAGAAATGCTTCCTTCCATGTGGAATTGAGCTTTTGCTCATTTTCATCCATGCCCTCTCATTCTACTGACTGAACCCAACCTGAAGAATCTCTTTAATCCCTTTTATGAATGTAAAAGCCTCAATCAAATCTCCCTGAAATGTCCTTTTCCTAAGCTGGAATAGATAAATTTATAATTTTGTTTCCTTTTCCATAATTTGTCTTTCATACCAGGAAAAATTTAGTCGCCCTTATTCGAACATTCAAACTTTCAAAGGCTGTATGTAGAGCTTCCCCGTTATTGATTTTTTCCTTACCACACAAATAAGCGAAGTTATTTAAACCGCCGCGGTAACGGCCATAAAAAATGTTTTGAAACCTCAGATGTTATAAAATCATTGGTTCTTAAATAAACTTTTCAAATGTGTTTATTTCTGTCGTAGTCTATTCTTTATAGCCTATCTAGTCTAAATGTCTATCTTTATTCCAGTGTTGTCATTAAGAGGCCGACTTTGCAGTAGGAATATTGGTTGGCATTCGGCAGGCATGTCATTCGGCAAGCATGCATTCGTTATTGAAACACAAACAACATGGGATAGGCTACTGAACACTGTTTATTGACAGTAACACGCTTGCGAGAACAAAGAACAAATTGTTCTTGAATCTAAATGTGCAAATCACAACAGAAACAGTCGATAGGCCATTACACATTTATTAAGGCTTTGCACTGCAAAGTTAAGAATTAAATACTAATTCTTAAGCGCACGTAAAACAATTATTATTATAATTAAGTAATAAAAGGCCTAATAAATTAAAGGCCACGTTTCCGCTTTAGTTTAGCCTACTCTCTCCCCCGCTCTCTCGAAAGGCCTTTGAAGTGACTCCTCTTATTGCGACTTGGTATTCCTAGCAAGAAAAACCAACATATTAGCCCTGTCGGGTTTGAGAGATGCCCTCAATGGAGTGACGATATTCCCCGCTGCACTGAACACCCGCTCAGATGCAGTGGTGGTGGCGCATATTGCCATGTATTTTCTGGCAACCTCTGCAAGTAGCGGGTATGTGGACTGGTTGTCGCGCCACCATGCAAGAGGATCTGAATGTGAGTCTGAATTAAAATAAACTGAAAAAAAACCCAGCGGTGAAGCGGTGATCAGCTTGACTCTGCGTGGCGTGGGCGTGACGTGATTGCGTTATCGCGGTAATGTGCGAACCGCGGCAGCTCTAGCTGTATATCTTTCTTGTAGTACGGTACCCAGAAGTGCACGCTGTACTCTAATGTGTGGTCTGACAAAGGTATTTATACTCAATACTTTTGCCTTTATATCCCAGCATCCTGTTGCCTTTTTGCAATTCTGTATGATTCCGTGTTTTCATTGCAATTCCATTTTCATTTGTGAATTCCGTGAAATCCTCCACAATTCCGTGAAAACGGAATCCATAGGGCTCTAAGAGTGTAAAGAATGTGTCAGCTGCTGCAGTAGGACCTGTTTGATTAAGCCTAAAAAAGCCTAAATCCCTTTCCCTGTTTCCTTCCAGGAGCTGCACTGTACACCTTTGAGGAGCAGTATGATGCAGGCAGGATTCTGTCTGGGATAGGACTCTGAGACAACATAACCAGAGCTCACTGAGCAGCACAGGATCAGACAGAAAGAAGAGGAACTCAGTAGACTGGGGTCTGTCCACATGGCAGAGTCAGAGAAAGAGTGTGCTACACCAGGACTTGACACACTGGAGCCAGAGTGTGTGACAGCACACAGCGGGGTCAGTGATTTATACCACACAGGCACATCACTGATTAAGATACAATCTGATCCGGGCTCCACCCACACTGGGGATCTTAAGACAGAGAGCCTAGACTTTACAGAGCTGGGATATGTAACCCGTCTGCATCCAGACCAAATCAAAAGAGAGGCTGATGATGGGGGATATCTTAAGGCAGAACACATCAGTGATTTTCCGGATTTTATGGGTTTTATTATTAAACCTGATCAACTGAAATGTGAATCCAGTGAAAGTTTAGTGAGTGATCTCATGAATACTGAGATGAATGGAGCTGATGTTGATCACAAAGACCAGACTGTACCAGGGCAATGTGCAGAAGAACCAAATGCAAACTGTAAAAAAGAAGACGTTCATGATCTGCCGACCCAATGTGGGGATGTAAATCATCACTGTGACATAAACAATGAGAATACAGGGGAAAAGCATACAGGTGAAAAACCCAACAAATGTATTCATTGTGGGAAGTGCTTTTCCCACAAATATTCTTTAAATAAACACCTGAGAATTCATACAGGTGAAAAACCCTACAAGTGTACACAGTGTCAAAAGTGTTTTGATTATAAATATCCCTTAGATAATCACATTAGAATGCATACAGGGGAAAAACCCTACAAATGTATTCATTGTGGAAAGTGGTTTTCCCAAAAATCTTCTTTAAATAAACACCTGAGAATTCATACAGGTGAAAAACCCTACAAATGTATTCATTGTGGGATGTGCTTTTCCCAAATATCTTCTTTAAATAACCACCTGAGAATGCATACAGGTGAAGAACCCTACAAGTGTACACAGTGTCAAAAGGGTTTTTGTACAAAATCTTCTTTAAATAAACACCTGAGAATGCATACAGGGGAAAAACCCTACAAATGTACTCATTGTGGGAAGTGCTTTTCCCGAAAATTTAATTTAAATCAACACCTGAGAATTCATACAGGTGAAAAGCCCAACAAATGTATTCATTGTGGGATGTGCTTTTCCCAAATATCTTCTTTAAATAACCACCTGAGAATGCATACAGGTGAAGAACCCTACAAGTGTACACAGTGTCAAAAGTGTTTTTGTACAAAATATTTTTTAAATAAACACCTGAGAATTCATACAGGTGAAAAACCCTACAAGTGTACACAGTGTCAAAAGTGTTTTGATTATAAATCTCCCTTAGATAATCACATTAGAATGCATACAGGGGAAAAACCCTACAAATGTATTCATTGTGGGAAGTGGTTTTCCCAAACATCTTCTTTAAATAAACACCTGATAATTCATACAGGGGAAAAACCCTATAAATGTATTAATTGTGGGAAGTGCTTTCCCCACAAATATTCTTTAAATAAACACCTGAGAATTCATACAGGGGAAAATCCCTACAAGTGTACAAAGTGAGAGATGTGTTTTGATTATAAATCTAAGTTAGATGAGCACATTAGAATGCATACAGGTGTAAAACCCTACAAGTGTATTCATTGTGGGATGTGGTTTTCCCAAACATCTTCTTTAAATAAACACCTGAGAATTCATACAGGGGAAAAACCCTACAAATGTATTCATTGTGGGAAGTGGTTTTCCCAAACATCGTCTTTAAATAAACACCTGAGAATTCATACAGGTGAAAAACCCTACAAATGTATTCATTGTGGGATGTGCTTTTCCCAAATATCTTCTTTAAATAACCACCTGAGAATTCATACTGGTCAAAAAGTCATACATGTGTACACGGTGTGAGAAGTGCTTCTCCACAATATTGAATTTAAATCGCCATGAGATGATTCATACAGCTTAGCCCTACAAGGGTACTCGGTCTGGGAAAGCTATCCTTAACAAAGTATAATTAAAATATCCAGCATCATGTTCATACGGACAAAAAGCCCTTAGTTGTATTCAGTGTGAGAAGTGTTTTAATACAATATATTTTTTCGATGTACACCTTAGAATTTCTAATGGTGAAAATCCCTACGTTTCCTCAGTGTGGAAAGTGTTTCTCTCGACTATTTAATTTAAATCCCCACCAGATAATTCATACAGGTGAAAGGCTTATAAATGTATAGTGTCAGAAGTGTTTTACTTCAAAATCTGCTTGAGATTTCCACTTTGAGAAATCATACAGGTGAAAAGCCCTAGAGGTCTACATGGTATGGGAAAAGCTTTTTGATGAAATATGCTCTAAATCACCTCCTGAGCATTTATACAGGAGTCTTTAAAAACATTTTTTAATTTTAATTACTACAAGAGAATTCATGCAGGTGAAGAGCTTGACAAATGTACTCATTGTGTGGGAACTGTTTCAAATTTTGATTGAATGCCTGAGCATTCCTCTTTCATAAATGGTTACAGCAGTCAGCAAGCTAAACCACCTAGCTAGCTGGAGATACCTAATTGGATATCTGTAGCAGTACTGTGTAGATAGCTATCTAGCTTCTTGTCTGATGTTTGAACACTTAACCCAGTATGTGTGTCGTAACTGCACAATTAGAAAAAAAAATATTTCACTTGTATGGGGTGTGAATAATTTTCAACATTTTAAAATTGTCTGAACATATACGTTTTTATTTTTTTATATTTCATATACAGTGCCCTCCACTATTATTGGCACCCCTGATAAAGATGAGCAAAAAGGGTTATAACAAATTCACCATTTGGTAAATTCGCTTAATCTCACAAAATCCAACCTTTAATCAAATAAATTTATTATGAGAAAAAAAAATCCCTCATCAAGAAATAATTATTTTTAACAAAACCATGTGTGCCACAATTATTGGCACCCCTGCATTTATATATAGAATAAAGTAATAATTTTTAATATTTGGTCGCATATCTTTTGCATGCCATGACTTCCTGATGTCTTTGACCCAACAACATGAAAAGACTCTTGATATTTTCTGGTACTCTTACAAGCAATACTATGTCTCTGCATTTGAATGGATCGGTATGGGAATTGGGGGGTGGGACTAGATTTAGCTGTAAATTATGCTGGAAGAGTATTGAATACATGGTTGGTAAAATGGCAGTAAGTCATCAATGGTCTGAGGTATCAAACGAGCCTCAAACCATCACTCTGCTGCCAGATATGCAGTAGATATGGATGGATCACTTTAAGGGTTGTTTCTCCTGACAAATTTTACTTGGAGCCATTTAGCCAACCATGTGTTCCATACTGTTCCAGCATAATTTACAGCTAAATCTACTCTCTCCAAATGCAGAGACGTTATAGTATCGCTTGTAAGAGTACCAGAAAATATCAAGTCTTTTTGGGTCACAAACATCAGGAAGTCATGGCATGCAAGGATATGTTACCAAATATTTAAAATGATTACATTATTATATATATATAAATGCAGGGGTGTCAATAATTGTGGCACACATGGTTTTGTTAAAAATAATTGTCTTAATGAGGGAATTTGTTTTCTCATAATAAATTTACTTCGATAAAAGGTTGGATTTTTCTGTTTTGTTTTAGCGTGAGATTAAGGAAATTCACCAAATGGTGAATTTGTCATAACCCTTTTTGCTCATCTTTACGAGGGGTGCCAATAATAGTGGAGGGCACTGTATATCTCTATTAAATAAAATAAATAACAGTAACAAATGTGTAAACTATGGTGTACTTGTGGTATTTTACCATGCAAAAATTATAATGTAAATGGCAGCAATGCCATTGGATTACATTTATCACCCTTGTGCCACAAAAACTTGAAAATGAAGTGTTAAAGGGTGAATTGAATTGTCATTTCTTTTTTGTCATGGATCATGCAATTACAATAAAAAAACTGCTATTTCAAATGTTTCATTTTTATTTAAATTATGACTGGGTTATGTCGTAGAAGTTGAGAAATTAACTTTAAAATGAAAACGTGTTAATTATGTTTTTGGTCACATTGAATGAAAATTAAATTTTCGTTTGAATTCGGACCAGATAATGCTTCCATGCAAGCTAGGCCAGAGAATAAGGTTTACAGTTTATTTGCCAGCGTTTTCTATAAAAATAAAAGTGTTGTGTTTCTGTTTCAAACATGAGAATTCTGATGACAGCTGATACTTCAGGACTTTTGAATTCTCAGCACATCTACTTTGTCTAACTAGAAGTGGGGTGAAATTGGTTTCTCATAATGTCTACTCTTCGAGCAAAATTTGTGATGCCTAATATGCAAATAAGGGTGGATGTAGTTAAACCATGTTATAATCGTGCAGCATTGTATGTGCAGATAACAATTTTTGCATTCAATACTAAAACGTAAATTTGAACTTTTATTGTGAAATTTCCCGCTGTCACGCTTACCGGAAATATTTTTTTTATTGTGGCTTTTCTGGGTAGCTTTGCACGCCTCGAGCTTCCATAAACTGTGAAATCTATAATACGTTTTATGGTTCGCACGGCTTCAGCACACACACGGGATCATTCCCCGCCGAGAATTACATTACTGTGTAATTTACATAGTTAAGCAAACGACTGAGTTGAAATACCTAATTGAGTCAACGAATACGAGGTAAGTGTTTTTTTCATTTTTCCTCCCCGTAATGTTTGTGACAGTAGGTAAAGCGCACGTGATTGTATAATTAATTCGAAAACTTCATACTGGCCCTACATTACTCATCAATTAGATGGTCAATAAGATAAGGTAAAACATGTCGGAACTAATGTTTGCTACCTTGTCGGACATTACAGGTTGTTCAGTAGGTCTAAATCGCACCAAAAATGTTTTCGAAGAAACGAAGTTACTCACGAATACAAAACACTGTATATAAGTCAATTAAAACTTGCAAAATCTACACCTTCTGTTAAAAGTATTGATGTAAAAATGAGGCCAAGTTACAACAAACAATATTGGATATCTTTGCCCACACAAATAATACGAGCTCCATTAGAAAGAAATGTTACGTGTTTCCTAAATTATTTAATGTACAAACTCCAATTACAAAAAAGTTAGGACTGTGTAAAATGCACATAAAAGCAGTGATTTGTAAATTGTCTTTTGCATATATTTAATTGAAAACAGTACAAAGAAAAGATATTTAATGTTTTATCAACTTTATAGATTTTTGTAAATATATGCTAGTTCCGAATTTGATGCCTGCAACACCTTCAAAAAAAGTTGGGACGGGCAAAAAAAGACTGGGAAGTAAAAAAAAACACCTGTTTGGAACATTCCACTGGTAAACAGGTGATGCTACCATGACTGGGTATAAAAGGATCTCAAAAAATCTTAATTCAGGTACTTTTATAAGCGATAATATAACCTCTCTTCTCGTGGTAAACTATTGTAGCCTAACTATAGCATTACATACTTAATAAACAGGGTGTTGCTGAAAAAGTGAATGCATGATCAGTCAACCTACCATGTATAAATAAGGGTTAAATAAAAATAAAAAAATTAAGAGAATATGGTCATTCAAACTTTGTCAAAACGGTGAAGTGGCTGTTATTAGAGATGCTATTAGTGCTGATATATCTGCCAACGATCGGTATTGATAGCCTAATACTAAGAAATTCTGATCTCCTGAAACCTACTGTTACCCATCTCACAAGGACATGCTACTTAGTTCCTGGAACTCTAGGTAGACTCTAGGTAGATTTCTATCAAAAATAAACAAGCACAAAAGTTTAATCCACAATTGTATTTACCATCCATACGCACACCTCTCTCAATTTGTGTTCGTAGATATAATCCACAATTGTATTTACCATCCACACACACACACCTCTCAATTTGTGTTTCGTAAAAATAATCCACAAGTACAGGTGCAGCTCAAAAAATTAGAATATCGTGAAAAAGTTCAATATTTTTTGTCACTCATTTCAGAAAGTGAAACTCATATATTATATAGATTCATTACACATAGAGTGAAATATTTCAAGCCTTTATTTCTTGTAATTTTGATGATTATGGCTTACAGCTAATGAAACCAAAAATTCAGTGTCTCAGAAAATTAGAATATTTTGCTTTAACATATTTTTAAAGTATCATATTTAATATTTGGTCGCATATCCTTTGCATGCTGTTACTTCCTGAAGTCTGTTACCCATCAACATCAAAAGACTCTCGATATCTTATTTTCAGGTACTGTTACAAGCGATACTATAAGCTCTCTGCATTTGAATGGATCTCTATGGGAATTGGGGGGTGAGACTAGATTCAGCTGTAAATTACACTGGTACAGTATGGAACACATGGCTGGCTAAATAGCTGTAAGTCATCAAGGGCCTGAGCTATCGAACAAGCCCAAAAACATCACTCTGTTGCCAGATATAGAGTAGATGTGGATGGATCACTGCAAATTATTATTTCTCCTGACTCATTTTTTTATAGAACTCTAGTCAGGAGAAACAACCCTTAAAGGGATCCATTGTATAGTGAACACTTAGCCACAGGCTGAGAATGGCTAGTTAGTTATAGTCGTTATATTTCACAGCATAGATCAGATAAGGAAGTGTTGCAGTGTGTGAGTTGTGCCCAGCTGCGCCCGAGATGGACCATGTAATCCAATCAGCCAGTCTAATATTTAATTGCATAGTACGGCTATCTGCGACAGCAGACCACAATCAACACAGTGAAAACACTAGCCTACAGAATTTAACATTTAGTTTAACTTCCAATATTCAGTGCTTGATTTATAGGATGAAAGAGGAACTGTCTTTTTCAAGTCGGCCCATTATGTTCACCGAAATGCACAAATAACATTGCATCTGGATCATTTCAAACAGTAATAGCAGAGATAGTTAATGGTAATAGCCTCCTCAGTCAGAATATCGCAGTCTGCATTTAGTCGTGTCCTAACCGTAGTGCTATAATGCACTGCTAGTTGCTTGCATGCGACCACAACCAGTGTTCGAGGAGGAGAGGCACTCACTCTTCAAACTGTCACGTTCTCTTTGTAGAACAGAATAAGTTGTCGTAACGTTACTGGTTTTCAGGTAAGCTGTCACTTGAAGTAAATGGACATAAAATAGTTATTTTGTTAATTCTGCGACATTTAATACAGTAGCTGGCTAATAACGTTATACATCTGGACACCGACTCATTTACATTAACGTTAGGCTACATTAGCTAGCTAGCTAAGTTAGCTACTTTTTTATATTAACTAGCTAACGTTATAACTTAACCAAGTTTCTCTGTTCCTTGTTCTCTCTTTTCTGTGCTGGAGTTATTTTAAGAGCTTGATGGCATCAACATATCCAGCCTAATAAACTTTTAACTTGAATCGTGTCTCTTCAGTTATACCCACACACAATTGTACCCATTTTTGGTGGTCAAACATATTGTTTTTTTATTGTCTTCGTATATTCCCATTGAATTTGATGTTTATTACATGTTCATTTGGTAAGTGAAATTCTTTGTCTCTCATTCAGGATTAAATTGCTAAAAGCCTGTCGTTTCTTTCCGACCGCTTGTTCATTCATTGTATGGAAGAAAACATAAAGTAGACTTTAATCTTTAATGCATTATGTATGCTATCTGTTTCACTATGCACTGACAATTTCTGTACAGTTTTGTCCGTGTATAATACATTTATGAACACTTCATTAGACCACGTTTCTATGCTGGTTTTAAACCCTTCTTCCACCAGCCTAGTTTGATAGGCTGACGACAGCCCCCCACTAATGATCACTGTCCGCCACCTTTTTCAATTGCACTTTGATCAATAACGTCACTCCGAGCAAGAAGCTGGGTGAATGTGACACAATAATCAGAAGTTATTCTCTGTGCCTATAACAAGAACAAATCTACTCCACACAGCTCATGTTTGGGCTTGCTGAATTCTGTGGGCCAAGACAAATCCAACGATGTCCCCATGTTTTAGCTCACGATCGCGGAATCGAGTGGATGCGCTCCCGACTGAATGGGAGTAGTTATAATCGTTATAATTCACAACATAGATCATATGTCAACAACTGTAGGCTACATGATAACGACATGCACATGGGTGGAGGACGACAGGTTTACTGTGCACTTGTTTTAGGGGGGGGGTTCACCGATTACCGATATGGCAGCCGATATAGTGACGTTTTGCGTTTGAATGAAAATAGACCCTTTTTTATGTGGATTGTGCACAGATTTAGCACCAATATGATTATGCAAAGATACTCAGAAGACTTCTTTCTTACAAAAAATGAAACATTCAATTATTAAAATATTAACACGATTAACATCAAGCAATTTTATTAACACTGATCAAATAAAGAATAGACATGCAATAAACAGCAAAATAAACATCAGTACTTTAAGTAACTTACTGGCCATTTCAATAAAGAATAAATAAAAATCATAGGCTATTAAAGTGCTACACATTTTATGACAAAGAAAAATGCTCGCACAGAAAAACTAGCTATTTGTTAATCCGTTAATTAACTGCTTGATTGATCATAAAGAACTGGAAACAGGTTGGGCGTTAGCTATATCTGTATAAAGGTAGTCTAAGGTTACATGAGGCCTATTTTACAGCCGATTGGCGCTCTCTGTCTGGTCACATAATGTTGGCTAACAAGGGGAAAAAAGAGCCAAACTTGAACAGATTGGAGACACTCGGTAGCTTAGTTTATTTTGAATTGTTTGCATTCAGTCGGTAGCTTGCTCGCTGTAATTGGGCCAGTTACCTGTCTTTCGTGTTGCTAATTGAACTCTGAGAGTTTTGAAATCTTATTTTCTGGTACTTTTACATGTAATACTATAACCTTTCTGCATTTGAATCGGAATCCATAGGGCCCTTCCATAGGAATCCATAGAATGTGTCAGCTGCTACTGTAGGACCTGTTTGATTAAGCCTAAATGCCTTTCCCTGTTTCCCTCCAGGAGCTGCACTTATGCACACCTTTGAGCAGCAGTACGATGCAGGCAGGAGTCTGTCTGAGACAGGACACTGAGACAACACTACCAGAGCTCACTGAGCAGCACAGGATCAGACAGAAAGAAGAGGAACTCAGTAGACTGGAGTCTGTCCACATGGCAGAGTCAGAGAAAGAGTGTGCTACACCAGGACTCAAAACACTGGAGCCAGAGTGTGTTACAGCACACAGCGGGGTCAGTGATGTACACCACACACACACATTACTGATTAAAACAGAAAGTGGTCTGGGCTCCACCCAAACTGGGGATCTCATTAAGACTGAGAGCCTAAACAGTACAGAGCTGGGATATGTAACTCATCTGCATCCTGCCCAAATCAAAACCGAGACTCATGATGGAGGATACCTTAAGGCAGAACACACCAGAGATTTGCAGGATATTAAATTTCCTGAATATTGTGATGGATGGAGCTGGTATTGATGACAAAGACCAGACTGAGAAATAGTTAAACGTGCTCAACTTTGTCTAGTAACGTTTTGCTGGTGCTGAATTCTTAGTGGAGTATACAGGTGCAGCTCAAAAAATTAGAATATCGTGAAAAAGTTCAATATTCTTTGTCACTCATTTCAGAAAGTGAAACTCATATATTATATAGATTCATTACACATAGAGTGAAATATTTCAAGCCTTTATTTCTTGTAATTTTGATGATTATGGCTTACAGCTAATGAAAACCCAAATTCAGTGTCTCAGAAAATTTGAATATTGTGAAAAAGTTCAATATTGGAAACTCATGGTGTCACACTCTAATCAGCTAATTAACTCAAAACACCTGCAAAGGTTTCCTGAGCCTTTAAATGGTCTCTCAGTCTGGTTCAGTAGGCTACACAATCATGGGGAAGACTGCTGACTTGACAGATGTCCAGAAGACAGTCATTGACACCCACCACAAGGAGGGTAAGCCACAAAAGGTCATTGCTAAAGAAGCTGGTTGTTCACAGAGTGCTGTATCCAAGCATATTCATAGAAAGTTGAGTGGAAGGAAAAAGTGTGGTAGGAAAAGGTGCACAAGCAACAGGGATAACCGCAGCCTTGAGAGGATTGTCAAGCAAAATCCATTCAAGAATTTGGGGGAGCTTCACAAGGAGTGGACTGAGGCTGGAGTCAGTGCATCAAGAGCCACCACGCACAGACGAATCCAGGACATGGGCTACAAATGTCGCATTCCTCGTGTCAAGCCACTCCTGAACCAGAGACAACGTCAGAAGCGTCTTACCTGGGCTAAGGAGAAAAAGAACTGGACTGTTGCTCAGTGGTCCAAAGTCCTCTTTTCAGATGAAAGTAAATTTTGCATTTCATTTGGAAATCAAGGTCCCAGAGTCTGGAGGAAGAGTGGAGAGGCACAGAATCCATGTTGCTTGAAGTCCAGTGTGAAGTTTCCACAGTCAGTGATGATTTGGGGTGCCATGTCCACTGTGTTTTCTGAAGTCCACAGTCAACGCAGCCATCTACCAGGAAATTTTTGGGGAACTTCATGCTTCCTGTGGACTGGACGACCTGAAGGCTGCTATCAAAGCAACCTGGGCTTCCATTACACCTCAGCAGTGCCACAGGCTGATCGCCTCCATGCCACGCCACATTGATGCAGCAATTCATGCAAAAGGAGCCCCAACCAAATATTGAGTGCATAGAAATTAACATACTTTTCAGAAGGCTGACATTTCTGTTTAAAATAACCTTTTTTATTGATCTTATGTAATATTCTAATTTTCTGAGACACTGAATTTGGGTTTTCATTAGCTGTAAGCCATAATCATCAAAATTACAAGAAATAAAGGCTTGAAATATTTCACTCTATGTGTAATGAATCTATATAATATATGAGTTTCACTTTCTGACATGAGTGACAAAACATATATTGAACTTTTTCACGATATTCTAATTTTTTGAGCTGCACCTGTATTGTAATTTGACACTTGCTCTTTCTGGTTAGTGCCTTTTGTGTGTTATTGTCCATTAGTGTGTTCACCGGGTTATTATAACTCCAACGAACTTTGGGACGTAACAATGGAGATTATTAACAAAAATTAAGTAGTTTGTAATATGTCCCGCTCTTGTAGGCTACTACAAGTTGTAGGTGCTCCTGAATCCCCTCAAACAAAAACCCGGAAATAAGGGTTTCATCCTGGCATTGTAAGTCGCCCACTCAAAAGCGTTTGGACAAAGTTGAATCCCTATGGTTGAGTCAAATATGTGAAGGGATCATATTCGGTCACAGCCTATGTGTTTTTTTTACGCTATATAATGGTCTTGCACTTCAGAGGCGCTCGTGTTTACTTACGCTTGCGATTTCACTGATTTGCACTTCACTTCTTTTTTTGTATGTTTACGTGTTACACTTCAGAGCTACAAGTTTTAGTTTTTTTATTTTGCATGTTTGCGTATTGCACTTCAGAGCTGCAAGTTTTTTTTGTGTGTTTTCTTCTTGTTTTTCTACGTTTTGCACTTCAGCGGCTCTATCTGCACTTCAGAGCCGAAAGTATTTGTTTTTGCGTTTTTCTTTTTGTTTTTCTGTTTTGCACTTCAGAGCCACCGTAGTTTTCACTGGAGTTCATAACACCCCCCCCCAAAGGAAATTGATACAATGTAATTTGAGCAAATCCAATTTTCAACACTAAATTAATAAATAAATAATGATAATGAAATATATCAATAGGCAATGAAATAGATAATGAAATGAATAAATCGGTAATTAAACAAATATCTATTAATTATTGTACATCTGTCATTTATTTTATGCCGTTATTATTTCCGAAAGACATCATGCACATTGGCCTTTATTTTTTTTTTGCATATTTATTTCTACGCAGTGTGATGTCTGGAATTGAACAGTTACAAATTCTGTCGAGTTACGCTATTATGGCCTACATAGTCATGTAGCTATCGGAGTCATGAAACAACATTACGTGGGGTTTTAGGCTACATGTGAAATGATAGAGAATACATTTTAAGAAATAGAAATGAGCTTTCCACAAAGTTTATACAGCTGTAAAAGCAAGTTTGTAAAAAAAAAATTTTTTAACCAAGTATTAGTTAGCAAGCAAGCTAGTTTTCACACAAAACAAAGATGGCGACAACCAAGTTCTGAAAAAAACATGTTCTATTGGCTGAAGTAGCATCACATGCACTTCCTTATATGCCCAAAAGCATTATATGTTCACATCCGTGCACATCGTTCATTTTGCCTGTATTCTGCAATTGGCTACTTTGATCAGATGTTATTGGTAGACGTATAGCTAAATCTCCAATAGGGATAGTCAGAAGGTACAGAATGTAATGTTCTTAAAGACTGAGAGTCTGGTCGTTGTGGTTATTTCGGTAGGAAACCCTGAATGAAAAGTTTTTTTGGTGCTGCATAGGTATGCACCACCAAGCTGTAACTTCACAGATGGCATGCCTGCCATCCCAATACAATATTGTATTTGCCATATTTTCCAAAAATAAGAATGAATAAATACACTTATGTTATGCAACTGTGCTGTCATGTGCCTCCTTTATTGAAAAGGTGGTAAGTATGAAAATACTTTTGAAAATAAAACTGAATGAGTTACTTTGGCTTATATGTATATTTATCCTTATACAATATATCTGAATGTGTTTTATTTGGCTAAAAAGTGAAATACCAGGACAATGCTGCAGAATTACACAATGCATGCCGTTCTGTGCATACCTATATTGGTTATATGGAATAACCAGTGTATCAAATTCTATGATAATGTGGTTTGTTCACTCAGAAGTACAGAAAGAACAGCAGTTGTTTTTACTTATATCAGTATCAGTCATCATCAAGCATTTTTGTACGTTTAAAGTTTTGTACATCTCCCTAAGATCATCAAAAATAAGAGCAAGGCACAAAATTACATTATCATTTAATATTTCTGAAATAGTATAAATTTCAGTGAGTCTAAATATTTTTAAAAAAAATCAAAATATTGATAATTCACAAATTTATTTTGAACAGAAAATAAATAATTTAAAAATAATTTTTACACAGAATTACATTTTAGGCATGATCATATCACTCTTTCTTAAAACACATTAGTGTTTAATTGTACCATATAATATAGAGATAAATGTCCCTATATAAGAAAAATGCATTAGTCATTTCTGCAGTTAATAGCCTTAAACACAAGGAATGTCATATTTAGGGGAAATTAAACATGCTATCAATTGCAACTATTGCTGCTGTATCCTTTTCATACCTCTATCTTTGGTCTAATTTTCACATCTTTGAATACTCCTGATGAATTACACAAACATGGCTGAATTCAAAAACCTCATCGCAATTGTTAAAAGTGGAAATAGAATCAATTTGTTAATCTGGAAAATCAATGACTTCCAGAAGACTATATGCAGATTTGCTTGCTTTGCTGTATTCATGTCCGCAATAGGCCTTAATTTTTTTAAAGAAACCCTGTCTCCCATTACAATTGCTTTCATATATATATATATATATATATATATTATATATGCTTTTGAATTAATTATTAGCTATTAATGATAATGTCACAGTCATCAAACGGCAAATAATTACATTCAGATTTATATTTCTCTTCTGATTGAGACATTTAACGGCTAGAGCGTAAAATCCCAAATCAAAATCACTTCTACGTCACATTATGCCTAAAAATAAATTACATTTCATGATGAAAGACTGGAAAGTATTTGTAAACAAACTAGTTCATAAATTTGGAGGGGGATCTAAACCATTCAAAACAAAATATATAACCTAAAGAATCATTAATGCTAAATTTTTGTATGGGCAATTTTGGTAAACATTTTAAAAAATTTTCTTTCATATTCATTTTATTAAGAGTGCTGTTATCCATATACGGTTGGAAAAATAGTTGCGCCGCGAAGAAAAGCTCTGTGACCGATAACCTTCTCCATGGGACACCGCATGGAGGGAGGGAGCAATGATTAGTCTCTTAAATGTCTTGCTTGTTTAATTCTACATTCATCGGAAACTCTTAACAGAGGGGAACACGGATTAACTCCTTTAACGTGAAATGTGTCGACCTACTATTATTTCATATCTGCATGTCTTTCACGGGGATACAAATGCATTCACATAAAATGTAAGTTGTGTCAAAGGGACTTAAGGCACTTTATGAGACACTATTTATAAAAAGCTGTATTGTTGCACTAGCCATTGGATAGGTCTCATTTCCAAAACAATGTAGGCTATAAATTTCGCCCGGAGACGAAAACGTAAAGTACAAACAAAACAATAACGAGCACCTCACATTAACCATTTTGATGTATAATTATATTAACTTTATTTTGTATAAACGCGACCGATTACACTTTTGTCAATACCACAAATCCACATTTAAGTGTTAAATAAAGAATTCTGAATCACTTAAACCTTTGACACACTCGGAAATGAGAGGGAAGTGACGCCAGAATATGGGGTGGAGAATAATAACAATGTTATGTTCACACATATTACAGACATAACGGGTATTCTCAAAGACTGATATAATTAATTGCATCTTTAAAGAAACTAATCTGTAACAGTCCCATATTTCCTACACGCACGATGGAAGCGTGGCAAAAAAAAAAGGATTTCCACACGATCGTCTGATGACAAAAACATTGCATTCTGCCGAGTCCCATCGCCACTTGAAAGTGAAATACAAGTTTAACATGGGGTTCTGCAAGTTTGTACCTACTACTCTCTCCTTTCGGTGGTGCTTATAGAAACTGTTGAAATCATTTTTTTCTAAATAAATGCGTGCAAAAAGAGAGGAGGTATAGGAAAACAGGCGGGTCCACTGAAAGCGCTCGAAAAACTATCTTTCCCTCCATCTCCTTTTATTAATTCAACTGGTCCCTTTTAATCCCTGGAAGATTAAACGGGGTTTTCCCCCAAAGTAGTTTTCCTTGTCAATATTTATCCTTTTGTATTAGGCTAAACGTCAAATTCCGAGTCACTGGAAGTTACTGAGAGAACTGAGGTGCCCGTTTCGACTCGGTCCATCATACTCGAGATGCTAGTGGTCGGACTGGCCGCCGATGGTGAACCGCGTGGCTCCGACAAAGAGCGCATCCCATTTTGTCCAATTCCATGGTGCTGAAGCCTGGAAGGAATAAGACATGGGTATGAATCAGACATTATGACATACATTGGCCTTGTCCCCTCCGCATAACTTGTTCCTCACTCTGCTTTATTCTTAAGCGCACCGACAAGTAAACGACACTCAGTTGCTTTTTAGCTTTCGCACACAGAACTACCGAAATTGTCCGAAAATGAAATAAATATAAGAACAAATTCAGCTTTCCCACCAGGGCTTCAGTTAGAATATTTTTTTTAACACCATAGGGTGTTAAATGTACACCAACAGTGTTATATGTACACTGGCATTTTTGTCGTGGATTAATTATACAGGAGAAAGAATTTCACAACACGAATGTATGTGAGACTGTATGTGTGTACTGTATGTGTCAAAACAATTAGCCTGCACGACCACACTGCTTGCTTGGGACAAAATAAATGTCTTTATAGGTTAAAAGGAGAAACCAGATGTTTACACGTTTAGAAAAAATATTCTGCTGTGAATATTTAAAACTGGTTGGTTGAAAATAAAAATAAACGGAAAATATTTTTTCTAAACAAAGCTGTTTACGAAGAGGCCAATAATTCATTTTAAAATCATAGCCTATATTTAATTAATGCATTACAAATAGGCTAAATTAAAATAATAATCAACTAGCCTATAAGCATCCAAAATAAATTTTGAATACATGCATTGTCCTTACAGTCAACAATGGAAAACAATGTTCCCTTTTAAGAAGAGATTTTTATTCTGAAACCAGGTCAGGCAGAATTGGTGCGACTATTTACTCCGAAAACGGAATGCAGTAGCCTAACTCTTATAGGCTATGTTACTTTTTTTGCTGCAGTTTGCTTTGTGAATAATTATTTAAAAGTAGGCATATAAACTAATTACCGTGGTTCCATTTGATCAAGACAATGTAATGAAGTGGGTGCGCTATACAGTAGAGGTTGCATTACGCCTAGCCTATATGATTTATCCATATTCTGTTATTATGCTTAGGCCTGGAAAATAGATCTCGCGGAGTTCTCGCTTTGTTTACAAGCTGACTTCAATCACTTTCTGTTTTGTTCACATTTTTCTTGCGCATGCTGTAGCCTTGTGTATAGACTATCGCCGAGCACCACAAAACAAAATGCAGCTGACCTGTTTTTTGACGCCGCGGCTCTGTCCCTTTGCCTCCGGTTTTTAAACCAGTTCCCCACTTGCGTAGGTGTGAGTCCAGTCGCGTGGGATAGTTCCCTTTTCTTACTTGGATTTGGGTACGGGTCCTGGAGGTACCACTCCCTTAAAAGGCCGCGTGTCCGCTCTTTGAAACAGTGGCTCTTCTGCTCGCCATCCCAGATAGTCCTTGGCAACGGAAACTTCTTCCGTACCCTGTACTTGTCTACCGGTCCTAATGGGCGACCCCGCAGCTTCTCGGCCTCCTGATAGTGCGCTTCGAGCCACATAGCCTGCAATTTTCCGTGCGAGTCCTTGGTGAACTTGTGGTGCTCCAGGATGTGGTAGAGGTCTCTGAAAGTCCCTGTATGAAAAGCAACCACGGCGCGAGCTCGCAGAATGGATTCGTGCTTGTTCATCGCGTCGCAAGCCCCTGGCGCCACCGGCAGAGACCACAGGAACCGTCCCAGTCTCTCCACATCGCCGGTTTCTTCCAGTGTCTCACAGACACCCGCTACTTGTTCCGGTGAGAAATTAAGGGTGGGTAGCTGAAACATTGACAAGTCTTCTTCAACTCTGGGAGCGGAAGAGCTGTTCGCCAAAATCAACCGGCGATCAGCGAAGTTTAAGAGGAAGAGATGCGAGCGATAGAGAGGGGGGTAGGCTACTAAAAACCATGGACTGACTGAGATGGATAACAATCACAACAATCAGTGAGGAAAGAGGGGGTAAAACGTTAAACAGCTATCACCTAAATGGCATCCACCTTATAATCTTCATCAATTCTAGATCGAGCACAGCCTTAAAATAGCCTAATTGTGCTTCGCATTTTGCACCGTTTTCATTGTGTCGCTATAAGGTTGCCATGGCAACCTTGCCAATCACTGTCAAGTGTGCCAATCATTATCCGGTACGTAGAAGCCTGGATCACTTGTGCTGCACGTTCAGAGGGTTATCAGTTATCACAAAGTCCGATCGTGTTTCTTCACACTGGCTCTGGTTAAACATAACGCGTGACAATTTGTCAAAACGGAGATGAAATAAGAGAGCGGGACGTTGTAAACCAAATAAGACCAGCTATCCTATAATTCTTTATCAGGCATTGTCAGACAAGAGCAGCACATTTAAAAATCTGGGACTTGTAGACTATGGGATAACAACACAGACTGACTGGATCGATCCCGGAAGAGCAGTCTAAGTCTTGTTAATGAAAAAAAAATCTGCAACGAGTTTTTTTTATATTGTAATTATTTTTGTTTTACAATATCGGTTGTGGGCTCGCTGTAGCTATTTTGCCTTTTGTTTTAGCTGTTCCATTGTAATATATAGGCATACAACGAATGCTTCCGCCACATAATTGCAAACTTATAACCGCAGATGCATTGTATGTGGTGAACTTTTAAAAATCGATATTGTATCAATAAATGCAAAGATAAGGGTTGCGATTAGCTCTTACCGGAATACCTTTCTCAAATAGCCTACTTTTTTGGCCACCACACAGGTCCTAGTTGTGTAGGATTTGCAGGTGTATAAGGCATTAATGATGTTTTGGCTGATAATAAATAGGAAATAAATATGTAGCCTAATATAAAAACTGTTCACGAATACATAGGCCTATTTATTTCCACTGTATACAAAGTCTACAGATTCCTGAGTGAGCATATACGGCTTATTCGTTCGGTATGCATATTGAACAATAAAAATAACAACATAGCAATCACATTATGCATATACATGCACTGCTACCCGTCCATCCACTGCTACCCATCCTATCTTCAGATTTACCATGCCTTTAATGCCTTCCAAATATCAGCGATTATAGATAGCTTTTCTCTTAGCCCATGAGTGTGCATGTTTTAAATGCTAAATTTGGTGTGTGCATTCTGCTGCATTATTTAATGACATATTTGCTTTGTAGAAAGAAAGAAATGCATTACATCAATACAGGTCTGTATTTAGTTAGTTAATTATACCTTTAACAAAATGTATCTTTATAATTCTAGTTAATTCTATCTTTAATAAAAGTTTACATAGAAGATAAAAAGTGCTTTGAAAATGATAAAAGCCAGCAGGCCTAATACCTTGTTTTGTTACAAGAGTAACAAAGCACGCAGCATGTTTATAAACAGTACAGATGCCTAATTGTTTCAGATAATTTACACGTGGTGTCAATAAATTGACATACAGTAGATCTGAATATTAAATGGAAATATTCCATGTTAGCCTTAGGTGCTCCTGTGTCAAATACATTTAAAGTATTTAAATTAATTTCAAAGACATTTTCAGATTTTCAGAAATAATTGCAGTAGCCTACTATATTTTCAAATACAGATAATTGTAGGCGGTATTTGTAAATAAATATCAGGTATTGAATATGTATAGCTATGAGATAAAATCAGGGGCGTAGGTTTCATTTGAGCATTGGGGGGAACCACAAACAGTAAACCGGGCATTTTCTAAAAAACAACATTTTGAAGAAGTTTTTTTTTCCCAAAGCATTAGGCGAGATTTGAGATGCTTTTATATCTATCTAAAGCCATGGAAGGCTAATCAGTACATTAGTGGATAATATAAGTTTATAACATTTTAAACAGTGGTTCTCAAACTCTGTCATGGGGGCCCCCTGTGTAGGCTGGTTACCTAATTAAGAAAAAATTCTGGGATTGCAATTGTAGTTGGAACGAAAACCAGCATATGCAGGGGGCCCCAGGACCGAGTTTAAGAACCACTGCCCTAGTGGTAGTCTTCGACATCCCAATTATGGTATTCTCATTTTTCTGAAATTAGGTAAATTAAATTAGGTAAATTAGGCTGCAACTTTAAGAAAAGCCTCATAATTCTGATGTAGGATTCTTACAGTGTCGCCGCTTGCAAGTAAATCAGCCTCTCAAGTCGCACTGCAGGGCAATAAAATAAACATGTTAAGGAACCAAACAGCCTACCTGTAAGAAGCTACAACCGTTTTCTCATGAACCCTGAAGAGATTCTCTATTAAATTGTCCAGCAACGTCGACACTGTTTCCACAGTGCTACCTAACGTTATCGCACTCGCGGCTGTAATACATTGCTTGTTGTTATGAAAAAACACGTACTTTTTTAACGTATATAAGGCACAGACTGTAGAAAAAAGTAGTTAAAGATAGTGTCATCACTGAAATAGCTTAAGTTAGGAACAGCGCCTACAGCTGAATGTGGAAACTGAGTCTGCGGTTCTTTTATTCACTGTGGGGATTTTGATTTGATTTTCAGTTGAGAGGACCATTTCAGGTGAAATGAATGAAACAAAGGCTGCATAGGTAGCAAAGGCCGCCTATGCACCAAACAAACCATCTGCTCTACCCCCGTAACAAGCGTCTCGATTTCATACTCCGTGAAGTTTCTCGTCTTTTTTTGCAGTCTGACTTCTCCAGTACAACCAACCTGATTACAACATATCCATAATGTTACACAAAACACTGGCTAAAACACTGTGTTAAGGGAATTGAAGTCCATAGTATTATCGGCTTGAGCAATCACCTCTAATTGTTGACTACATATCCCATTTGTGCTTTCATGTGATAAACCATTGCTACTGTTTGAAGGAGCGAGGGGGTGGGTCAATAATTCATACTATGTTTACGGGCGTTACATATCTTTCCGCATAATCTTAAGTCATTTTTTTACATTGTTGCAGGCTTTACTGAATGTAAGAGAGGGATCGGTTATGGTTGGGGGGGGGGGACAATTTGACTCTTTCCAAACATTGTATTTCTACGCCCATGGATCAAATACAAATTTAACAAACATCCCCCACCCCACCATAGCCGCTGAGTAAGCCTTGCTACACTGAAGTAATCATGCATTTCTCTGCAGACAGTCTTGCCATCCAAACTGTGCTAAACATGGATGATCCATGAACTCAATTATGGCTAATGTGCTTTCTGTTCGCTGGGGTTCTGTGGGTGACTCACAAACTTGGAAGAGAGCCCTTTCTGCTTGTGGATCCAAAATGGAGGCCATTTGGTCCGTTTTATTTTTTTTCATAATGATTGCTTGAGCGCTTCTCAAGTGACGCTTATAGGCTCTGAGTGAGCTTACTCTTGTACTTCTGAGGATTTCAGGGTCCCCTTTTGCATGGAAGGATGTTACTGCCTGTTAAAATGTCAGCCTTGCACACAAACTGTAGCACTCTCAAAGGGAGTGAGGATGTAAAACACATCTCCAAACACTACTCCTGACGTGTTTCATCAGCTTTGAGTAATGATCAAAGCATTGTCAGCTGGGAATTCCACCAGGTAAAAGACGCAGGTTATATTTGTCACCCTCCAAGGTGGCCAGAAGTAGACTTGCTGCAGTTGGGACACAATGCTAGATTTAGGAGGTCAGTAGATTTGAGGCCATCTTGATGCTATGCTGTAGAGTGTGAACATCTCATGATGAGGAAAGTTATCTTCATAAAACTCTGAAGGATATTCATCATCATTATAATCACTGACGTTCTCCTCTTGGGTCTCTTGGTCTTCAAAGAAGGCAAATGCTGCAACCATGTTATTTGTATTGTCTGTAAACACTGTGCAGACCTTAGTGAAAAAAATTTAGACTTGGATTAAAGTAAAAATAAGAGGCCTGTGGAAACAAGACCAAGAACAGCGGCTTTATACCCGGAACTGGCGGCCAGCAGCGACGGCGAACTGCAGAGCAGATCAGTGCGACGGAGACAGTGTGCCGGGCGATACTGCGATGAGCTGTTGCTGGGGGAATTGACTTCCCCCAGACCGTAGCGTGTGTGTGTGGGTCTCAGACTGAGCGGGAAACTGAGCGGCAGCGACTGTGTCCTTTTCTCCCCTGCCAGAGTCGGCATCCCGCATCCAGCCTGGCGAGTGTGACGAGGGCGACGGTGCGCAGTGAAGGCCTGTGTCCCGTGATTTGCCCGAGTGGCGGACAGTCTGAATCTTTGTTGGCGGAAAAAAGCTGTCCGTTTGTATGTGTGATTATTTTTGGCCGGACGGCTTGTTTTTTTATATATTTTTTTATTTTGGGCAGTCCTCCCAGTGTTGCGTCGTGGGTAGGACTCCACAATAATTTTTTCTATGTGTTTCATGTTATCTGTTTGTGGCGTGGGATGCTAAGGAGTTTGGTTATTGTGTGAGTGTGTACCACCGTGTCTGTTTGCGTGTGGGCTTTTCCCTCGTGAGTATTGTGGGGCCGGGCGGCCGGCAGCCCCTGAGGTGGGCTATTGAGGGTGTGATCACGAGTGTGTGTGTGCCCATTTGCAGTAGCCTAAATATTTACAATGAGTGTCTACTAGTGGTGTGTGTGGGTAGGCATGCTTACCTACGGGTGGGGTCGCCTTCGTACGGCAGAGTGGAGAGAGAGACTGGGAGGGAAAAGGAACCCACAGATGGGCATAGCCTCTGTCAGTCATGTTTCTAAAAATCATTGTTTTAGATTAATTGTAGAAAAAAAATAATTTTTTTTACCTTTACATCTGTCTGGTGTACTGTTTGGAGAGTGGTGGATCCGCAAAAACCTGGTCCGAATTCAGGCACGGGATTTGCCTGGTTTAAACAGTGACAGTCATCTTTAGAATCTCATGTGAACCTACACCACATGTTGCTAAAAGCATCTGTCCCTGAAGAATATGACACACTGTACCACTGTGTACCTTTATATCTCTGCCAGAAAAGGCTTCAGGGAAGTTTGATATCAAAGGGCTGTGGGAATAATGAACGCTCTTTTTTTTTTCAGGTGTACGAAAGGCAGACTACTGTGTATTTCTGGTTCTGATTTGTTCTGTTTATCGTTATTCACTGACAGAAAATCTAGTTGTTATTGTCACTGTCCTCAAATTATTGTGTGCCGGGAGAAATAAAAACACCAAAAAGGGGCACTGGTGTGAATAAAGGGGGGAAAGTGTTTATCACAAATTTGGGTTTATCACGTTTTCCTCACAGAGCGGACTCACGGAGCACCATCCCCACCCAGATGGTGGAATGTGAGGTGAGAGAGCCGATTTACACACCCGTTTGCCCCCATCGCAGCCATAGCCAAATTGAGGCTCTCATTTTAGATTACACTGCCCCATTTTAGATTACTCTGCCCATTCTGTCAGGTGGTGCTGGGCTTGAGGGACAGAAAACCAAAAGCAAGCCCCAATACCTCCTTCTGAAACACACTTGGGCACATATTTATAAAGTATCTCAGAATAGGAGTTCTTATCTTAGTTTAGTCTTTAAATTCATAATGGATAAGGTTAGGATATGGGTTTAGGTATATGAGTAGGGAAAACCTGATCTTACAGCAGAACGCTTACTTGTAAAAATGAGCCCTTGAGTTGGAGAGAAATGTAGGAGTACCATCTGTGGGTTTTTTAGTTCAGAGGTGTTGAGCTGTCTGGAGGCGGGTGCGCGCTTCACTTCTTCGAGCCTCGGCTAAACAGAAGGCCGCTGCCGACAGGCGTCGTCGCCCAGCTCCCTTTTACCAGGTTGGTTAATGAGTGTGGCTGTCCACGCGGGACCTGCCCTTACCCAGTCATGGTACGCCTGCAGCTGCCTAGCTCCATGCGTATTCATCCTACCTTTCATGTCTCCCGGTTAAAACAGGTGCTGATGAGCACTCTCTCCCCAGCGGAGAGGCCTCCACCTCCTTCCCGCTTTGTAGAGGAAAGTCTGATCTACACTGTTTGGCGCATTTTGGCCAAGAGACGTGTGGGCAGAGGCGCTCAGTTTTTAGTGGACTGGGAGGGTTACGGCCCTGAGGAGCACTGCTGGGTTCCCTCCAAGAGCATCTTGGACTCAGCACTCATTAAAGACTTCCGCAGAGATATGGCTGAGGGATCGTCTGGGGTCGTTCTTTAGAGGGGGGTCCTGTCATGGTTTTGGCAGCCTCCATTTATTTTTGTGGTCGTTCTTTCCATTGGTGCTAGGGCACTCTATCGGATTTTCCGTCTTCTGTTACGGTGTTTCTTTTTCTCCCGGTACTCAGTCCCGGCACCTGTTCTTATTACCTGCCGGCTATTTAAGCCCCGTATTTCTGTTTCCCAGTGCTTCAGTATTGTTTTGCATTTATACTAAGCCGGTACAGTATAGAAACTGCTACTTAAGGAGACCTTTTTGCATCATCGCCTTGCTTTGGTGCGGGACTTTCCAAAACTGTATTAGTTTTTTTTTTAAATTTGCATTCTCAGTCTTTCGTTTTGGTTGTCTTTCAAATTCGCTAAGTCTGTGTATTTGTCTTACTGCTTTTCTTTCTACCTCTCGAGTTTATGAGTTTCGCCCGTTTAATTGCGGGTTGATTTATTTTCGCCGCATTTCCAGTCACTTTCCTATTGGCTCTCTTATTTAGAGAGTGGGAGCCTGTTTTTTTTTTTCTTTTATATTTCCCCTTTGTAAGTGTCTTCTATTGGTCTCCATTTGTGGAGACTTTCAGATTCCTTCTGTCGCGTTTGGTCCTCCGAACCCAACTCTCCCCCTCACTGCTGGGGAGGGCCGCTGCATCACGTGGTGAACAGACAGAAAAAGACAACAAAATATAATTAATACTGCCTTTTATTGTTCGGCATCGAACAGAAAAGCACTCGCCAAACAGGAGGGAAACAAAGGGGCAAAATACGCGGCAACAGACTAAAAAAAGTCCAACTAAGACTGTCCTCTGGGCCTGGGGAACCAGGCCTTTTTCTAAGGTGAATCAACGAAGCCAACAAGGAGAAATTGGGCTCTTTGCTCCCCTGCCTGTGCGTAGTGGCGGTGCCGTCCAGCAGAGGGCGGCACCCCAACTCTCTTCCTGGCACCACAACATGTATGCAGTTTCTAGCTGTGTGTGTCCAGTCAAGCTAATAATGCTTTGACTCACCACATGGATATATGCAGTGCTAAATCCTGTCTGCTGGCCGGGAGGTATCAATAGCCAAGGGAGCGTGTGTGTGTGTATGTGTGTGTGTGTGTTTGTGCATGTGCGTTTGTATAGTAACTGTGAGAGTGTTTGTGTAATGGGGTGAGAAGGGCATTCTTTAGGCTGTTATTGACAGAGCGGTAGGAAATCAGTTGGGGTCACCTGTACCACACCGTCTGAACCCTTCAGGAGGTTTGTGGGAAAAACCCCCCACCCTGAACTCATCAGCACTTTTTTCTTAGAATAATCCCACTTCGCTCCACCATTCATTTTAATTGAGTTCCGGGAAGAGTTGGGGCTATTTGGGCAACATCACAGAGCTTTCAAACTGTATGAGTGGACTGCCTGTCTTGTTATTTGGCTGTACGTGTGTTGCCATCCACATTTTTGTGAAATTTCTGGAGGCGGACTGGAGTTCTGGAGCAGGTGATACGGAGGGCATATGTGTTTTGTGAATGGGTGTGTGTGTGTGTGTGTGTACTGTATGTTTGTGTGTCCGTTTGTAGTTTGGTTTGACTCAGGCCCCCTCCATCATTAACCCTTAGAGAATTAGAGCCGAGTTATTTTAATTCTCTTTGTGTGTGCTCTCAAGAAAACCATTGGAGTCCATGGAATTTCCCAGATTTCCTGTTCCATCACAGCCTAGGATGGCTTTACCCAGCATTTGATTGGACCCTCCAAAACCTTCCCAGTTAAAGAGTTAAGATCCTCTTTAGAGGGACACAGGGGGTCGGTCCACAAAATTCACCCCCGCAATCTGCAAATCCTACTTGGTAATACAATTTAATTGTATGAGTGTCATGGTTCGTGGGTTTTTGTTTTCCCGATTCGTTCTGATTTCCCGATTGAGAATCTATCAGATTTTTTCCACGTTCCGTTCCGGGGTTTTGCTTTCCCTCACTCATTATTCTTTTCACCTGTGCTTCTACCTGCGGGGTATTTAAGTTTCTCACTTCCGCTTCCCTGGTGCTTCTTTGTCATTCGACATTGCATTGAGCCAGGTATAGCCAGGTACTAGTGACCTTGTGATATTAAACGCTGTTTATGTTCACAAGGGACTTGCTATTAGCTTTTATTTCAGGTATAGGTATTATTCCTCCTGTTAGTGTTCTGTTATTTATTTTATTCTTTGCTGGTCTCTCTGAGAGTTTTTCTTTGTTTGTATCTTTTCGGCCGTCCAAATTTATTAGCCGAAGGTGTTATTTTCTTTGCTATGTTTCCCTTTTTGGCTCCAGTATTGAGCTCGGGAGATTTATTTTGTGTTTCACTCGTTATTCGAGTTCGCTCTATTTTAGTGGGTTGATTTTCGTTTGGCTGTTTAGCCACAAGGAAGTAGTTTCCTGTCTTTTCTTTCTTTGCATTGAGTATTTTGTTTATCCCTTTATTGGTCCTCACTGCGTAAGTGACATGTTCTGATCCCCCTACCTTCGCGTTTGATTATCTGCCACTAAAATCCATTACAATAAGACTCTATTTTATATACATTGTCACTTCCCAGGGTAATTGATAATCTTAGCTGACGTAATTGGTTGTAAGAAGCGATTGAGTGGTCTTCCTTGCAGATTGTCCTCTAGGCATCTCATTTAAGTACTTTTGAACTCTTGAGGAAATAATAGATTTTTTTGACAGAGCTGTGGGTCGTATAGAAAGCCATGGTCTCTTTTTCATGTTAGGGATGAAATATTTGTGAAAGATTTAAAATGGACTTCCCGGTAGACAGATAATTATATGTGCCTTACCTAACAGTGGTTGACTTTCTGGGCGACTAGTTTTTCACAGCTTGAAGGCACAATACTTTTAATCCTTTTGTGCAGACCATTACCGCTGTGTTTGAGAAGCACTCAGAAGTACAGCGGTAAAGAAGGTAGTTGTAGGTGACATTTCGAGCAGTAGTAGAAAATTCTAATTACCCATTTGCAGTAAAGGGATTTTTGTCAGTGTAAACCTGTTATTACATACATATACATATAGTAGATATTTTGTGTTATGTAGTTCTTTCATACACATTTTTGCTTTGGCAATATTTGCTGATTTGAAATTCAGGAAAATGGGGTGTCTTGAATCAAATTGAACTGGATTCAGAGAGTAATATTGTCGTGTAGATTGTCACTTTGCACAGATTTCCCCCCCTGGGGGCAGGACAGTTCATTTAACCATAGATGATAGATAAAGACACCTGGGACTATTGGAGAGTGCAGAGGTTAATCGCCATAGCCTGTTCAGCCCGTGAAGATCCGCTAATTCCTCCAAAGGCAAACGACATGTGGTGTTATCTCTGCTGCCGATAAAGACAGTTATTATAAAGGCCAGAACAGGGGGCTTGAAGGCTTCAGGCTTCACTTATCAGTAGTTACTCAGCAACAGCGCAATTCCAATATGCATTCAGCCAGCCTCTTTTCGCTAATTTGGTAGACCTATTAGTGCTCCTCCACTACCCCTCTTGGACCCAATCCGTACCTTCAGACCCACCCATGTATGCCTCTGTCCCACATAACACACCCAGAAATCATGCCATTATGGGTGTCGGCTAATTTTAAGATCACTATAATGCCTACAAAATTGGCACAATTTGCCTTATTGGGGCCTACATTTTGGATCAGAAAAGCTCTCTGGTCTTGTAGATATACACTAATTTCTCAAAAGGTTTACATTTAAATACAGCAAGTTTAATTTTCCAGAACTGTATGTTTGACTCTGTCATAACTATTGTGCTAAATCTGTTTGTTTGTTGTATGTTCTCTTGCATTCAGAAAATTTTTAAATAATTAGAAAAGAGAAAGGACAGTTTTAAAAAGCACTCAAAATGATACATTTGATGGATCATGCCAAAAAGCTCACCCACCTCCCCAACACACGGACACTCACAAACTCGCACCCGTGTGCACTTCCACCTGCACGTGCACACACTAAGACATACACACATTCATAAACACACATATGCATCGCACACACACACATGCCTAAGCACGTTCACCCCAAAACTTACACAAATCTTTACACACATGCACACAATCACACACATACCTGTTGCCACACACACACACACACACACACACACACAGGCAGGGGGAGATGGGAGACTATGTACCAAACATATTCAGAATCAACCTGGCTCCTAATTGGGAGGTTGTGGAGCACTGCTGGGGGAGACAGGTCACCAGGGGAGAAGAGCCGCTTCCCTGAAAACGTTGGGGCTCCAGAGGTGGACATTTTTATTTGTGTTCTCGTGGCTCCATGTGTTTGTTTTTCCTTTTGCTTTCTTTTTCCATAGAGGGGAAAGATCTCAAGCTCTTGGAATGTCTCGCGGCAGACCCTGAGCACGGGTGAGACCGTAATGAACCTCTTCATGGGAAACAGGAGACGGGGAGAGAAAAGGGGAACCAATTTTGAGGCCCGAGAGTAGCAGTGAGCACAAAGGCCTTGTTTAAACACGTTATGCAGCGCATTATCCGGCCGCGCACAATCCCTGTTGCAATGCGCCATTCACCTCAAGTGTTCCGGTCTCACTCACCCAGCAAACAAACACAAACGGCTCCACCTGTCGCTATTCAAAGTCTGTATATTTCACTTTAAAATCCCCATATGCAACCGGTATTTATGGGAACGACTGTGTGATTGTATTGCATGTATGTTTGTGTGTGTGTGTGTGTGTGTGTGTGTGATTCTCATTCTCAGGCAGAAGTGGTAATAACATGATTATGTAATAATTATGATCTATTGTGCATGGTGACCTAGGTGCATGAATAGGGCCACAGTGAAAGAGATGGATGTTTGCCCAGGCGATAACAAAGCGCTGTGCGTCGTGCTACTTAGGGGCCTCATTTCACCTGAATCCATGAGCTTTGGAGGTAGAGCGCAAAACTCTCACGACCGCCCCGTACTTCAGCGCTCAAGGTCAACAGAGCTCAGTGGAAATGTGATTGGACCTCATTGAAGCTACATAGGAAACTTCAGATGTATTTTTTTAATTTATAAAGTTATTCTTGGTAAGCTTCCTCCCTATTTCTGTAGCATGCTTTCTATTTTTTCCAGCCACCACACTAGGTGCTCAAGGTTACTGCTCTACCAAGTGCCTAGGGTCAACTCTGATTTTGACAAAAGTTGCCTTTTCCCACTATGCTCCTTGGGCTTGGAATAATTTACAGAAAAGCCTTAAGCTGGAGACACTGCCCTCGTGTCACAATTTTAAACATATCATTCAAGAAACTTTTAGGGAAGAATGTAATTGATTTTAATATAGACAAGGCTGCCTCCCTATGTGTTATACTGCAATGTGCTTGTATTTTATGTCCTAATTTGTTTTAATGTTACTTTTTTGTTATTGTCTTATTTGTATTCTGTGTTTTTTTAAATGTATTTTAATGTGTACTTATTGTTGCTGCCTCTCTTGTAAAAGAGATATTATATCTCAAGAGGCTTCCTGGTTAAATAAAAAAAAAAAAAAAAATGAGGTGACACGAGGCATAGCAGCGGAAAGGAGAGAGGCTGAGGAAGATGAGTAGCAGCGGAAAGGAGAGAGGCTGAGGAAGATGAGTAGCAGCGGAAAGGAGAGAGGCTGAGGAAGATGAGTAGCAGCGGAAAGGAGAGAGGCTGAGGAAGATGAGTAGCAGCGGAAAGGAGAGAGGCTGAGGAAGATGAGTAGCAGCGGAAAGGAGAGAGGCTGAGGAAGATGAGTAGCAGCGGAAAGGAGAGAGGCTGAGGAAGATGAGTAGCAGCGGAAAGGAGAGAGGCTGAGGAAGATGAGTAGCAGCGGAAAGGAGAGAGGCTGAGGAAGATGAGTAGCAGCGTAAAGGAGAGAGGCTGAGGAAGATGAGTAGCAGCGTAAAGGAGAGAGGCTGAGGAAGATGAGTAGCAGCGGAAAGGAGAGAGGCTGAGGAAGATGAGTAGCAGCGTAAAGGAGAGAGGCTGAGGAAGATGAGTAGCAGCGGAAAGGAGAGAGGCTGAGGAAGATGAGTAGCAGCGGAAAGGAGAGAGGCTGAGGAAGATGAGTAGCAGCGTAAAGGAGAGAGGCTGAGGAAGATGAGTAGCAGCGGAAAGGAGAGAGGCTGAGGAAGATGAGTAGCAGCGGAAAGGAGAGAGGCTGAGGAAGATGAGTAGCAGCGGAAAGGAGAGAGGCTGAGGAAGATGAGTGCGTGAGAAGAGGAGAAAGAGGAAGGAAGGAAGGAAGAAAGGCACGCAGTCAGCAATGGTTCTGTCTGTGTAGAGTGGATGGTTCTATTCATGGGGCTGGTGTGTGTGTATTGTTTGTAAACGCCCCACACCCGCAAGCCTGACAAGTGCTCCAGGGAGGTTAGGGTGCAGTAATTACCCAATTTCACAGGGCTGAAAATATACTCACCTTTCATCATCAAAAATAGACTATGAAACAGGTTTAGCATAAGAAAAATACTGTGTGTATGTGTATGTGTGCATGAGACAGAGACTGAGAAGAGAGAGAGAGAGGAGCTTTGCCCAGATTAAGGTCTCCATTAACTTGACCACTTGCCCTTTCACACAAAGCCTGGGCCAGCCCATTATGTGTGATTAGGCTCAGAGGGCTCTGTGCAGAGGCTGAGCTGACCTAGGATCTGCTAAGGCCCATTAAAACACATGCGCAAACACACACACACACAAGCAATTCCAGAAAACACAAATAATAAGTCACAGGGCTGGTAGGTTTGTGTTAAGACATAGTTAACTTTTCCCCCCTCTGAGAGGGGGGGGAGGGGGGTCTGAGTGACATGAAAAGGGGTTAATGTGTGCGACAGCTACAAATTCATGACTTGCGTAATGAGAATTTATACGGCTGGATTAAAAGGGGCCTGCAGTGCTTGGCCACATTATCAGTCTTCGGCCGCTCCCCGCCTCATTCCATTGTGTTCCGGGGTGGTGCAGATGAGAGGATAACATCGTGGTCTGGGGGGGAACAGCCCCCAGCCTGCATCATTCCTCCAGGGAGAAAGGCAGACTCTCCTAATTTAACACATATGTTAATCAGCCACATTACAAACTGCTTTAGAAAAGTAAACATTGGAGCTACTTTTATGCTAAAACATTGCACAGTTTGTGCAAAAAAAAATCACACGCCATATGAAATCAGGAGGAGTATGACCTCTTGATTAATCTACAGTACATGACAGAACTAAAAAGTCAGGCTTGTCATAACCGTAGATCCAGTGAACCGTTGGAGCGGGCGAGACGCTGGACCAGGTGGAAGAGAGGGAAGTTTTCAAAAAGCATTCTCAAGGGCAGTGATGATCAGAGGCCTCACATTAAAAGAGAAATGTCCATAACACATTCAGAAAGAAAGCTTGCATGTTGAGAAACTATTCAGAGGATGAATAGACGGTTCAGAGCATTCCCAGAAGAGACTGAATGTTTGTATCCTTTTCAGAAGACAGATGTATTTTGATCATAAACTGAAAAATATGGAAACATGGAATGCAAACTGTCCAATATGGAGATACAGATGGTTAAATCACAGTGTTGCATTTGTCCTGTATGCCTATGTGCACTAGAATTTCAACTTTGCCATACTCATTCCAAGCCATCTAGTGTATAGAGCTAGGGTAGGCAACCCTATTCCTGCTGCTGTGCAATAAAACGTGTGGCAATTAATTATTATAGAAAGTAGATTAAAGTATGTGTGTGTTACAGCTGCCCGCTATTGAATTTCAATGACAAGCGGGTTCAGGGAGGTCATGTGGTTGGCATGTTGCCTGATGGCGTGACCACCATGACAGGGCCTTTTATCGATGGCCACATGGGCGATGCCAACCGACACACTACTCTGATAATGATACATTCATGCAAGCCACATACGCAATGTTAATGTACAAGTGAGCGTTTATGTGAGATGGTTCAGGTGAGATGGTGCTGACCGGTCCGTTGTTCACATGAATAAACACCATAATATGTTGGATATATTAATTTCATTTGAAAGTCTCTTCCTTAGCGAATGTCTGATACATAATAGTTCAGTGTCTTTTTGGCCTTTATGATAACATATTTGCTTGAGCTTGTACATATTTTCTGTGTGCCTGGGGCCCCACTTTCTTTTTAAAATGTAAAAAAGATATACAGTGCCCTCCTCTATTATTGGCACCCCTGGTAAAGATGAGTAAAAATGGTTATAAAAAATTTACCATTTGGTGAATTAGCTTAATGTCACACTGAAAAAATGAGAAAAATCCAACCTTTAATTGAAGTAAATTTATTATAAGAAAAAAAAAATCTCTCATCAAAAAATAATTATTTTTAACAAAACCATGTGCCACAATTATTGGTACCCCTGCATTTATATATAGACTAAAGTAATCATTTTTTATATTTGGTCGCATATCCTTTGCATGCCATGACTTCCTGATGTCTGTGACCCAACAACATCAAAAGACTTGATTTTTTTTCTGGTACTCGTACAAGCGATAGTATAACGTCTCTGCATTTGAATGGATCTCTATGGGAATTGGGGGGTGGGACTAGATTTAGCTGTAAATTATGCTGGAACAGTATGGAATACATGGTTGGTAAAATGGCTGTAAGTCATCAAGGGTCTGAGGTATCAAACGAGCCTCAAACCATCACTCTGCTGCCAGATATGTAGTAGATATGGATGGATCACTTTAAGGCTTGTTTCTCCTGACAAATGTTTCTATTGAACTCTATGGAAAAATAAGTCAGAAGAAACCCTTCAAGTTATCCATCCATACCTACTGTATTTCTGGCAGCGGAGTGGTGGTTTAAAGCTTGTTTGATACGGCAGACCCTTGATGACTTAGAGCCATTTAGCCAACCATGTGTTCCATACTGTCCCAGTGTAATTTACAGCTAAATCTAGTCTCACCTCCCAATTCCCATAGAGATCCATTCAAATGCAGAGAGGTTATAGTATCGCTTGTATGTTTATTCCTGTGCCAACTTTGTATAGAAAGGTGTTGGGTGGGGTCATTTGTGGGGTAGCTGTATACAATGTAAAAAAATATACAACCATTTGTGGGTGATTCTGGTGGCACTTTCCCATGCAGGTTTTTAAACTTCACAAACTTACCACTTACCTCAGACTCAAAAATGAGATGTTTCATCACAGATTTTCAATATTTAGGGATAAAAGGCTGGTCAATTTTTTCTATTACAATAGTTTCGTGTCAGTTTAAACTTTGTGGTAAATTTGAATTCAATTCAAACATTAAAACCATCCTAAAAAGTCCAGATAATATGAAGGTTAATATCCAAATGGAGCTCACTGAATCAGGTTACACATTTATATTTTTATTGATACCAAAATTTGAATGAACACAAATCTTCTTTCTTTATTTAAAATCACATAGTGCTTTCCTGCGTTATTCTGGCTGCTGCTTCATTTCACCCCACAGATCCCCAGCTGAGCTATTCAGTCATTATGTTG
This sequence comes from Ilyophis sp. 1 JC-2022, assembly GCA_022702515.1. Taxonomy (NCBI): domain Eukaryota; kingdom Metazoa; phylum Chordata; class Actinopteri; order Anguilliformes; family Synaphobranchidae; genus Ilyophis; species Ilyophis sp. 1 JC-2022. The sequence continues at coordinate 99,114,823 of CM040405.1, forward strand.
AATGAGTATCAGACTAGAACAATCCGGGCGAATTAAACCCTCCCTCCCTTTATGAAGCGTGGCATGGTCAGAATTTGCTACCAGACCATGGGGTCAATTCACACATTGGAACAGTGGTTTAACCGGTTAGGGCACTGATCAGACCTGAACTGATTTGATATTTTAATCACTTTTTTGGTTCCTTTTAACAGGGGGGAGAAAAGCAGCACAAAGCGAGTAAAAACAGATGGGCATCGTTTACGTAGCAGTTATTATTTAGCATCATCATAGTCATCATTTCATCTATTTTGGTGTTTGGAACAGATGCTTCAGACTAACATTTGGGTTGGTGGGTACATCTCCATTTAGGAAAATCAGAGCCAGTAGATTCAGGTGAATTCATTGCTTTTGTCAACACAGTTAGAGCTTTATTAAAGCACAGAGACTCTATTAGAGATAAATGGAGATTATTTTTGCCAGTGCAGTATTTGTTTTTATTGAGGATAAATGGAGGCTGTAGTGTATAAGCCACAAAAAGCCACATAAAGTGTGAATTAAGTATTTCCTATCAGTCATAACAGTCCTAACAGTCACCTTCAGCATAGCCCATTTTTTATCACTCACTCTCTCACACACACACTCACACTCACTCTCTCTCACACACACACACACACACACACACACACACACCGTCTGTACTCCAAACTATGTAAAGTACTAAAAAAAAATCTGGTTTAGTGGAGAAAAGTTTCAGAAAACATAAAACATGTGCCTGTTTCACAAATTCAAAAACATCTCACAAAGTAATTTCAAGCTCCCGTTCTGGCAAATTCAAAGGAGGAAGGATGTGCAGTTGGATGTGCATGTCACCAGGTGTTGCTGTAAAGTAAACTGAAATTTGACTCAATACCCCTGAAAATTAAAGAAGCCTCAGTCAAAACTCCAACCACCAATTGGAAGTCTGAAAAATGAATATTTTAAGGGCATCATCTATATATAAAATTGGAAATAAAGCTTTTGTAATGGATTGTCAAAATTTCTCACTCACAAAAAAATGTGAAGTTTTTCAAAATTTAAAAACTTTTCATTATAAGGGTTTTTGAGAAATGTGAACAAGGTGATGTGGCCCTGTACAGTCAGAATAAGGGCACAATTGGTTCACTCAGCACCCTCTCTAGCCAGAACAAGAGTATGAATTGGGTCTCCCAGCACGCCCTATAGCCAGAACAAGCATGGTTCCCTCAGCTGGAGAACTTGGTTTGAAATCAACAGCACGACCTTTGTTACACCTGCAGTTGCACTGTACAGAGTGTGAGAGTCTAACAGGACTTTCCTCTGAAAAACTCTCACCTTGCCTTTCATTACAATCTCCTGTCATACCACAACCCACATAGTATTTCCATATTTTCCAGTGCAGTGGGAACTCTTCCTTTGGAGGGGAATGCCTGTCTTCACATCAATGGACAAACAGAACAGGCAGGATGGACAGAATATGCAAATACATATACATGTAATGCATATAATATCAACACTATGCAGAGTGAGAGAGAACAGGGGGAAATGGAGGCACTAGAAGATTAAAATGTTACAAACATCCTCAGTCAGTAGGGTGATCTCAATCTCTTTCTCTCTCTCTCAATTTCTCTCATAATATTTTTCTCTCCGAGTTATTTACTATTTGCCCAACTCGTCCATTTGCTGGCCCGTGAAGCATGAAAAAAAGGCAATTTGTGATAAATGGAAATTGCTCTCTCAGCCGGCCCATGGACAATAGCACGCTGCAGGTTATTGTTTGATGAAGCCAGAGTGAAATCTCTCAGAGACTGAGAAATAATACGAGCACTCTGGAGGCTCTCTATGGACAGGGTGGCCTTCTGCTACTGGTTCCACTTCATGGACACTGTTCAACTTGTGAAAAACACTGGACACAGTCACTGGGACAATATGTCTCTGTAAAAATAAAGGCTTACTAAAAAAACTACTCAAAAGGCCATGACATTTTGTTAAACACTAGATAACCACACTCTGTTGACTGGTAGGCTTTTCAGTGTGTGTGTGTGCATGTGTTTGTGTGGAAAGGGGGAGGAGAATCAGAGTGTAGAAGGAGGCGAGGTGAGTTGGGGGGGGGTTATACAGTTTTCCATACCTGTCCAACACTTACAACATCCACTATTTCAACCCCTTTTAGTTAAAGCAAACTCCCATCGCCCCTCACTCTCACCCAGAGCATGTGTCAGCCATTCAAAATGCTTTTACTCTTAAAAGCTTCCATCCGCCATCATTAATCGGTGATTATTTACACCCAGTCAACAAATATGATGTCCCACGGGACCTCAATCTCTGCTCCAGGCAGGGGGCCGGTCTCTATTAACACCCCGATTCAGGAAACGTGAAATCTTCCCGTCCAAAATCATAAAAGCCGTCTGCCCACTCGCACCGACGACACTGACAGAAATCTTAATCTCCCTAAAGAGTCAAAGCGAGGCGGCGTAATTATGTCTTTGTGTTTCGAACGCACCATCGTGGCCAAACCCATCAAGAGGAAAGAGAGGAGGAGGATGGGTAGACAATAAAAATGAACAGACGAAGCACTAAAATCTAAATGAAAAATTAATTATTGGTATGATTTCAAATGTACAGGTAATTAAAGATGAGGTTTAGTTTCATTCTGTGTATAACTTTTCTGTGTAACAATTTTCTTCATCATTGTCATCAGTACCGTCATCATCAATCCTTACCCGCCTGATATTAAGACTAAGCAGGATGTCATAAAACATTCAGCGCAACGCAGTGGCGCTCGTTGATACACGGCACACAAAGCGACAAAGCGCAGTGCGACAGGCAATAAAGCTAAACGAATCAGCACAAACGGTGCATGTTAAAAAACAAACTGATGTTGTTATTCTATCACAGCCTGCAATAACTCAATGCCAATGTCCCTGCAGTAGCACGATACAGAAAGCTTCGGACACGCTTTAGCACTGTTAGTATTTCATAAGGAAATTATCTTCGCAAGGCATCTTTAGGGTACAAAATCCTACCATGGTGTTGGATTGTGATTGTGCCAATTGCGGACGGCAGCTCTGCAGGGAGGTGATAATCTGGTGGTAGTTTCACCCTGGTGTACCCCCTGTGTACCCCCTGTGGAACAGTACCCCCTGCAGTCTGCCTAGACTATCTGCATAAGCGGTCATCCAGCACAATGGTTGTGCATCTAAGCCAGTGGATTGAAGAGTAATATTAAGCAGCAGTTGACTACACCCATTTAAAAGGATGTACATTCTACTCTCTTCAAAATTGACAGAGGCTTAAAAATGGCAAACACCATTGCTATAGTTTAATAATAAATAACAACAGGCAACATGTAGTGGTGTAGCATTAAAAAATATTTTAAAAATATTTTAAAAATTGAGGGAAAAATGAAGAAATACATAAGGGAATGATTATTAATGGCAATAATAAATAAGTATATAATACTAATAATAATAATAACAACAAAGATATCTTTCTTTCTCAAATTTAAATTCTAAGTTTAATTCGCCGTTATTGGCATGACAAAATGAAGTATTGTATTGCTAAAGCAGATAATAAAGGGTGCGGTGATAAAAAAAACTGATTAAACAATCAGACAGTAAATAATCTCCCCACCCAAGTTGACGCATTTTGAACGTTCTGGCACAAAATTAGTAGATTTGTATAGTTCAGTTTTCCAGGGAAAGGCTGTACGTTGCCATCATTCTGTTTGGTAAATGGGGTGTAAGAAGAGAGCCTTTCAGGTGACGGAGGCATCGCTAGGCGGGCGTCTCTCTGCACTCGGCACGCTTGGCCTGCCTTCCTGCTGTCCTTCACATAACTTTGTAAATGCTGTGCTTTCTGTCACTCTGTTGCCCTTACGCACTCTCACTCGCGCCCTCCTTTAGTGTGTATGTACATCTTTCTGAGACTTACTGTGTGTGTGTGTGTGTGTGTGTGTGTGTGTGTGTGTGTGAGAGCTACAACATACTTTATTTCTGGGTCACTTCTCCATTGTGTGTCTCTGCATGGTAGTGTGACAGATTTGTTACATGGCAATTTAAGCCCCACACAAAAAAAAGGCTTTCACTGTCAAGGACAAGGAAGAAGAAAGAGGTGCCTGCCTGTGACACACTGTGTGTGGTGTGTGTGTGTGTGTGTGTGTGTGTGCGCGCATGCGTTCACACTCACATACTGAACTCTGAATAATAGTCTGTTTTTCAGGATGGCACATCTTTTATAATGATTAGTAATACGTACTTGGCTTTATATCTAGCAGTATAAGTAGAAAGAATGCCACTGTGTGTTATTTAAGTCAACACTCAGGATCGTAACTTTATTCGACTAGTCGTGCATTGACAAGCACAAACCTATTAGCTACATTTCCTGTCGAGAATGCATGTACTTCATAAATATGTGTAGGATGCCGGTCTTTTTTTGAAAAGGAAAGTCCCACTAAGCTTTGCAGTTACTGTCTGCTTTACCTCAAATGGAGTTTGTTACATTCTTATAATGCTTATTAATTACCTCAACCGGGTGCAAAAAATTAGAGATCAGTCAAGACATGGGGGATAAGAGATTGCAGAAGATTTTATAGATAAGCAGATGTAGAGGGGTGACGAGGTGAACACATACGTATAGAATGAAAGTTCATGCAGAGACACAGGTTTGGTGGACTGCAATAACTGACCAGGTAGAATATATTTTAACTTGGAAAAAGACAATAGGTGTGTTCATTACACAAATAACCTGAGAAATGTGAGGAATAGACACATAACTGGCTAAATGTTTTTGTTAGTTTTAAAAGCTGTGATAAAAACTTAGCCAGTCCTTATGGTGTCTTTTGTACTGTGCTAGAGTATGAAGGTCCATCAGATGCTCTGGTAGGTATGTTGCCAGGTGCAGCAAAGTGTGGCAGTAAACAGCTCTACAGTAACAGCGAGCGTATGGGGTGTGAGTGGAGACGGACACAAAGGCGGAAAGGTGAGGAAAATGGAGCTTGACTTCTAATAAGCACAGAAATTGACTCTCCCCTGCAGGAGACACCTCTGTTTGTGCCAGTACTGCTTTTCCCACAATGCCGAGCATTCCACCACATACCCTTTGAGAGTGAAAATTCAGGCAAAGCTGCTGCCTCCTCCCCATTTCTGCTCAGGGCCTCCTTCTCTTGGCAACAGACCAATAAGTTGAAATTGAGTAACAACAAATGAATGTTTTCCTTTGCACAGGGGATTTTTTTTTATAGGGGGAACATTCTCAAATGCAAAAAATCTCAAGGCTACCTTCCATAGTGGTGTTGGGAAGGAAGTACACAAAGTGTATGTGCACAGCATGGGAGTGAAATGAAAAAGCATTCACAGCAAAGCTAAACACTCACATTCCAAACACCTGCCTTCACAGTCATTTTCTGAATATTGCCACTAACAAATAATGCTTTACTGTAGATCGCAAATGTGCATCTCTGAGGGAAAACAGGGGAGAGGAGAGAGAGAGAGGGCAAGAGAGAATGAAGGAGAGAGGTGGTGAGCGGCATGGAGAGAATGAAGGAGAGAGGTGGTGAGCGGCATGGAGAGAATGAAGGAGAGAGGTGGTGAGCGGCATGGAGAGAAAAGGATAAATGGGAGGAGATGGATGAAAAGACAGGGAGAGGTGGAGGCAGGAGAGATATTGTGTGAGACAGAAGAAAAGATTAAAGTGTATATTGTATTCAATGTTCATTACTAGGGATAGCTGCTACTTTATGGGAAGAATGTGCTTTCTTATCTGTTCTGTAGTTACTTCAATGACGTTTCTGTATGCACTTACTGTATGTCGCTTTGGATAAAAGCGTCTGCTAAATGACTATAATGTAATGTAATGTAATGAAAGTGAGCTAGAAATCCAAAACATAGCCCTGCCGCCGAGATATAACTTAAAAGCAATGAATGGAGCAATCGCGTGAGCAGTCGGATTTGCTGACAGGTCCCTGTAGGACCAGCAGACCTCCGAGTCCGATAGATTGCCGCTGGTAAACCAAGCTGCAAAACCGCTAGAAGCCCGCCAGCTGATTATGCCGGTCGCTAACGGGTGCCTGTAGGACCAACGTTTGAAATGTCGGACCAAAGCTAGGCGACCTCTGGTAAACCGATGTGCAAACAGCTAGCGCCCCGACAGCATATTACACCGGGAGCCCGCCAACTCGTCCGCTGGCAACCCGATGATGACCCGCTCGCATCTTGCTATCTGGGAGGAGACGGCACCATATGCATGGTATCCCCACCGAGTAGATATGAATGTTCAGAAACCTTTAAACTAATTTGTGTCCTGTGAAAGTCCTGACAGTAAAGCATGCGGAATTGAATTGAATAAGATTGAGATGTACATACTACAAAGAAGAGAACAGCTATTCATGAAAGGACGGGCAGTATAACAATGTCGGGGGAAATGGAGGATTCACAAGAGCAGACACAGAAAGACCACTAGAACCTTGCATCGCATTGGCACTTCTCTCTCCCACTACACGGAAATATCCAGACTAAAATGTGGATTCCCCAAGGGCGGGTTAAAACTAAAACATTCTTCACCCAAACTGGCTGCTCAAAATGATTTTGATGATATTCTTCTGTGTTTGTTTGTCTATTGGTGATGTTGTTCTGCCAATTAAGCATTGTTCATTGATTTCAGAGTCTCAGTGTAGTCTTGTGTACCAGATCCCGAATTATATGGGTTCCGAATTTTAAGATTTTCAGTAACTTTATTAAAGCAGTCGCTATAGCGACATTGTGAAATGTAATACATATCTGCGTTTGCTTTGACATAATGATGCATTTATCACTCCATAATTAAAAACAAAACGCATACTGCATTGTATTTTATTGCGTGTGGGAAAACACTCGTACTGAAATACAATACTGTATTGTTTTGGGTGTATTGTTTTTCAATGCCAGTGCGTGGTTTTCGTGCCACAAATAAATGTAATACTGACCTTGGAATGTAATCCACATGCCCAGTGCATTTTGCTCCATAGAATTTTGTGTAGTTACAACAAGCCCAATATAGTACAGTAGAAAAAATATATATACGTATCTAACCATGGCAATTTGTATAGGTAAGAAACCTCACAGGTCATTATACCGGATAGAAAGAAACAGTAGTTCAGTCAGACAACCCACGATTTAATTAAATAATTAAGCAGAACCCACAGGTGCATGCTGGGATGGTGGTGGGAGTGTAAACAATATCCTGAAAGGCATACATGCACGAGTATGCAGGGCAAGTCAAGCATGGGCAGCAGCAGCAGCAGCAGCAGCAGCGCGGCAGAATGAGCTATGCGTGAACCGAGGGGTCAAGACTGGGCTCGTTTTGAAGCTCACTTCCTGGTTAGGCTGGGAGCGGCAATTGTGCCGTTGCTCACTAGAGCCACTGCGGTTGGCTCCAGTATAAGTCTTTCACAATGTAAGTCAATGGCAGCAATGTGGTCAAAATACTCAGTCAATACATTTTTCACACAAAAAAATTGTATTGCAATATGTGCCTTTCCTTCATCTAATGCCTCTGCATGTGCTGATTTTTTTAAATATTGTGTTGTTTGGACAGGGTGTTAACATTTGTTCAGGACTAATCAGAGGGACAGGTTGAGTCCTCTTCGGCTCTACGGAGCAGACGCAGTTTGGACAAACCGGTGGCGAAAAAGACTTCCGGAGACTCAATTTCAGTTTTCACGAGGCCGTGGGAAGGCAATGGGTGACGTCACAGTGACTTTTCCATATTTGTATACAGTCTATGGCGTGAACAGGTAAGGTTGGCGACTTAAATAGCCCTTCCACTTAAGAAGTGAGCATCATGTGAGCAGACGACGATTTGGTGCTTCTCCAGTCATCTGCCCGAACTCGCTCCACAAGATTCGCATCATATAGGGAAAAATAATCTTACAAGGTGATTGTAGGGGCACATGTGGTTGGAGCTTTAGTTCAGCCAAGACAGCTCAACTTGCTGATGTTTCACAAACAACCCTCCCGGAACCTAAGGTGATGTCACCATGGAACTCCAAGGGAAAGACATCATCAGCCACAGTAGGCAACAATGGTCAGAAATGCATACTCCAGAACTGTCATGTCTTTGCAAAGCAAAGTAGCAACTGCATATAGTTGACTTCAAAATTCAACTTGTGTCAATAGCCAATAAAAAACAGAGGGCCCAATACCTCTTGCTATCTGCACCTATCACACAATCAGAATGGTCTCGAGTCTCTCACAGTTATATTAGAGAAAAATTAATTTGTTTCTAATTGCCGATTTGTTCATCCATTGCATAAACAAAAAACACATACAAAAAAGCTCACATGCAGGTAGTGATTCCTGTGAACTCACCCAAAATAAAAAAATTTAAATACTGAATCTAAAAATGTAACTATGGAGCACTGTAAAATATAGGCCTATTCATGTTGAAACACACATCAGCATTAGGAATATTCAATTCGCAATTGCCCATGGTAGGAGTCACTGCACTGCATATAGCAATATAATATAATTGTCATAAGAACGGCTTTCTATTAATGTTAGGTAATCAACTTAAGCCACTGTCAGCAGGCTATGGCATGTTACATGTTTAAAATTGAAAATAAACATTACACTGCAATGGCTTTGATTCCAACCATTAGCAATCCCTCCACGCTTTTCTAAAAATGAGCCAAGACCTGAAAGGACATTTTTTATATTTCTGTTATTTTGGAAAATGTATTGCTTTCTGGCTCTTTCCATTATTGGTGGATGAGATTTAGCTCTAACATGGGTTGAAGGAATACTGGTAATGACATGATAACCTGTGGAAACAAAGCAGAGGCAGGAAAATGTAATTTGTTGCTTTCTATAGAGTGTACACATTACATGGAGTTTTTAATAGCCTTTCCCTCTCTGGGTTTTGTAAGGATTGATTGGCTTCTAATTTGTGTAATAGTTCCTGAAGCTCCAAATGGACATCATAGCCGCCTGCAACAAAAAGCGACAGGTCTTTGAAAGCTTTGGGGAAAATGATTTAGAGGACCAGATCTTTGGAAAGCTTTAGGAAAGATTATTTAGAAGTCAAGGAAACTTTTGAGCTCCAGAACTTCCAGAACACAACCTAATAGGTGTTGAATGTGACATGCCGTATGTCATATTTACTTTGGGTGCATTTCTTCCCAAATTTACAGGAGCATAAACATATTTCATGCCACATTAAAGCCACTATAAAGGCACTGTTGATAAGGACAAGTTAAGCAATATAACAGAAAACTGTGATTTATTAACTGAATACTTCTCTAATGAGTGAGCTTGCATGTGCACATTCATGGTGTATTCAATAGACAGGACCATTTGTAACATTTCTAATGTTCCCTCTGTTGGAACAGGAGATGTTTTGTGGGCGTGTCGCGGGGGAGGGAATATCGGCTCTGGGGGGAGACGCGTTGCAATGAGTTAAGGTATTTATAAGATATGGGAATGGACGCACACAACTGCCCTATCATTTACCATAACGGCAACATTCTGTGACCACATATTCAACCCATTTCTGTTTTAAAATGTTAACGTAAAGTTTTCGGGCCTCATGAATATGCCCTAAGTGTTTATTCCAGGGGGGGTTTGCGGCATGGAACTTCTTCCTCCTAAACACAAACAATAAGAACATAGTGGTAAACAGAATATTGAGAATATCTGAGAAAAGCCGGCATGAAAGAGCCGGTGCCTTCATAACTGCAAGATGCCAGTGAAAGAAAGGATGGACAGAGGAAATTGAGGATAGCGGAGGGGAGCACAGAGAACTGATCTCACATTTGCTAAGAGGAGGAGGGGGGGGACTGTAATCTCTTTTTTCTTCTTTGTGCCCAGAAAGACAGCTCAGCGGTGCCGTGTCCCGCGTGCCGTTTTAACACGCATTCCTGCTCCTCTGAACCGCCGGCATCGTTTAGCGGCCGGGCCGTAATTAACGGAAAGAACCCCAGAACCCAGCGAATGGGAGATAATGGCTTTTCTCCTTTTCTTTTCTTGTCGCGCTAACCCCTCCCTCTGCGGTGCTTAGATGACATATTTCAAGCTGGCTAAACAAACACAAAGACTCAGTCCTTGAATGAGTGGATGCGGAGGAGGTGTTCTGTACTGCACAAGGATCAGCAGGGACTGCCACTCTGTCCGAGTCTGTGCTCCTCATCGAATTCACCACCATCTTAAAACATGACCCCTTCATCACTCAGATACACTGAGAGAATTAAAGGGCGGTAGATACACAATAACTACATTCCCATTATTGAGAATATATGCAACTGCCGATTACAAATTTTGCACTATGTGCTTCAGGGAATGAGCATTAGCCTTCTCAGCTGCCAGACGTTATTGCTCCCAGTAAGTTGAGTTTCAGAAAATGCTAAATAACATGTTTAAATGTACAAATTTACAGTTGCAATCCCCAACAAAATGTAGGCTACCCCCAACAACCCACTTTGCTGCACTAAAAAAATAATTATCACATGCATCTTTTCAAGACCCCAGCGTAAATTCGCTGATAGCATTGCATTTGAAATCAGTCTTTTAAGAAAGTAATACGTTCCCAGGGGTTCCCAAGGACAGACGGCAGAAGCAGTTACACACCAAGTAGTCAATAAAAGTAAAAAGTGCAGAAAACAAAATGAAGTAAACGGCACTTTGTGGGCCTAAAAGATTCTGTGGGGTGTTGTTAGATGTTTGGCAGAAAGGCCATCCTAAGGAGTTTTGCAGAAATACACCAAGTACCAGAACAAGGCGTGAAGATGAACAGTGAGCTAATCGAAAGCAGCAGCATGTTGCTGAAAGCACAAGGACCGAGTGGATGGAGAGAGAAAATCCCAGGTGTAAAGGCAAAAAAGAGAACTCATTAGGGAGCACAGCCGAGGCCAACAGTGCAAGGCAGAATCTGAAAAAAAAAATGTTGTAAACTATGAAGCACTAAAACTATTATTTCCTCCATCTTAGAACAGTCCATTACCACCTGTCGTAAGCTTCTGTCAAATTCTTAATGCTTTTTGACTCCAGCCTGGAGCTTGTTTAGTTTTTATTAAAAATTTATAATTTCTAAGTGTCCCTCTTAGTGTTGCGTCATCTTAGGACGGGGAGCTCCATGCTGTCAATGTACATTTATATTTGGATGTCATTTAGTAAAATATCGTCTCACCCTTGAAGGTCTGGGTGCAGTGGGCACCTACCTTGTGTTCTGGCAATATAATTACACATATTTGGACTTACGTACAACTGAGATGTAGGCGAATTCCTGAAGAGCTGAGTGCTTTGGTTGTATTTTCTGAATTTTATGTGGAGAGATGAGACAGAATCAGCTACTTTGACCAGGATGCTGTGCGCTTAGTCATTGACCTCATCCACACGTGGGGGCAACCCAAGGGGTCCTGTGATATGTTGATATTATGACGACGCATGTATAATTCACCGTCATTTCGATCGTGTGTTCGTGCCCCATGTATTGAACCCGGTTTATGATGCGTTTTCGAAATGGAGCTGCGGTGATGCAAAACAAATTTCTGAAAAATCAGACAATAAAGTTCGATTGTATCGTACGTCACATCTGTATTCTAATATTTCCCCCATTCTATCTGCCTCTTTAGTTCTGTAATTATTTGGGGTCTTTTTCTAAACTTTTGCTGTTGGTGTTGACTTCCCCCCAATTGGCTATCTGTGTTATATGCATCATAAATCAATCAACAATAAACCTTTCCCCACGTTACACGTACAGTCTCACATGGACACAACAGCGCGCAAATCGAGAACTGAGCTTCCTGTAAATACGTCACAGCCACAGGGTCCATCTTATCCAGGGGAGGATCTCTTGCACTCGGGAGAGAAACTGATAAAAACTCGTCTATAGCTGAAAGAATAAACGTGTAGCCTGAGACAAGATGGCTTTTACATTTAGAAGGCCATTATTTTTGTCTTTTTTTCGTACTGGCAAACCGCTTCAGAAGTCTGCTATGCTGTTATCTACTTATCTCACAAAATAGGAATTTATTTCTATAAGAATAGAAATACTAAAATTACAATTATTGCACACTTAAGAGACAAAAAAAAGACAGTTTGAAAAAGACATACAACCTTTTGTGGTGGAGTGCATAAATGCAGCCGTCTCATGATCACCTCAGTGGCGGAATACAAAGCTGATGTCAAGCAGAACATGACATCAGGATAGTGCCTAATTAACACAATGGGTCTAAATCCCCCTCCTAGGCCATGACTGAATACGACCCGTTCCCCGTCCCTTCACTTTGCAAGCAGTGTGCAAAATAAATCCTGCAAAACTTTTTCTAGTGAGGAAGTAGTTCGTAATATTTATTTTTACATTTTTTATTGAGAATATCAATCAGTTAACATATGACGATTGTTATAAAGTGTAGATTATGAATGAAGATATAATTAACAAAAATAAGAAAGTATTTTGTAATATGAACCTATCTTATACCATATACGCTCTTTTACGCTTTTACTTCCGGGTTACTTACTGAAATTGTCAGACGAGTTCACCGTTCTGCAGATGAGTGTGCTCCTGAATTCCCTCAACAAAACCCCGGAAATAAGAGGTTCATCCTGGTATTTTAAGTGCCCCCATTTGTGAGAAAAAGTTGCCTACTCAAAAGCTTTTTGATGACATTGACTCAAATATGCGCCCTCAAAAGGGTGTAGGGGTTGTATTCGGACACAGCTAACATAGTTCTAAGTCCCTGCTGCGTGCCGGTAGTCACACAACAGGGACTTAAGCGCCCCCTAGTGGCAGTGGATGTATTTGCACTTGCACATGTAGGCAGCATTCTATACCAACATAAAAACTAAACACTGGGGGGGGGGGCTAGGGGAGGAAAAACAAGCCAATGGCTATAATGGCAGCAACCCGTACTCTCAGGGGTGGCTGTTGCCGTTTCGCATATTCAGATGAAATCTCAACAAACTAGGCTTTTAACATTTAGGCTTTTTGCTGCAATAACCATACCGCAGCTATCACTTTGAAAAACCCCACAAACTTCTTGACGCATTTCCATCCCGCCGGCATTGACTGCCTTAATCCTCACGTTTGACGCTGTAATCCAAGTTCACATCTCACACGAAAGTGCGCGTGTGCGTGCGTGCGTGCGTGCGGGGGGGGGCAGGGAAATTCCTCTCAGAACCGTTCCACACAGTTCACAGATGCTTCACATGGATTCTAGGTGCTTGAATGGAGATACTGAAAGGTCACGTTTCCACCCCATCAGGCAAGCATGGTTGAGCGAGTGACCCCTCTACCCATTTTAAGCCAGCCGGTGGCCAAACTTGTATTTATTTGCGAGTCAGAGAGAGAAAGAAATGGAGGAAGGACAGTCAGGAACAGTACAATACCTTACCCATTGAACAGATGGATAATGGAGAAATAGAGAAAATGTCCCCTTCTCCCACCTGCTAATTAATTATAGAAAACACAGAGGAGTAATTTCCTGTTTAGTTGGCAGCGGAGTCCCCTCCTTAATTTGTACAGTCAGTACAATCTCTGTGTAATAACTTCTTGTGTAGCAGCCAAAATCTCCTACCGACTGCCATACGTCTACCCCCCCCCTATTGTCCACATACTCAGAAAGAAAAAAAGACTCTTGGTACTAAATATAAAACTATCACACTCATAGACCCAAATACAGTCTTCATAGACCTGGTGCCAAACGCTCTTGAACCAGCAGGTAACATCTCCTGGAGTATCCTCTGCGCCAGCAACATAAACATAAAGGCAGATGTATTTAGCGATTCTTTATTGAAGATAGCAGGGTGAGCATGATCATTGTATGTTACTAAACAGCGTAATATCACACTGGGAATTGGGCAAAAGGAGTTCGGGTGGACAGGGAATAAAAACCTGGGGAACTCGGATGGAAGGGGGATATGCACCCCCTTCCAAACACGCCGGAAAACATAACCTCAGCACATTCTCCTTTACAGCACTTCATCTACAAAGCTAAAATCTAGAAATAAATAAATTAAACCATTGCAACAAATTCATTCTAAATCTCAATATCTGCATTAAACCGAAGGGCACGTGTCCTCGAATACCAAAAGCACACAACGTGATTATGCAATCAAACCATTTGCATTGGTAATCATAGCTTTATTCATTATAATGGGAAGCCTTCCACTGACCAGCTTAGAGTTGCAGTGAACTAGCAGGAAAGTGTAGGATAGTCTTTTTTAAAAAGCTGCACCGGAAAGGGATAAAAACACAGAACAGGGGGGGGGGGGGAAACATCCGCGAAGTCTTAGGAAGGCCTTCAGTACCAATGTATACATAATTCAGTGAAATTACATTCAGTGCAGTCCCCACAGCCTGCTATTCTGCTACGTGAAACTTTCCCTTTCTCCACAACCCGGAAAATGACAGGAACTTCCAAAGCTCTGCTCCTAAAAACCAAACCTGCAAAACTGTCACACACACAAAGCATTTTCAGGAACCAATCATCTTGTACCATGCTGCCAGAGGTGACTAATCAGTGCCGAGCTAAGACAGCACTCGCCTCCACCGCCCTTGTTTTACTGAAATTGCGCAAAAATGTATTTTTAAACTAGTCATCTTAGCTAAGATTTGATTCTCGGTTCCTTTTTTGTTACTGAACGTTGAAAATGCAATTAAACAATGCCGACTATACACAACACTCTCTGAAGGGGACACAAATCTAAAATTGTTCTGAACAAACCCATCATTAAATAATATTACAGGAGAAAAAGAAAGGCAAATTGACACAAGGACAGAACAAAGTTCAAACAAAATAAAAAAGCCAAGGAGAAGTAACAAAGGGTTAGGAAAAAGTGAGGGGGGCAGGAGGAAAGGGGTTGTGGAAGTGGGGTGCCTTTGCCAGGTCCAGGGTGCATGCCAGAAAATATCAAGCATCACTACCCCAGTTGTCACACTTTCTGCAGTTTCATCCCATTCCAGGAGTACATAAATCTTTTTGTTATATCCTCCAACAGCAGGACACAATAAAATTGTGACGAAGAGGGAGGGGTGATAAAATCAGCTGGAAGCAGGCTTGCAGATGCCAATTATGACTACAACAGCAAGTTGCCGATCTCTGCTCGCAACGAGTAAAGCTGCCCGTTTCCAACCTAACTGTGCGCACATGTCTGCGCACGCGGTTCCTGGAAAGGTCGAGCGCAGGCCAAGGGTGCTCTTGGTGTCCGCGGCGACGGATGTCCCCCGTCGGCCCTCCGCCCAAAACGAGACGACCCTCGGTCTCCGAATTTGCAGTGAATCCGACAAGTAAACGCCGAGAAATGTGTCCAAGCGCAAACAGGCCGCCCGTTTATTTCTACGTATTAAATCTTTAAAAAAAAAAAGAAGACAAAAACAATCCAAAAAAAGCATTCGTTCTCTCGATTACTTCTGTTGACTCGATTAAAAATAACAACAAAATATGGATATCCTATAATTTAGGGTCCTCTTCTGACTTAAAAAAAAAAAAGTCTACCATCCTTTTTGAGTGGTATTTTTTTTCCTATGTATATATATATATATGTTTAAAAACCTTTGATTTTCCAGTTGATCTCTTGGTGCTGAGGAAAACGCAAACACTGAGGTGAATAACCATTGGCTTCTGTGTGAATTTTGGGAACATTCTTGTGTTTAGGGTGGGGGGGCCAGTCTGTCTACCAGGTATCATCCAGGTCACCACCATTCTGAGGGAGACAGACAAGAGAGAGAAAGAAAGAGAAAGAGGGAAGTGAGTGAACTGAAAAAAGATGAGAAGGTGAACAGACCATGTGAAGCACATCAAAGGCTCCACAGGCAGAGAGATTGAAGGAAGATCGACTAAACCCTGGGAGACCACTGGAGGTGCTGGCATTAAACAATGTCACAAACACATTAAACAACCATCACACCTCAGGAGGAATGCAAATGGGCGGGGAAGGTATTTGAACTTCTACCCCAAACCAAAAAAAAAGAAAAAAAGGGACCTAGTTGTCAAAGCAAAAATCAGACAAAGAGGCTGATGGAATTTGAAGTCCTGAACGACATAAACGTAGTCCACAACCAGTGTGCAGAGAAAGCCTCTTTTCTGGCTCGTTTGGAAGCAGTCGTGATTAGCTCAGCCGTACATGCTCACATTTCTCTAAAATATGAGGGGAAATATCACTCCACAGAGAGGAACACAAGAAGACATTTTCTGTTGGATGAAATTTTATTTGCTCAGAAAAAAAACACTTAGCTGCAGCATGAAACATCTATACAAGACAAAAAAAGATTAGTTTCTGCTCAAAATACAACAGCTTCAGAGGAAACTGAACTGGACTTTAAACATTGAACTTATCACACACCCACACTTTAGTTCCTAAAATTTGACCAGTGGCAGGTGAATTCTACCTGCTTTCCCTCTATTGTGTAATGATTTTATTTTCTCCACAGGTTCAGTGCTGAAGGTATATATGTATAAGAAACAAACATGCTTTTAAAACACACAAACAACAAGAGTTGATAATCTGAAGAGGTTAATATAGAAAATCCTTGCGTTTGCTCCCCAACTCAGAAAACACTCTGTACCACTGTATCCCAGCCTCACCCACATATAGCGTGTAACGTTCTGCAAATGACAGTGGGGCGTGATGCCTCGTCAGCCAATCACAGTTCAACAGGTGGCTCTGTCAGGGGCAATGCGCGCTCCCTGTGCCAGGAGGATGTCAGAAACCAACAGAGACCATCCGTGTCGGTGTGGAGTCTCGTCCGAATCCCGTGATGTCGCCGTCGTTATGCTATTTCTGTGGCATTGCCGTTACGATGTCACAAAAAAAGCCTGCGGCCCGTCAGGGTTACCTCGCATCTAAAAAAAATAGCATTAGGAAATGCAGGTGCAGAAAACAACACAAAAGGTTCTGAATGCCATGCCATTTTGTCAACTTTCTTTTTGGTTACTTCGTTAAATGACAAAATTTAAACAGCTTGGTAAAAATGCGGGCGGTTAACAGCCTTCCATTCAGCTAAATATAGCATGCCAATGCCAATGACAACTTGTCAGGTTAGCAGAGTAGCTAGCGGGCGGGAGGAATGGAGGAGAAGTGAGGGGAGAGAGGGAAGAAAGAGTGAAAGAACACGCTTTAAAACACGCCTGCAGCACCCACAAAATATCTTGCACACAATCTCTGCACACTGCTTTTCCTCACCCGTCTCTCACACACAATCAGATTCCATTTCTAAAACACGTGCGGTGCAATACACCTATACTCTGATACACCCTTACACCTTACATACACACCACCTCCACTCCTCTACAAGACACACTCCAAAAACTCTCACCTTTTAGACTCAAACACACGCCGATGCCACACCATACTTTCTACCCAAACTGCCTCTCTAACATGCACCAGCATACACACTTGTGCACACACATTAGCCTATACACACTCGTGCACAGACATAACACAAACACATACGCATGCGCCCATACACATGAGCATGCTGTTTGAACACAACAGCATAAATTAAGCGCCGCTAAAAATTGCGTATGCTAATAATACGCATTCGGGACCTAATGCTCCAGTCAGCTACTAGAATACAGTACACAAAATGCATTGCGTGTGCGCAAAGTATTGTGGGAATCATATACTTGGTTACATGCTGCATAGTGACAGGGTCTCTTGGCCCAACACACTGTAAGACAATAGTCAACAAAAATCTGTGCATATCTTGTCTCTCTTTCCCACAGGAATAAGCAGGTAAAAGGGGAAAAGTATGATGGTTGCTCACCAAAGTGTATATGCTGTACAATATGTCAGTCAAGCACAAGTCTCATAAAAAAATAAATCAAGAAAGAGTGTGAAGCGCGCGGTTAAAGCCGTCTACAGAAAGACAATTACAAGGAGGGGGGTTTGCTGAGAGACTAGGCCTGGCTAATCCTGATTAACCATTGCAGTGTGGACAAGCTGTTCCAAATACTCGTCTCTGTTGAATTCTCATGCTCTCTGAAAAGTACCGCCTCCTTTGCCCCACCCTAATGATGAGAGTCTCTGTCCTGGGGAGGGGTGTCACAAGTATGTTTCCTTGGCGATTCGTTCCCTTTGGTTTTCTACGACGAACTGTCCACCCCCCCTCCTCTGCCCCGCCGTCCTGATTGGCCAGAGGGTAAAGCCTGAACAGTGCGCAAAGGGAGGGGGGCGGTGGAAGGGCTCTCGCTCTGTGTCGTCAGGGAACGTGGGGTTCCGAGGTCAGAGGTCACACGGTGGGCGGGTCAGGGTTTTCAGGAGGCGGAGGAGACGGACTTTCAAGCTGCCCCTCTGCGTTCTGGGGTCCCGGGGCGGCGGACTCCGGGGGTAGGGCTTCGTCGCGGGCGCCGGGGCTCTCTTCGGCCGTCTCGCTGAGCAGGCAGATGGTGGACAGCGCCTCCTCCAGGACCTGCCGGTACTGGCCCCTGTGACTAATGCGAAACTGCCGCAGCGCCTCTCGCAGGTTTGTGCCGGTACTGCCCTCCTCCGCTTCCTCCGACTCCTGGTGCGAGACCCCAGCGTCAGAGAGAGCAGCCGACACACACTGCGTAACACAGCTACAGCGCCACTGGAAAGGGCTGCTTACACAGCTACCCCCTTTCCACTGCAGAGCTGAAACCAGGCTGAGTCATTATACCCCTTTTATGATGTAGAGCTAAAACCAGCCTAGCTCAACAAACCAGTTTTCCACTGTAGAGCTGACATCAGAACGGCTCAGTGTACCCATTCCCACGGCAGGGCTGGAACAACACCGCCACATTACAACCCTTTGAAACTACAGAGCGACCGACAAGCTTGTTAGTGCATTAATTCTGACCAATGGGAGAGGAAGGGGACAGTTGTCACTGTACAGGCCGATATTAAGGAGAAGAGCCCATTTGGGACTGTGCAACGCGTTCTGTACACGTCACACGCATGACCACCAGCCTCAGCCGTGTCTGTGCCCCGTCGGTTCTGGGCATGAATTAGCTCAGAGGGCGTGTCTCTCGGAGCAGTGTGCGTGCGGAGTGTAATTAAAAAAGGCTCACCCCGTCCACCTCTCTGAGAGGGTTGATTCTCCTGTACACCGCCTCGATTACACTGCGCCTGGGGAACAGAAGACGGGTGTACACGCACACACACAACAAGAAAAAGAGGCTGAAACACAAATGCAAGCGGTCTCTTAAATCACATTATATTTATGTCTTCATTATTGCTATACTATCAGTAGTATAGCAGCACAGTAGGTGTAAGCCTGAGGTCTCGAGCATTTATAATCGAAACAAACGAGAAATCAAATCAAATCAAAACTAATCTGTGTTGAAGTGAACATAGTTCACAGAGAGATCTGTGTAAATACACGTGAATTTGCTCGCACGCACACACAGGTGGGAGGAGCTGAGCACAACACTGCACACGCGTGAGTGTGAATGAGTGCACATGCTTGCATATTTGTTTACGTTTGCATCCATATGTGTATGCATGTTTGTTTGCATGTGCGCGTGTGGAGGTACCGCGATGCGAAAGCTTCCTTACTTGCTTGCAAGGCCGCCCCCTGGTGGTAGGTTGGGGATATTCTCTGTGGCTAGGCTGCGCATGACGTGTCCAAGATCAGGAAGACCCTCCTCGCCGGGCGTCTCCATGATTTCTACAAAAAACGGCAGACCGAAAAGGGGGAAACACCCTTAAATGACACTACACTAGAAGCGGATAAACGTACACAATTAAAATGCAGAAAGTTTTTTGTGCCTGTACGCGCTCTCTCACAAAACACTCCGTCACACGCTGCTGGACTGGTCAAAAAAACACCACATCTACATCACACGAATCCTGTCGGCTGTATTCTTTCCCAAGAAATGTTTCTAAACAATGTAGTTCCATGAACCTAAACAATTCCTACCACATTCAAATTTTAAGATGAAACCAGCAAATTAATGGCGATCATCGAGGTAACCATTGTTCAAGGTGAATCATCATTTTACATAAGTGAACATCAGAACTCTTCACACAGCTGGGTGTTTATGGAGTAACAAAGTCATTTACACAAGCTGAGTGTTTGTGAGAGAATTTGCTCACGGTTGTTGTTTTTTTTGGGGGGGGTAATGGATGTAGTTACCTGTATAGCTGGGCATTTATGGGGTAATTGAGGTAAAGTTGCTCACACAGAGCTGGGACCAGATTGGCTTGTTATTAGGGCTGGGCAATACGGCAAAAAAAAAATTATCACAATAATGTGTGTTATATTGCTCGATATCGATAATTACCACGATATACACCAAATAATGCTCCATTTAAAGTTTGAAGATTATTATGCTTATGACTGAACGCTGAAGAAACCAGAAGGTTAATTATTTAAAATATAATCTTCTTTATTATATATTTATTTTAAATTTGAAATTTTTTAGAAACAACAGATGAACATGAGCATGAGAACCAAAATTACTTTATACCCAGTAAATGTTTCATCCGTCCACGTTTCTTTGTTATTTATTATGAACAGTAAGCATACATTAAAAGTAAGCATGCAAAAAGAAAAGTTAAGAGATTTTTTTCTGGCTTCAGAAGGGCTGACTGCAGCAGGTATAGGCAGCTATCAGGGGCGTCATGCAAACCAAAATTCTGGGGGGGGCATGGGGGTCCTTCCCCAGAAAAAATAAAAAATAAAAATATATAACTTTGGGGGGATTATTATAAAACTTAAAATAAAAAGTTTTTGTTGCTCAGTAATCTATATTAGGGTAAATACTGTATATTTATTTAGAGATATTCATGTCAATTATTTGTGCCGTTTGGTTATTGAAAATGACACTAACTTATTCACTAGCTTCTACACTGCTGCCACTTTTCTTGAAAAAGAGCTAAATCATGACTGTATCCACAATGCAAAGGAATTTAGAGAACATAGATAATAAAGCCACAGATGAAAGGAACCTGCCAACATGGTAATAGCTGTATTTTCAAACACAATGCATAGGAAGCAGCATGAGTACAGATGAGACTGTGCTGACATCACATAGCATTATATATAGCACTACAGTTTGGTTCCTGTGAATCACTTTCGCCAGCACGTTAAAGGAGAAGTTCGGTATTTAGCATTATAAGCCCTGTGAAAATGTTATTTACGGGCATATACATCCTTCAAAAAACACCATAAACTCTCGTTTTCAAAAAACGGAAAACTCACCGAGTGGTCACTGGTGTCTGTTGATGTTCTGAAACAAAAATCGTCGCAAAGTATGCTTCGTATCGAGTTTTATTGATAATTTTATTAAATCCATCGACCGGAAGTTTATAAACGTATGGCTGTACGGCGACTGAAAATTGTTCTATAAATCTTTAAACGGTTATTTAAAACACGTTTTAAACGTAAACGTAAATTACAAGACACAAATGACCACTCGGTGAGCAGCAAAACTTTACAGACGAGTCCTGAAAATCTTGCTTTAAAAAAATTAAGCGTTTCATTTATAAACATTAGTCTAATGTGTGAATTGTTTTTTATTTCTGCAAGAAGGGAATATGAAAAATGAGATACGACTACATTATGCTATCCAGCAGCTTGAGCTAGCAAGTGCATAGAGCAGACTAGTGGTGTGTCGTTCGAGTCGGCGAGTCGGCTCTTTGAGCATGCTCTTAGGTGAACGTTGGGAGTCGACTCGCATATCTGAAGAGCCGCTTTGTTTTGTAAATGGACACAAGACAATTCTGAATGCAAAACTTGTCATAAAGATAATGGTGGTATAGTGGGATTATGGTCATAATTTTAGTTGTGAACTTTTATTTGTTTTTTTTCTTCAAGTTCCATCTGTAATCAAAAAGAATAATTTTTTAGGCCATAAATAAATAAAACGGTCAGTTTAATTGCTCTGATGCTGCAGTTTTGCACATTTATTTTTTTATGCATTTATTTATTTTTCTTTATTATGATGCAATATTATGTTCTATTTTATGAGTGTCTATTTTGTTTTGAAATGTTCAACTACGCACTGTGTTAATTGTGCAATTTATTTCTAGACATAAAAACGCCCTACTTTCAATGCACATGCATCTTAAGGTTTTTACATTTATTTAAATCGTTTTTATAACAAACAAAATGCAAAATAATGTTATTTTGTTAATTATGAGGTAGAGTAAGATTCCTTTGAACAATTGAAGTGATAGATGTGCACAAACACCAATCATAGGTCAAAATATCGCTAACTTTGGCCGATTTTGAAAAACTGGAAATGATACAGAACGAAGAGCCGTTTGGGAGCCGAAAGAGTCGGCTCTCATTGGTGAGCTGAGCCAAATGAACTGACTCACTGAAAAGAGCCGGAATGCCCATCACTAGCAGAGACTAATGCTGCGTTCTCACAGCAAGCAACTGGTCGCTGAGTCGGTCAATTCTACTAGGCTGGGGGCTTTGTGTGATCCAAGTCAGTTCGTGCAGCTACAATTTTTTGATAAAGTGAAACAACGGCAGTAGCCTACGCATAACAAAGACATATTAGCGATGCAACCTATTCTTTATAGTTATGTCATGACACTGATAATTATGTGTTCTCGCTAGCTAGCGATAGGCTAGCCTATATCCATCTTCGTTGCGAGCTAACGATCTTTATCTATTTATCTAGATACATAGATTTATGTATAAAACTCAACATGTAGTTTGGGCTCAATGTGATATTGGTAAAACAGCCACATATATATATCCTTTAAGGTTATGTTATACATTGAACAGGACGGGGTAGGCTTGGACCATTATTATTAGCTGCTCCTCCATTGCTGCAATGTGAGTGAAATCGGGCGGGTTACACGAGTCACCCAGTACTCGCTCTCCCAGCCCCGGAACCCGCCCCCTGCCCTGAGCTCGCTAACTCGTGAGTGAGAGAGTACTGAGCAAGCCCCCAGAACAGCGGCGGGCTTTGAACCAATTCTATTTAGTGGTCAAACCGTGTAATTACAACTTCCAGGTCCGAAAAGCAGTTTTCTCACACACAATCATGGGAAAAGGAACGGCTGTAAAACGGTGGATAATAATTTTTTGCGTCACAACCCCCACAAAATAACTCGTTTCACTATCAGAATTTGATGGATTCGTTCCGATAACGTTTGGAAAGTCTCGAAGAGCCACACTATTCAATTATCTTATCCCATTCAGCAGGGCTAAACCGGAAGTTAGACTGACTTGATGACAGGAGTGACTCCAAAACTCGACTATCTTTGGTGAGTGACTCATACAAACTCGAGTTAATAAAAAGAGTTGAACCTCCCATCTCCACTCTCGAGTAGCGTCGTTTTGAGCGGGTGGGCGCATCAGCAACGTGCGAGTCTATTTCTGATTGGCTATTCGTGTTGTATTTAGGTAAGTAGAATAAACGGACGCAAATGATAGTTTTACAGAAAATAAATCTTATCGTTATCGCGCCTAATTTTATCACGAAAATAATCAATATAGTTTTATCACCCAGCCCTAGCCTACTTGTTATACACCTGTCCCACTGCAGAGCTATTTTGGCTCATTATACCCCTTTCCCATTGCAGAGCTAGAACCATTTTGGGTCATTATACCCCTTTCCTGTTAAACAGCTGGAACCAGACTGGCAATGAGGAGGAGAGAAGGGAATCCCTGGGGATCAGGCATGTGAATAATTTTGGTACTGAGCCAGCCATCACCAGCTTCAGCACCCGTCACACCCGAAATCCAGCCAAGGCTGCATTCCAGCGGCATTCAAATGGCGCTGAAACAATTCCCTCCACAGGAGAGAGAAGAGCTTACACAGCCAGAATGTTTTAAATAGGTCAGGGGGAAAAATTTAAGCTCTCATGGCTAAGGGAGAGCAGGAAGAGCACAACACACCCTTTGAAATCTGATTGGTCAGCTGTGTGGGACCGACACACGTTTGTCACTGTGTATGTGTGTGCTGGTTAGTATGCGTGTCTGCAGATCTGTGCACACGTACAGGAATACCTGTGTGTCATTATACTCCTCTAGACAGAGTATATGTATATACATATTGTATACATACATACTGTACGTGCATTTGCACACTCACATTGCACACACACACGTGAGTGGATAAGTGTGGTCCTTACCTTCCACGCGAGACTCCAGGTACTTATCCAGATCGGCTTCTTTCTTTTTTGCCTCCTCTGACACCTTGGGGGCGTTGGGTAAACACACTAACACCACACTCATGTTATCACGACTTCCCTGCAAAACATGCACACAAACAGTGTTATTCTGGCCTCTTACAAAGCAGCTCACTCACTCTCACCCTCACACACACACACACGTACATTCATACATACACACAATTGAAAGTGGTGGTTGGGAGGTTGGTGGGGGGCAATACATTCCTCCGAAATGACCAACCTCTGAAAACCCAACCCAACCCAAGGCCAAAGGCCAACTAAACACACGCGTGGTGTGACACAGGACAAACCAGTGGAGAGTCCTGGCTCTGCCCGGACTACATATGCAAATGCTAGAGTCATGTGACCTACACATGGCAGCATACATATGCTGCTAAGCCTGGGGGGGCGGGGGCTTTTGGGCAGCAATGATTTGGAATGCCGATCATATTTGCAGGCCCATCCTCCTTCAGTTTGAGCGAGTGGTGACTAGGACGCATGACCTCTAAAGCACGTACTGCTAGCCGCCAACTGTTTTTACTCCACAGTCCACTGGTCTGGGTCATATGTCATGCAGGCCAGTGGGGGGGGGGGCTTACCTTGTGCAGGCATGTGTCCACCACAGAGTTGCAGATCCTCTCTAGGTCATCGTAAACCTCCAGGCGGGAGCGGACGAACTCGCACAGTTCCTCGTTGCTCATGACGTCCCAGATGCCGTCGCAGGCCAGCACCACAAACTCGTCCTCGGGGGCGCGGGCGATCTCGAACACCTCGGGCTCGGGGGACACCAACTGCTCCGTGGGGCCCTTCCCGTCCACACACTTGTAGTCGTAGTCACCGAGGGCGCGGGACACGGCCAGGGAGCCGTTGACGCGCTGGATCATGACGCTGCCGCCGGCGTTCTGGATGCGCTCCTTCTCGCGCGGGTCACATGGCTTGTGGTCCTGCGTGGACAGCTGCACCTGTCCTTGCCGGCAGAGCACGGCTCGCGAGTCGCCGCAGTTGATGAAGTACAGGAGCGCGGGCGACAGCAGTGCGGCCACCGCCGTCGACCCACTGCGGTCCAGCCCGTTGCGAAGGTCCGAGAAGCTGCGCATGTGGTCGTCGATCTTCAGGAAGCCCGCGCGGATCCCGCTCTTCACCGCCTCCACTGGGGGCTCGGGGCTACTGCCGTCATCGCTGCGGAAACCGTCGCTCCCCGTGATGTGCTCCAGCAGGTGCCGGGAACAGTAGTTGGCCACCCGGGAGCCAGCATGCCCGTCGTACACGGCGAAAAAGGACCAGTCGTCCAGGCCACCAGGCAGGCCCACCTCCGCCGTGTGGGCATCCTCCATCTCCACCCGCCAGCCCTGCATGCTGCTCAGCCCGAATCGCAGGCCATTACCGCC
Organism: Ilyophis sp. 1 JC-2022; assembly: GCA_022702515.1. Lineage (NCBI taxonomy): Eukaryota > Metazoa > Chordata > Actinopteri > Anguilliformes > Synaphobranchidae > Ilyophis > Ilyophis sp. 1 JC-2022. The sequence continues at coordinate 99,140,273 of CM040405.1, forward strand.
GCCATGGGCCGTGTGCTTCTCCGTCTTCGGCTTGTCGAGGAACGCACCCATTGTTCAGGGTACCACCTGGGGAGATGAAGAAGGATGTCCGCGGTTAATGTCTAATCACTTAGAAAGCATCTTGTACTTGTACTAGGGATGTCAACGGTTAGCCGGATAGCCGTAAAAATAAAAATTGCCGAATATGCTTAACAGCTTATTGGTTCATTTGCATAATAATAAAAAAATAATTCCGCATTTTGTTGTTGATGTTATTGGCTTAAATATGTCATTATTTTAAACATACTGCAGGGGGGTTGTCAACCGGTTGTCCTATTTCCGGTAGGTTGCTAGCAGATCAGAACGGGTGGCGGGCGATTGAGCGAGAGAGCTGCTCTAGCTACTGTTGCTAACGTTATAGCCAGCATCCACATCAAAATGAAATGCACAAATCGTAGCTCGGTTTGGAATCATTTTACAAAGAAGGGGGACGACCAAGTTCAGTGTAAATTGTGCGAAAGGGTGCTCAAATACAGTAGCAGCACGAGCAACATGTTGAATCCTTTAAAATACAGGCACCCGTGCGTCCAAACAGACAAGCCAACAGATTCCGATTCCCCAGACTGGCTACCTTAAAGCTGGGGACACATTACACGATTTTTTAGCCCGATTCGGCAACGATTTGAGGTCGGGCAGAGTCTGTGGTAGTCCAGGGCAGTCCAGGCTAGTTGTGCTGTAAAGTCCCAGCTGTAATCGCTATATGTGTGGGAGTGTACTCTTGTCTCCTACGATCCCAATCGGGAACGCCACGATTTTATCAAACACATTTGATTTTATCGGGGTTAGTATTTGCATAATCCTGTGGTTTGCGCGGGCCAAAGACTGAAATTGCTACGGGAATTTTCAATAGCCAATAAAAAGTGAGTTTGCGACAGACGAAGGCAGAGCTGGAAAAATACAAAAGTAAACACCAAATCCAACGTTCGGATGGCTGAGCCAAATAAATGTTTTTTGGAATACCACAAAATAGGAGTGACTTTTGGATTTGGACACATGTATGTCTGTCTGTGTCTGCCTGTATAATGTCAACTCTGCAAGTTACCACAACAATACTGACAAAGTTGCAATCTGTATGGGCTCCATGTTTGTTTTGGTTTCAAAATATCAGGGGGGGGGAAGACCTTACCGTAAACAAACTAGCATATGCACAGATTAACACCAGAACATGTCAACATGGTAATCTTCCAGAACAAAAATGTGAGGGAGATCCGGCTATAGCATAGGCTAGCATGTGCTTTAAAATGTAATTAATTATAAAAAAAGTAAAATAATTAGGGCTACAATGTAGGCTGCTATTTGTAGGTTATACAATGTATATTACAACTTGGGGGGTTGTGTTACATTTTGAAAGCAATAAATACCATTCTGAGAAACGTCCATTCCGTGTATGCATGCATTTTTAATTTGGGGGTTTTAGGTTGGGTATTACGTGGGTGGTAACTGTAGAACGTTTCAGCATTTCTAACCATTAATTAACCGAATAATGATGTCGGCTAACCGGTTGCAAAACTATCCGTTATCAACATCCCTAACTTGTGCACTTGTACCACATCCGAAATGAAAGCAGTAACTCCAGGTCCTGCGGGTCGCGGTGTCTGCCGGCACTTGCGCCAACCATGCACTACGCCAACTGATTTCACTACTTATTTTACCTCCTTGGTTCAGAAAAGTAAGCTCATTAATGAAATCAGGTGGTGTAGTGCAGCACGGATGGAGCAAATGCCTGCAGACACTGCAGCCCGCAGTACCTGGAGTTGAGCAGCCCTGCAGTAACTAAGTTGGGAGACGTGCACATCCAAAAGCAAGTGCAAGACATACACAATTTGCTTTTCTTTTCCACAATTTTCCCTAAGTCACATAAATTGCAGCAAAAATCTATTCAAAGTAAAAGAGCATGTGTATAACAAACATCATCCATGTTTATCAGTTAGGTTACGCAAACAACAACTGCTGTTGGTCAATGGTATGTGAACACAGAGCACCTGCAAGTATGTGATATTAAAGCAGAACTTGGACAGATCTAGGAATTGCACGTACAACATGTAACTATATTTTCCCAGGTACGTAACAAAAAAAACTTTTTCCATAGTGAACTGTGATATGAATATTTCTAAGTGAACTATGTGTCAAAGTGCTTCTAAAGCACATGCGAATGAGAGAGGGAGAGACCACAGAATCCGACAAGCGAGAGAAACAGTGGAGCCCAGACGCACACCGGTCCCTCCAGAACCATCCCAGCTTAAATGGATCAGCTGTGAATCACTGTAGGCATGGGAGTAAACTGGAAGTAAAAAGATGACATTTTTTTTCTATAAACACAGAGGGGGGAAAAAAGTAAATAATCAAAAGACATGCAGTGGAGCATCTGGACTGATGCCTGAGGGGGCTGAGAGATGATGAGGGGGAAAAAGAGAGGGAAAAGAAAAATATTCTCGACAGCTCGAGAGAGAAAGTGTTACCCATTACCCGGTCTACATTTCACTCTGGCCCAATCCACAGTTTTACACTTTGCTCTGAGCACACGTACAGACAAACTCACACACATAAGGAGGTGCTTGTCGACATTCCCCACCAATGACCATGCAGAGCGAGTGAATATCGCAGTCTGCACACTGCCTACTGGGATGGTCACGTTTAAGTACCAGACCGTGGGCCCAACTGTACACCGACATCCAGATGCTTAATGGGACAAACTCCCGGGCCGCCCCATAATGCACCGCTTAATTACAACATAAATGTCTCTCTTCCAATAGAGTACGACCGATTTCAGAAACACGGATGATTTCACTTCACAAACGTCAAGGGAAATTTATTAAGGGAGCAAAACCGATCTGTTCTCAGCGCATGCGTCAAAACGCCTTTCACCCCACAACCTGCAACCTGGATTAGGAAGCAGTGCGAATCTAAGCCTCTTAAAACAAACCTCACCGGTAAGAACATTACACAACTCCAAAGATAGCAGCACACCATGCATTACTGGCTCAAATCAGGCGTCAACCAAATTAGACCAAACCGCAGGGTGATGATGACCCACATCGGTGACCGTGGAGTGGGCTGGACTGAACTGTGCATTGGGCCAGAATGACCTTTGGACTAGGCAACAGGACCATACCAAACCTGCCGTACATCAGCAGTGTCAGCCCTTCTAGTTACTTGTTATGCATTTCTGAATGTCCAAAATTATTCCCCCGTAGCACATTAAGGCAACAGCACAGTGCCATTGCTATGCAGCTAGATTCCAGCGTGAATGGTGGTGAACCTGAGCCAGAGCTTGAAATCCAAAGCCAGGGCTTGACGGCGCTAAATTTCGGCTGACGCCTTGAGCCCTCACCCCGTGACGTCACCACAGCAGCATTGTCCCGGTCCTTGGACCAGAACCGGCAGGGCTCCTCTGGCAGCGGAGGCGGTCTGGGGCTATAATTAACCGCCTTGCGGCCCCATGCGTGTGGGAGGCACAGCGGTCATGTTCCCAAAAAAGGGAAGTCTGACCCCACCCACTGCCCACAGCGTTGTGAAGAGTCACGACACTGTCCGCTAACATGTCTGCAGCTCCATCAAGTTACACTATTTATAAACCCCCTGCCAACACAATCCGGCAGCCCCAAAAACCACCCTTCTTAGCCCCTACACCCCGTTCCAATATTTATTACTCCATATCAGTAATCCATCATGCCCGAGTCCCAGAGGAAATTTCAATAGAGCACTAGTACTTGTTCGAGGGGGGGGTTTGAATGATTTTCATAAAGATAGATGGACTGTATTACTTACAGCATAGCTCTGTTGTCACTAGCACACAAACAAAAACACTAAATCTCCCCAATCATAGCTCAGACAGTAGACTGTTGCCGCACATGCTGGAATTCCCAAATGAAACTTGAACGATTGCATGCGCAGAGATGGGCTGATGTCATATATTGAATGTTAAAAATCTATTTTTAGTGCTATTTGGGTGCGCTAGCTACAGGTTGCAGGTTTCCCCATCATATAACTGCAATAAATAAAGGCTAACAACAAGCTAGCACTCAGTACTAAGTTTGATCTCCACTGCAGTAAAGTAAAAAGAAGTCAACAAACTATATTTTCTCAGAAAAATTATTTGTCTAGCTGACGTGCTTTTACCATTTTGCCAGGCCTAGCTATAGGTAAACCTACTTATCATTATGCCCTAGCCACATCCAAGAATGACAATTGTATTTATTAAAAACCACCGTTTCATTATAGATCCTAATCATGTTGCCAATGTGTTGAATCAAATTCTGACAAACAGAACCATATAATCAAGGTCTTAGTGCCAGTATCCTTCATGAGGCCAACAATGTTGAAAATTAAACCGATTCAAAGTCACAACTGCTGCTGAAATAGACTTCAGAGCAAGGATTCTAGAAACTATCGTCATTATCCATAAAACAACAAACTGTTAAAACTGCAATGTAAAAATAATTGTAACTGAAATGTTATTTCACGTGAACTCATCAAGTTTCAATTCCCTCAAGAGGAAGACACTTTGTAAGCGCTGAAGAACAAGACTGAACTCTAACAGACTCCTATCTTTTCTACTACGCCACTTTTGCTGAGCAAACACACGCGCACTGTTAAACACGCTTGCAGACGTACATATGCGCGCTCTCACAGAAACTGAGCAGACGCCCACACACCACATCCCCCTGGTCCCGGCCCTGGTGAAACCATACGCTCTCGACCTCTCTCGCCCGAAACTACTGCGGCCGGAAAACCCCATCGCTCCAAAACCACTGACGGAAACCTGAAACTCAAACACTCGAGACAAAGCACAGCGAGGCGGAGAGATGGCCGAAACGATCAGACGGCTCAACCCCACACAGGCCCAACACCGCTGTGTGGGTCGGGGGGGCCTTCGGGAGTCAGAGACCAACCTGCCCTGCCTGTGTTTGCACCCTGCAGGGGGAAACACTTGTGAGGGAACAATACCTGAACTACACTGTCACTGCAGTAACTTTGCGATTCTGCAAAATGCAAAACTCCAACTGATGACTTAAGCCAACAACAGCAGTGTCACATTCAGGGTTTAAAATAGCTTAAGATTGCAGCACCGTGGCATTGAGTATGTTTCTCCAGTCAAGTTTGATACATGACCGTACATGTCCCATAAATGTTTGATGGCTACCTTTGCCAAAATGCACCCTTTCCTGCTCTACCATAATACAGGCTCCATCGTTAGGATCTTCTTTACCCTATTTTGACTTAATTTATATACACTTCAGTTGAAACTTTCCCATTGCATTTCCATTGGGCTTTTTCATATAAACGGGTGACACAGGCCAGTACACACCTTCAGGCTCCAGGTTTTTCCACAATGAAGATGATATAATATTAAGAAAAAAACATGCTCTACTCACTTAACACTTATAATTGAGCTTACAGGTGCTGTGTCCCAGGGTACATAAAATAAGAAAAGAAAACGGCCAGCACTCTCCAATGTAAGTTTAATTTATTTAATGGCAGCGGTCACAGACACGTTTTGGCTGCACAGCCTTCATCAGCATGAAGGACATGGGTTCATTTATTTAAAAAAATACTGATGAGCATTTCATCGTTTCCCCATCTTAAACACGTATTTTCTGTAAATCTTAAATTTACACCATTACATCACGTTTTCTCATTCATCAACGGGGTGTGAAGTTGCATGGAAGCATATCCAATTACTATGCGTCACGTGGCGCTGTAATGGTGACATGTAGTCCAGCTGTCTCTCGTGTTTGTGTTTGTTAATTTGAATGTGTTTTGTTGTGTCGGGCGTTTGTCTGTTTTTTCATGCGCTGTGTGTCTGTAGTGGGACGGGGAAGCGGGCTGGAGTTTTTTTCAGGGCACTCCTGCTGCTCGTTTTGATAATATTGACGAATTGTCTAGTAATTTTGTCGATATAATTTTGTTTGTGGTTGTCACCACGGAGACGCATTCGCAACAGCTCGGGCATGTCCGTTGGATCTGCACACTGCAGCAACAAAGTTACCATCGCTCTTCACCGGAGTTGAAGATGTCGGAACTGATCCGGGAGTGCAGGCAATCGTCACAAGGCAACCAGGGAAGAACATAATGCAGGGGAGGAGTGAGGAGACGACTGGGAAGATTGACGCAGTCTGGTGCTCTGTTTCAGTGGTGTCCAGAGACTGCGGCGCTGCGTGTATGGAGGAAAGTCGTGGAGGCGGAGTTCCTCTATTGGTGCATCCCTTCGAGTAATCAATAATGCTCTGGGTGCTTGCAATCCACATGTGCAGAAGGAGACTTGGAAAAGGGAATACAGCTGACAGCAGAAGTAACAATGTGAAGAAAAATCTAATACATGATGAGAAGCACTAATATACTGATGGGAAGAACTCAAGTCTCGCTTGGGTTTTGAGCACAAACCGAACGCGCATGTTTGTTGGGCATGACAGCAGCAGTTAGCCTGCAAGTTCTCTTCCAGTAACAACTGAGGTTTTTTTAGGAGCAGTTTAAGCACTGAAACCTAAATCTGAGAATAGAGCCAAGTAGCCTACTGGTCTCCTCCTTCCCTGTAGCCAGCTGCTCACTTCTTTCTTTCACAAAAAGCTAGTCTTCACCTCTGTAACTATAGCTTACTGTTCATCGCTCTTTTTACTATGTTCTGCTGCTCATCCCTACCTGTCCATTCTATGTTCTTTACTGCGCACCTGTTATGACAGCTTATTGCTCACCTACAGCTCTCCATTTCACTAAAGCTTACAGCTCATCTCTTTGACTATAGCTTATTGCTCAACTCCAACTAGAGCTGGGTGTCAAACTGATCCTGATAAATAACCTGATAACATTTTCCAGAACAATAAACTTGATTTATTTTCAGAATTTTTTTGGTTTTTGGTTTTGGATTCAGTTGTTTCTCAAGCTCAAAATCTCACCAAAGCCTTCAAACAGATAAATAAAACATGGTCAGCCACACGTTCATGCTGCAGAAATAGGCCTACACAACAGCTTGCACACTGTTGACTGCTCAAAATGACCATGCCTGCTGACTAAGAAAGACACCAAGATGAGGGGTCAGAGTGAAAGTGACTCAGGAGCGTAGCCTTCAGCAACAAGGATATTTTTGCCAGGAAAAGTAACCGGACTGATTTAAAAAATAGAAATAAACCAATCCCACCATAATAGAGTGGCAGGTCCACATTATATTAGTTGGATGCAAGTTTTTGAGGGAGGAGCATGAATTAAAACAATGGTACCTTCTTGAGTACAATAAAATCAGTTTAAATGCAATTCTCAACACAATGGGCCTCACTTTTTCAACTTGTCCGAAACCCCCCATTTGTGATCGAAAAAGACTTAATTTGTTGCTGAATTTTCTCAATTCCTATTAGCAAAATTATCTCGTGAACAATGTAACCAGGATGGCAGGTGAAATGAGCATCATGCAATTTCTACTTCTATTCAGATCATTTTTAATTGAACTTAAAATAAATGTAAAAATCTGACTCATCCCTTCAGACAAGGGGATGGAAATTTTTACTTGTCCGACCAAAGAAATACACTTGTCACAGACAATAGGACAAGCCTTAATGTCAAGCCCTGCTCTTGGTTAATAACTTGCACAACAATTTTCTACAACATGAGACCCTGTTTTAAAAAAAGCAAGATTAATGTGCAAGTAAGCATTCCAACAGATTCAAATGTCTATTTGTGTATTTTAACATCACTTTAAAAGTTACAAGCATTTCAGAGTTAAAACTGTACATAGAAAATTATTTGACTAAAGTATTGACTAAAATGTAATAATTTACTGTAATACTGTATGCTGCAATAATAATTTTAGACTATCTATACACACAGTGAGCACCATAATTCATTGGACAGTGACACATTTATTTGTTATTTTGGTTCTGTACTCCAAAACTTTGAGACTGAAAGGATACAATGACAATGAATTGCAGACTGTCAGCTTTAATTTGAGAGTATTTTCATCAATATCGGATGAACCGTTTAGAAATTATAGAAACTTTTGTACAAAGTCCCCCCCCCCCCCATTTTCAGGCATCAAAAAATATTGGACAGTTTAACATAATGTAGAATAAAATAATCATTTTAAATATTTGGTCACATATCCTTTGCATGCCATGACTTCCTGATGTCTGCGACCCAACAATATAAAAAACTCTTGATATCTTATTTTCTGGTACTCCTACAAGCTACTATAACCTCTCTGCATTTGAATAGACCCAATGAAATTGGGGAGGGGGGGTGGGACTAGATTTAGCTGTAAATTACACTGGAACAGTATGGAACACATGGTTGGCTAATGGCTCCAAGTCATCAAGGGTCTGATGTATCAAACAAGCCTTAAACTATCACCCTGCTGCTAGATATGCAGTAGATATGGATAGATAACATGAAGGGTTTCTTCTCCTGACTTATTTTTCAATAGGACAATTTGTCAGGAAAAACCACCCTTAAAGTGATCCATCCATATCTACTGCATATCTAGCAGCAGTGATGGTTTGAGGCTCATTTGATACCTCAGACCCTTGATGACTTACAGCCATTTTACCAACCATGTATTCCATACTGTTCCAGCATAATTTACAGCTAAATCTAGTCCCACCCCAGAATTCCTATAGACATCCATTCAAATTTTCTTGTAAGAGTATCAGAAAATAAGATATCAAGAATCTTTTGATGTTGTTGGGTCACAGACATCAGCAAGTCATGACATGCAAAGAATATGTGACCAAATGTTAAAAATGATTACTTTATTCTTCATTGTTAAACTGCCCAATATCTTTTGATGCCAGAAAATGGGGAGGACCATGTACAAAAGGTTATATCATTTCTAAACGGTTCATCCGATATGGATGAAAATACCCTCAAATTAAAGCTGACAGTCTGCACTTCAACCTCATTGTATCCTTTCAAACTCAAAGCGCTAGAGGAAAGAACCAAAAGAGCACAAAATGTGTCACTGTCCAATTCATTTTGGTGCTCACTGTATACCAGCCCTACCTCCACCACTATTTCACAATAAACTGCTCATCTCCCTCTTTCACTGCCTGCAGATTCCAGCTCACTTAGCTCAGATACTATTAGAAGCACTGCTCTATAGAGAGGTCATCTTTACCTTTTCATAAAAACTGAAGAGGGGGGATAAGATTATGGTTTAGGCTACATGTTGATGCGTTTCCAAACCTGCTCATGTCTAAAGCCAAATGCCGGTCTGATTCAATCACTAAAAAACACAATCACAATAACGGTGAGGAGAGAGCCATACAGTAAAGGGTTAATGATCTAATTGAAAATCTTTAAGTGTAAACCTGCCATGCCAAAGACATGCTTCAGAAGAAATACCCTGGCAGAGAGACCTCATAAGCACATATGATCTCGCACACGCACATACTACTTATAATTGCCATTACTTAGCCAAATTATAATTAAAATATAATATCAAATAAAAAATTCCCCATTTTGTATTTAAAGCATAACATATTTTAGTTGGAGCACAAATTGTTGTCTACTGATGAAAGAAAAGGGAATTCACAATTCTTGAATGACATGGCTTGAGATTGGACTTCCTGAAAGACAGATATTATAGTGCAGTGCAAAAGTATTTGGACAGTTGTTTTGGCTCCGTACTGCAGCACATTGGATTTGAAATGGAACAGTATTTTCCCCCACAGAATTCAATAAGAAAAGGAGTCAGGAGAAACAACCGTCTTTGAAAACGAGAGTTTATGGTGTTTTTTGAAGAATTTTCTATATGCCCGTCCACATCCATTGTGTAAGTTAGCTGTGACATGAGCAATAAACAATATATCTCAAGACTGCAAAGTTCGTCAAAATGTTGATATGGTCCATTGTATATGATCGTAAATAACCTTTTAACAGGGCTTAACATGCCAAATACCGAACCTTTAAGTATGATGACTAAGTTAATTTGTACAATTACCTTTAGTCTGCTGAAAAGTGTGGGGGGTACTTCCCTGACCGTATGAAAGGCAGCACAACCATGCAGACAAAAAAACACACAGTATGCAGACACAGATAAGCAGGAACATGGAGGAGCTGGCACCTGCCCAACTGAGTGACTCACCCCCCCCCCCAATTCGCTGCACCCATGGAAACCTCAAGAGCAGTTGGCCCATCATGGAGGCTGCTGGCAATCTGACACGGCCTCCAGTCATGAGCACGAAACACAAAGCAGACCTCAACACCTCGGGCACCGTGCACGGATAGTGACGCCACGATTGCTGTCAAAGAGACATGTCACAAGCCCACAAGTTCCCAGTGCTTAGCAAGCGAAGCAGACATTCGTCCAACAAGGCGAATGTTAGCTCATATTCGCAAACACATTTAGACTTTCTTCTGGTTGCCATGAGAGTTCCCTAATTTTAGCCAACCACCTGAAAAGCTAGCGTGCAAAAACAAATGCAAAACAGCAAGTGGAAAAAGTCAACAATCGTTTTGTTTAGGCCTATATCACATCTCATTAAATGTAATATATTCCTCATTTCTACAGACAGTCCGCTAAAATATTTGTCCTTCTCATTGTCACGTAAATCTTAACTAAATAACATATTTGGTAAAAAAAAAAAAACAGTTCAAGGATATAGCAGTAGCTGTAGCAAGGGAACATAAGTTTGCTGAAAAGGTTTGCCTTGTTGAATGTAAATTAGTTCAAACCTTCTGAATCAAAAACAAAATTTTTTTTTTCTGTAAATTGAGCCACACATGGCCTATGTTACACCACAACTGGAAATACCTTTTTTGGATAAGTTGGTGGGGAATATATCAAAGGCAGAATACAGTGCTGCCTTTGATACAATAGATCACCATATTCTCCTCCACAGGCTAGAAAATTCAGTTGGTCTCACTGGAAAAGCTCTTATGTGGTTTAAATCCCATTTCTCTGATAGACCTCAGTTTGTTAGGGTAAGCAATAAGTCCTCTGAGTTTTATAGGGCAAACTTTGGAGTAGCACAAGGATCAGTTTTGGGTCCGATCCTCTTTTCTCTGTACATTATAAGCAGACATGGTGTTAACTATCACTGCTACGCAGATAACATATAACTTTATACTAGGGATGTTCCTAACGACTAATTTCCCTGACGGTTAAACGGAAGTTTAAACTTAGACTAATCGACTAGTCTAAAAGTAAGAAAACACTCAGAAAACAGTCAAAATTGAGCACAATTTAATCTATAAGGTTAAACATTGTCCGAAAAAATATTGCGTATATTATAAGAGCCATTTGAAACCGTTAATCACATACTTCAATAACCAAATTGTATTTTAAATGCCGCTGAAATGTGTGGCACTTTGCGCCTCGCATTATGAACATTGCACATTATCCTACAAAACATGACAACTCACTAAATAAAAGTTAACAAATTACATTTATTGAAAACAATATTCAACGTAACAAAACATTTTTAGGAAACGTGCCTGATTATTACAACGGCATTTTCATTGGGTGAACGCGATCGCATAGCAAATACAGAAAAAATAATAATCGGTCATCAGAAAAACTACCAATAATAGGCCCACAAAAAATAACAATTAGGCCGACTGATCGACGTGACATTAGATTAGTTTTATTAGGCTATTCAACAACGCGATAGGCCTACTTACTCTTTCCACCTAGCTGGTTTAACTTGCAGGGCGAACAGGCTAATGCGTTTTGTTTTTTTCCTTCATTTAAAAATTTTTTTTTTTTTAATCCGGCGTTGTTAACATTAGTAACGGATGCTCGTTTTTTTATAAAGCAACATTTGATCAGGAAAACATGACATTTCAGTGCAAATTATGTCAATATGTAATTTAAATGTGTACATTAATAAAATAATAAGTTTAACCGACTAGTATTTCTGGTGCCGACTAGCGAGGGTAGCAACGTTTAATCGACTAGCCGACTAAACGCGCACATCCCTACTTTATACATCAGTTAAACCAGGTGAAATTAACCAGTCGGCCAAACTAGAGGCCTGTCTTAAAGATGTAAAGGCCTGGATGACCCAAAATTTCCTCCTATTGATAAGACGAATATATTTGTCTAAGATATTAGTAGTAAGTCCGAAATCGGTGATACATTCTTAGTGTCCTTTCAATTTAGATGGCTTCACTGTCTCCACCAATGCAGTTGTTACAAAGATAACTATCAATTCAGACCTATCCTTTCAGGCCTACATTAATAATATCACAAGAGTAGCCTTCGTCCACTTGAGGTATATCTAAATTAAGGATGATACTCTCCTTGGAGGATGCTGAAAAAATGGTTCATGCTTTTATAACCTCTCAGTTGGACTACTGTAATGTTTTATTGTCTGGTTGCACTAACTCAGCCTTGAAACTTCTCCAACTTGTACAGAATGCAGCTTCTAGGGTACTTACTAGAACTAAGAAATGTGAGCTTATCAGCCTGTGCACAAAACTCTTCATTGGCTGCCTGTTGAATTCATAATTGACGATAAGATATTAATTTTAATGTAAAAAGCTTTAAATGGTTTGGCTCCAGAATATCTTAGTGAGTTACCTATTCATTACTGTCCTCCAAGATTACTTTGTTCAGAAGGTACTGGCTATTTGAAAAATTACTAGTATATCCAAAACTACAATGGGTGGCACAGCCTTCGCTTACATAGCTCCTGTTTTATAGAATAATCCCTGGGGCTTCAGACACACTCTCTATCTTTAACTCTAGGCTCAAAACCTCTTTAGTCAATCCCATAGTTAAAGATGTCGGGGTGTAAGTCAGGACCATAGAGCTATTGCCCTGCTACTGCATGTGAACACTCAGGTTGCTGTCCTGTGCCGTGTTGTGGTACTGTCAGTCCAGGATCACTCTTAGGTTGTGTGCACCCCTCTATTCACATCTTTTAGTTACGTTGCTATAGCATAATGCCCTGGAGCTTTCTATATTACACTCAGGCCTCCACATTTGTGTTACTCTCCTAATTCTATAAGTACCTAATCTATACCCGTTTCTTTTCCGGGGGCTTCTGCCCTTCCCTCGCCCAGATTGTGCGGACTGCTCCAGCCCTGCCCCTCACCCTGAGTTTGCATACCGCTCCAGCCCTGTCCCTCCCCTGGTTCAAGCCCACACCTTGACGCAACCTAGAGTCCTAGATGTTTCACCCCACCCCTCTGAACTGCAAATCATACATCTCTTCATTCATTCTACTTACCAGCTAGTGTAATATATCGGACTAACTTGCTCAACCCATTTTGCTGGGGCTCTAGCAGGTGTGTTGAGCGGCCATTTAATGTGGGTGTTTATTTTTTGATGTGGTTGAACATAGCTTCAGTGCAGCCATATGGAAACCGTATTAATAGCTCTGTATAAGACAAGAGATTGCACTGAACTTGTTTTTCCCCAATTTTCTCATAAAAAGGCTAGATGGGGTTATTTTCTTTCTCTCTAGGTGAACAGCCTAATTCTAAAAACAATAATTGCATCATCCCATACGCCTATATTTAGTTTTTAAAATCACACACCATTCTTAAAGACACGTTTATGGGTAAAAAAATAAAAAATAAAAAAATAAACACATTCCTATTGCATAGGCCTACCTGGCCAGAATATAAGCCATAATAAGGTGGACATAATACAGAATATACAGCTAAATAATGCATAGACAAGGTTTGCACAGAGCATTTATGAAACATTGCAGCTTCGCAATAAAGCCTGAAAAAAAGCTTTGCTGATCAAATCTGAAGAACCACAACATTTCGGTTTGCGAGCAACAAACTGGTCAAGCAGCCATGTGATAAGAGCTCCCACCCCTGCACAGGAAGACAGAAACCACCTGGAACAAAACCAAAACCCTGCCTTTCTTCATTCCGATAATGGACAACCCTGTCCAATTCTGGCACCCTAAGACCCCAAATTTAAGCCTGGAAGAAAGGAAAGCATGGGGTTAAGCATCTCCTCTCCAAGCCATTGTGGTGACCACCTGAAAACACATAGGAGACAGCATGAACCTCATAAGAGCTCATGGAATAGAGTGTAGGTCCTGAACGGTAGGGATCTAGAATCACAAAAGTCGGCTGTTAGTGTGAAAGAGCTGAGAGGTACCTGTAAATGTTCTGAAGTGGACATCACCCCCTAGAAATGCTCTCGCACATGTGGTTAACACCGGTGACAAATCAGTCCACCAATTTTTTTATAGTGGGCAAGTTAAAAATTCCCCAATGCATCCCCAACTTAATTCATTAAAATAAACAGGGGCCAGATCAAGGGGAAGTGAACAGTAGGGGTAAATTGTCATCTTTACCAATGGGCCTATCTTTTTATTTTAAAAGATAGTGCTTATTTCTAAGTTTATGGAGCTTTTTACGGTTCTTAAATATCTCGACTATGAACAAATTGGTGGTCATTTGAAGTTCGGTCTTTATCAAAATGCAACAAACTTCTGATAGTACAATATTGAATAAATTTAATTTATTGTTCATATAAAAAGACGCATTTATTTTTTGTTATACCTGACAGTGACCTACCCTACATAAACCAGCCATATACACGTCACAGCAACATCATGTGACGTCTCTGAGGGAGAGGAAGAAAGTCAGCAGTGTCGAAACTGTCAGGTATAAAAAAAAAAAAAAAATTTTTTTTTTTTATGAATAAATAAAATAAAGTATTAGTTAGAGAAAAATGAACTTATTTGGATTAATATTGAATGAAATTAAAGCCATATACACCACCATAAACCAATACATAATCTAACTGTTTTTGTGTCCAGTGGACTGGGAATGATCATTTTACTCTATTTAAAGAAAGTTTTGGTACTAATTGTTGTTATTTTATAGTTGACATTGTTCGGAAAAAAGGCGTTCTTCAGATTTTGCAGTGTCCTTCCGCTACCAGAAAACTACAGTTTACAGTTGCAAAATTTTAACCTAATTGGGTAGTTTAACCCACTGACTGTAAAAAGATACTCAAACTGATGTAATATTGGGAACATTGAGTGCAAGGGCTGCCTTATACACAAGAACTAATAGTGTGTCCTTCCGTTACTTTTGCCAATTGTCCTTCCGTTACCGGAACCACTGTGGGAAAAATGCTATAAAAATTTATTGGACCATGCCCTTGGTCTAATATTTGGCATGTTCATAGATGGATAGTCAATAGACCATTATCAGTCAGAAAAATACCAATACTTTGCCTGGAACCGCAGGTTTTGCATTGTTGAAAAAAAGGCAAAAAACAGATGTTGTTTTTGAGTCCTTCCGTTACCGGTGGGTTTTTGGCAAAATTGCCCATGAAAATGACCCTTGACAAAAAACTTAGTGGATTTATTTTAAAGTACTAGGCAGCCCTCACTTCTCACAAGTGTTCTTTTCAACCTAACTGGTATAGCCTAGGAACTAGAGCCAGCGTACAGCAAATTTGTCCTTCCGTTACCCCTTGACCTGGCCCACAGGTAGTTTCAGACAGAAAGTTTGATTTATATTCTCTGTGCTTTGGAAACACATCTTCTAGCTGTTTGATGCTCATCTCATTCTATTAGCAAGTCAATAATACCTTCATTGTTCACGCTCCCAGGACTTACTCTTACTAACTGTACCCAAAGCCCGTACTGAGTTGGGAAAAAGGGCTTTTATGCATGCTGCTCCCTCAGATTGGAATTCCTTGCAAAAGGATTTAAATCTTGGGGAGCCAGCATCATTAAATGCTTTTAAAACAATGTTGAAGGAATGGGAGGCAGGCACATCAGGCTGTCAATGTTTTTGAGCTAATTTATTTTCTATTTGATCCTGCACTCTATGCTGACTTTTGTTTTGGCTACTTTTATTGATTCTATATAAATTTTATTGATTGTATATATGCACTTGTGTGAATTGGAACTTCTAATGTTTGTGATTTGTTATATGTTGTGTGTCTGCAACCATTTTTAATGTGCTGCTGCCTGTCTTGGCCAGGACACTCTTGTAAAATACATTTTTAATCTCAATGAGGCTTTTTTTCCTGGTTAAATAAAGGTTAAATAAAAAAAAATAGATTAAATAAAAATGGTCACACTGCAAACATTCCTGTTCGAGAATACGTACAAGCAAAAAATGAGTTATGGCATTCTAACCCTGCTCACCGAACAAGCTTAAACCATGGGTGTTTAAATATAGCGACCAGGGGAGGGGGTTACACAGTCGTCCGAGAGGCTTGGACTCGGCCAATGCGTCCTATTATTACTGTATGTGACGTTTCCAACAAGCCGACCCCTAACTCACACCATCCCTTAAATCGGGACCCAAATATAGCGCACTGTGGATAAATAGCGTGCTCCAACATCGGACAAAAGCAATAACATTATCGTTTGCTTAGAAGGCCACACTGTCAATATGAATCCTTTCTAGCAAAATTTAATTTAGCTAGATTCATTAACTATATAGGGGACAGACTGTGAAACATCTTTTCTTTTGATTGGTGTTATACACATTAATTGCCAATGGCTAACGTTAGCTAGCTCGTCATACAAACCAGTAACATAATCTGGACAGCAAGATAGCTTGCCAGCTACCTACTGAATTACATAACAAACCTCGCTAGCTGGCTAATAGTATGCCTGATCCGATTGGATTATTTCTGACGCGCGCCAGTGTTTGTTGATCGCGTTTAAAGTAATAAACATATAACTTATATCGGTAAACAATTTATTTTACCCAGCTATCATTAGCTAGCCGATATCTCATTGGCAAGCTAGCTAATAAGCTAAGTGTTAACGTTATACAAATTATTTATATCCCAAGCGAACCCCATAGCTAATGTTGGCAAGCTCGCCAACTGACCAACAAAAGCAAAGCTAACACTTACGTTAGCTAACGTAACGTTAACGTAAGTTAACCAAGTTACATAAAAACGTTAACTTGGTAAACTCCCGACAACTGCCGTTTAATTAGCTAGCTAACGTTAAGTCGTTGTAATAGTGGGCTAACTTAGCTGGATTCCAGCACAGCTATGACAGAGCTAACGTTAGCTTCGTGCTATTAGCCTAACAACATGGCAAACCGACTAACAAGTTCACCCGTTAATGGAACCAAAACGGTCACTGATCACCACAAACACAGTACACTGCCTTCCACCGAGATGTTAGCTGTTGACATTACCTTCCAAAATATGGTACTTACGTTGTCAAAAATGAATTAATGCAGCTCCAGGCCTCCGAATTATTTTTTGGCGAATGTACCAGTAGCTCGTCGGCTAATTTTATTGTAACCGTATTTAAATTTTCCCAACCTAGCTAGCAAACTAAATCGAGATTTAATTCTCATAAGCGGCTATTTTTTCTTTATCCAACTGTTCTCTGCACTGGTTATGTACAATCGAATACATGTTTGACAGCTATCAATCAGACCACTAACGTTACCGAAAAACAATAACGATGTTCAACAGGTTGGGGCGCGAAACAAAACGAGACATTTAAATTAAGTTTAAATTAAACGTTAGTAGCTAATGACGCTCTAGCCTCCATTGCAGGACCACTGCTCTCCCTTGGCGGCTCAATGTCCTACTTAAGGGGAGGGTTTTGCTTTTCGGGTCTTGAATATGATTGGCCAAACAACTGAGCGATAACTGGTTGTTCTGATCGACAGCCGTTTCACCAGAATAACAATATTTTGGTCTAAATATTCTAAACATTTCCGAATTGGTTACGGTCTTGTCAAATTTCCTCGTTCATATGTTGAAGTAAAACCTGGGCCGTGTCCGAATACGACCCCTACACCCCTTTGAGGGCGCATATTTGAGTCCACTATGTCAAAAAGCTTTTGAGTGGGCGACTTTTTCTCACAAATGGGGGCACTTAAAATACCAGGATAAACACCTTATTTTCAGAGTTTTGTTGAGGGAATTCAGGAGCACACTCATTTGCAGAACGGTGCACACAACAATTTCAGTAAGTAACCCGGAAGTAAAAGCGTAAAAGACATAGAGCATATGTACATGTCTATGGTATAGGTTCATCATTTTCAAACTACTCTTTTTTTAATTTTTGTTAATTCTATCTTCATTCATAATTTCATAATCTACACTTTGTAACAATCGCCATATGTTATGGCCATATATCGCCACTGCTTGCAAAGTGACGGGACAGGGCACATAGTAGACAGGGGTCTGAGTGGACAGGAGACAGTGGACAGGGAACAGGGGTCGTATTCGGACACAGCCCTATATTTTTATTTAGTTTTTGCACAGTGTTATGCAATGTCTGATCACATGTCAGAAAGGTATCTTGCTGAAAATGTATCCCCAACATAAACGAGTAAATGTTACTGTACATTATTGATTCAAATGTAGGTGTAAGCTAAATGTTAATATTTAAGGCAAATACAGTTCCTGGAGAAAAAACAAAACAATATAATGCAGTGTCTATCTGGATGTGATGCTTTTGGATTTAGGTGATGTTGAATGTAGGTGAATGTGAATCACTGTCAACCAGTTCCAGGCATCGTATCATATTCTAAAACAGAACACAATGCGGAGACTGTCAGTAGTAGGCTTATAATGTGCTTTCTGCACAACCTGGCAGAGTGAGCATGGATTGTAGAGCTAACTTTAGGTACAAATAGAAGCATTTGCTCTTCAAATGCGCATATACTATGACACAAACATTACATACTGCAATTACTCACTCAAGGCCACCCAATTCCTGCACTTTCCATTTAACTATTTACATTGTTCCCTCTCCATGAGTATTTTTCTCAGGCACAAGGACCATTAGAGTCAAGAGTCTTCCGTAAGTAACTGTTTTAAGTAACAGTAAGTAAAAAAAATTTTTTTCAATTTGGTTCACTTTTTAATTTCTTGAAATGTCTCCTCTTCACCACCTTTCAGCTGTTACCAGTACTGCAACACTATGACAGCACTTTCTTCAGCATTATGCTTTTCCTATGGCTGTGTGGATTATAGAATAGAATAGAACAACTTTTATTTTCCTGTGAGAGAACTTCAGTTGTAGTTGCTGGCAATAAAAAAGACAGACAGTGATTGCCTGGTAATCCAAAACTTTACTCCTTCACCACATGAACCACAGAATAATATTTGATGGTCTAATGAAGGCAAGTTTGGTAATTTTGGTCAAAATAAATGTGCAATATTTTCAGACTCACCTTTTAATGATGTGCTACCTTCTTGATTCAATAATTGATTAATGGATTGGTTGATTGATTGGAGCACTGGGATCAGAGAGAAAATGTGTCTCACTCCCCTCCTGTAATCAGCACTTGTGAAATCTTGGTTTGCACTGTGATAAAAGGTAGAGGTTGTGTTATCAGTTATAGTGTGATTTTCAGCAGCCATGTTTTTAACACAACAAAATATTCTCCATATGCATTGTTCCCCACCTCAGCCCAAAGCTCCCAGAAATCAGAATGTGTTATCATCAGTAAAAAAGTAGTCTATATATGAAGTGCATGCATCAAAAAATAATAGTCCCGTCATTTATGGGTATAGGAACCTCCAAGGACTGAAATTATGTATTTAGAAAGGAAGGCCTGCAGCTATCCTGCAACTTTGCTATGTGCCATGTGGTTAGAAGAGGAGCAATACAAATTTGGACACAAACAAAAGTTTAAATCCCCTCCAAAAAAATGGTGAAATTGATTAAAATCAGAGAGAGATCTATGATCTAAACAAATGAATGGAAAAACTGAGCATCCTCAAAGTTTGAGGGGTAAGCATACTTTAGTTATATGTGGTGCATGGATGAGCCTCACTTTGGAGTTAATTTAGTGCCAAAACAGAACATGTTTTACAAATGCCCTACGATTCGCAAAGAAGCAGTGTGTTTTGCAAATGCAAAATACGATTATCAAACAAACATAATTTGTTTTGCAAATACAAAACAGTTTTCTAATACTCAAGCTAATAATCAAGCTTCACAAAGGCATAAAACATGTTTTACAAGTACAAACCCCAATTCCAAAAAAGTTAGGACAGTGTATAAAATGTAAATACAAACAGAAAGCAATGATTTGCAAATCCTTTTTGATCTGTATTCAATTGAAAACAGTACAAAGACAAAATATTGAATGTTTTAATTAATCAACTTTATTGTTTTTTGTAAATATACGCTCATTCTAAATTTGATGCCTGCAACATATCCCAAAAAAGTTAGGACAGGGGCATGTTCACCACTGTGTTGCATCACCTTTCCTTTTTAACAACACTCAGTAATCTTTTGGGAACTGAGGACACTAATTGTTATAGTTTTGAAAGCAGAATTTTTTCACATTCTTGCTTGATATAAGACTTGAGCTGCTCAACAGTCCGGGGTCTCTATTATTGTATTATGCGCTTCATAATGTGTCACACGTCTGGAAACAGGTCTGGACTGCAGACAGGCCAGTCTAGCCCCCGCAATCTCTGACTACGAAGCCACACTGCTGTAACACGTGCAGAATGTGGCTTGGCATTGTCTTGCTGAATTAAGCAGGGACGTCCCTGAAAAAGACGTTGTCTAGATGGCAGCATATGTTGCTCCAAAATGCATATGTACCCTTCAGCGTTAATGGTGTTTTCACAGCAGTGGTGGCTGCTGACCAAAAATTTTGGTGAAGAAAACACAATTTTTTTTCTACCTGTGAAAATCGAACCCCTGCTTTACCTGTTGAGCTAGCTTAACACTGACCATGTCAAATGATCAGCTATAGGCAGAAAAGAGCACTAGGGCTGTACCATTTAAATTGAGCTGCCTTCTCTCAAATTAATAACACCAGATAGAATACAATGACAAGTAGTTATGTACACACTAATTTATTAGCAGGCAAATAATTTAATCACCTATGCATATTCAATAGATAAATACTCAAATCCACCTGCACTATAGCTGAAATAGCTTCGTTCAGATCATTTTGAATCATCTTATGCCCATTTCACTGGAGTAGTATTAACTGGGGACCTCGTGTGATTTGTGGAGGTCGTCTGTGATCTTAATCCCGAGCGAATCTGCATTTCCGTAATTTGTTAAGTCAAAATTCCCACCGTAAATTACCTACCATATTTTGCACAAAACGTCATCTGATAATATTAGTCCTGTGTGAATCGGCATCTCAGTAATTTGGGGTGATATTTTTTTCCCCAGCAAGGATTCTTCATCTTTCCGAGTTGAGATTTATGGAGGCTGCGGTGGAAATTATTATTGCTAATTCTGACATTTTGGGTGCGATTCTTATACCAAAAGTATTTAAATGTTACTGCTGAATTGAACGTGACTGAATTGAAAGGAATTGTAGCCTATTCGACTCTGTAGCCAACTTCAACACACCAATTTGCATACGTTGTGTAAATGTGCAGAAAAACTGAGAATATGGAAGTATCCTATAGAAATATTACATTTAATTTGTACCCATTGATAATCCCATGAATTTCATAAGTCAATTTGAGTGAAATACTGACTGTGTTTATCCCATGTGAATGCGCCACATGAAACTCGTCGGGGGATAATTCCTAAATCCTGTGAGGTCACCAGGTAGCCCAATACCCTAGTCCAGTGCGAATAGGCCATTTGACACCCCGGAGAACACAGAGGGCGACTTTAAACCTGCAGCCTGAACGTCATCATAGCGGGAAGGAAGCTCAGTCAACTCCCTGCTCTGTTATCCCAATTTTCACTCTCGTTATTCCGCTAAATGCCAGCTCACGGCAACCCAAGAATCGCATAGATCAACCTCTCAGGAATGTCACGGTTTTCCGCACTAACATTATTTTGTTATGCGTGCACCTTCATCAATAAAATGATAATTCACAGACTCAATTCGCACGGTTACACTACTGTCATGCTCCTTTGATTTTGCATTAATTTTGACAGACCTGAATTACATAGCCTAAATAATGAAAGCCATCTCTCGCAAACTATGAACATCTCCTGTAGCAACACACTTGGATAAAAAATTATATGCTTTCCTTTAAACAACACACATGGCCAGCAATACATGCGATTCCGTTAGCAAGCTGCCTGTAACTAATCCACCTCTATGTAGGCTACTACGAGCATTTAACGTTAAAGCTGATTTACCGAGCCTGGATAAGATTGATAGGAGGCTTCGGTCTCCCATCCGCCTTCACTTGCAATCTTTCTTCACAGTTTAAGGATTGAAAATAACGTTACGTTAATCCCGCAGCATCCGATCCAGGATCTTTACATTCACATGTTCCATTTCTTTTCAAATGCAGACAAATTAAATGGCAAAAGCTATGTTACAAAAAGTGAGCTAGTTTAGGCCAACGTTCGGCAACGTTAAGAAGTTACAAGGCATATTTTTGAATCTAAGCACTTTGTTTTTAGCTTCACAAGGGAAAGTCGAAAGTTGGTGATGATTCAATATTAAAGAACGCCTATGTTGTGTGTGTGATTGTGTGATATGCATGTTCTTTTCCCCCCCTTTTTTTGGTGAAACACTGCTTCACCTGTTGTCTTAGAGAAAGTTGTCTCTGTTTCACAGATGTGCAAGTTACCCATGGGCCATAGGCACTAACACAACCCCATACCATGACACACGCTGGCTTTTCAACCTTTGCGTTGTTAACAATCGAGATGGTTCTTTTCCCCTTTGGCCCGGAGAACACAACGTCCATTATTTCCAAAAACAATTTGAAAGGTGGACTCGTCAGACCACAGCACACGTTTCCACGTTGCGTCAGTCCATCTCAGATGAGCTTGAGCCCAGAGAAGTCGGCGGCGTTTCTGGATGTTGTTCATATATGGCTTACGCTTTGCATAGTACAGTCTTAACTTGCATTTAGGTTGCATGTAGGTTTTTAATGTAGTGCCGTCTGAGGGATCGAAGGTCACAGGCATTCAATATTGGTTTTCGGCCTTTCCCTTTACGCATGGAAATTTCTCCAGATTCTCGGAATCTTTTAATAATATTTTGGACTGTAGATGGTGAAATCCCTAAATTCCTTGCAATCATGCGTCGAGAATCATTGTTCTTAAACTGTTGGACTATTCGCTCACGCAGCTTTTCGGAAATTGAAAAACTTGCTCGTAAACGCCCGAGCCTTCATGGATGCTTCTTTTATACCCAGTCTTGATAGCATAACCTGTTACCTATTCACCTGTGGAATGTTCCAAACAGGTGTTTTTTGAACATTCCACAACTTTCCCAGTCTTTTGTTGACCCTGTCCCAACTTTTTTTTTTTTTTTTTGTATTTTGGAAAATATATAAAGTTGATAAAACATTAAATATTTTTTCAATTAAATATATGTAAAAGATAATTTACAAATCACTGCTTTTTTGCATTTTACATACTGTCCCAACCTTTTGGGAATTGAGGCTGATACAAAAAAATATGTCGTCTTCCATTTGTGGATCACGTGACTTTTGGCACTATTTCAAGAGCAGATGTTCTGTGTGATTTTCTCACAAACGTGTTTAAGAATTTCTCTCATGTCCCCGCTCAAAACAGTAGGTGGCACTATGGGGCAATTTAAAGGACCCCTCAGGAAGAAATATCTATCTGCCAGTGTAACTGCATGGGTTGCATCCTCTGCACGGACGGCATCCCCGTTTCCGGTTCCGAGGTGATGTATCGACCCCTAATTGGATTTTCCGAGCTGTGTGTGGGAGCAAGCTAGATGCGTGAACGTCTTAACATTAGTTAACTGAAGTTATCTGAATTTGCCATAGCTATAGCTAGATGGGTGAATGTCATCAATATTATTTCATAGCCCAGTGATATCCCAGTCATATGAAAGGTCTTCCTCAAATTCCACTCTATGAGAGCTTAGCTGTAGTCTATGGTGTATAAGAAAGCAGCTGGCGACACCACGTGTTTCGGAGAACAGTGGATGTGTACACTCTCCCGAATCGGCAGTCAGCTGCATTTACAGATGATTGGCCATTCCAAATTGGGGGTGGGAATTGGATATGCTCATCCTATAACGTGTGTACCAAAAATGCGGAGATTATCAATTTTTGTTTATGTTTGAAATCATACGTTTTTTTGTGCGTTTGAATGTGAAAATAGATGGTACTATCAACATTGCATTATTAAATCTATTAACATGACATGAAGAAAACCACCAATAGATTCTCCTTTAAATCTTGCTTCAGCTAAGAAAGAGGATCAGGAGTACCTTTTTATAGAGGAGAATGTACAGGAAAAGAAATCATGTGTGCAGAAACGTTGACAATTTATTCAAGACGTAAAACAGTGGGAGGAATAGAAGAGAAGAGAGCAGATGTCTCACCAGAAACAGTATGTGTTCATTTTTATAGCTTTATCTCAGATAATTTATACTAAAAGTATGTGAAAGATACATAGATATACTGTGTGTGTGTGTGTGTACTTTAAAGTAAGTAGCTGCTAATATTGAAATTGTGCAATGAGTGATAACATATTTTCATTCATACCAGGAGCTAAACACCTAGATGACCCTGCAGCCCAGAGATAGACACAACATTAGGCACACAGATACACACACACATCATCAGTACAGGTCCATAAAAATACCCTAACTAGGCCGTTACGGTAACCATGAAACCCTGTTTTTGATCAATCTGGCAAAGTGCTGTTTCATGTGGCTGTGATAAGGCTTGGTAGGCTAATTAGACAGCTGGGAGGGAAAGATTGAACCTGGAATCCCTCACAAATGATGAAGAAATTAGCTTATTCTGCTTTTCTATAAAGTTGTGGGATTTAAGTTCACATTTAATGTTGATAGAAATTATGGGATTGCCAAACAGGCAGAAGTGTGGTGGGTACTTTTTTTACCTGGGCCGTTATGGAACCATGAAAACCTCCCTTACAAAACTGGATAGTTTGCTGCAAACTTGCAGCTAATATATTGCACATTTGCTGTGAACTAAATTGTTTTCCACAAAATGTTGCCAGAGGTTTGTCAGACTTTGAACTAAAAACTTTGCCAGAAGTGAATGGCAGTTCCCACAAAGCTAAATTTGCATGAAATGAAAATATGAGCTTGCCGCAAACCTGTGGCAACAATTGCTGGACGGCTTATATTTTTGTATGGGCCGTTTTTGATCAATCTGGAAAAGTTGAAAGGAGAGAGAGAATATTTTCATCTGTCAGATCTCTGGTTCCTGCAATAGATATTTAGTTCTGTGGAAACAGACAGAGATAAACACACTGCCTCTCTGGGTCACCCTGGGACTGTAGTGTGTAAATTCTTAATCAAACCAAATGAAACTGGGGCAGCAGAAACCTTTGCTGTTTATCTGTGTGTGTGTGTGTGTGTGTGTGTGTGTGTACGGGCGGAAGTATGGTGGGTAATTTCTCTGGGCATTATGATAACTATGAAAACCGGTTTTGGATCTATCCGAAAAAGTTGAAAGGTGGCTGGACCAATTAATCCCTTCTCAAGCACCCCTTTTTTAACACGAACCTGAAAATGACTGTTCTTGAACAGGCATCATCATAGGCTCTTCTGAAAGGTAACCATTGAGAGTTTGTTTTCAAAGAGTCAGAATTACTCTAAGCTTCACTGAAACAAATATAACAGTAAAGTAACAGAGGCCCAAACTCAGTTGTTACGGCCGGTCAGTACAGCCGCAACACAGTGGAGACACACAACGAGTTTGTTTACGGTATAACAATTTTATTAGCACAAAAAAAAAGGAACCAGAGTCTTTTGCTCTATTAAAGGAAGGGGGGAAAAACATGTGGTATATGCGAGAATCATCGTTTCTCTGGCAAATTTTATTTTAGAATTTTTTTTTTTGTCACCTCTCCAAATGTCTACTTACCTTTTGGAGTGTCTGAAAAACCTCTCAAAAAGTGGCCAAATGGGCTTACCAGTATGCAACGTTTATTTACTTTACAACTACATTAGCCATCTAGTTTAATAATCCATTGATTGAAGTTTGAGACAGAAGATAACCCACCATTCTCTGGCCTGCACTCCACACCCAATAATTTTTATTTTTTTTTATTTTTTATTTAACCTTTATTTAACCAGGCAGGCCAATAAGAACAAATTCTTATTTGCATTGGCGGCCTGGCAAAAGACAAAAGCACCTTTGCCTGCACTCTGCAGAGTGGACCCTGACCAGAAAATGAGGGCACCACAAAAT
The DNA here is from genome assembly GCA_022702515.1 of Ilyophis sp. 1 JC-2022. Taxonomy (NCBI): domain Eukaryota; kingdom Metazoa; phylum Chordata; class Actinopteri; order Anguilliformes; family Synaphobranchidae; genus Ilyophis; species Ilyophis sp. 1 JC-2022. Next base: position 99,166,320 of record CM040405.1, read on the forward strand.
GGGGGCAAAGTTGTTTACTGGGTTTGTCTGCACAGGTACAGACTTATTACTGCCTATTCCTCTGCTATTATTCAGCCAAAATTGCATTAATAAAAAAAGGAATTATATCTATGGGGGGAAATCAATAAGGATAATTTATAGTCCTACATAAATTATAACAATTTATAAATTGGCTTCACAATTATACTTACCTATCATATCAGCATTACACAATTTGCCTAGGCCTTAGTTTATGCATCAAACATATCCCACAATTTCACTTGCTCGATTTATTATTCAAAACATGGCCTACTCCTTATTTATAAGCATACTGAATAAGTATAAAAATGGGATCAAGTCCTTCAATTATTATGTCCTGATGCTGTTTTCAGGGGAGGCTCTAGTTTACACTGCTCGGCACATTTTGGCCAAGAGAAGCGTGGGCAGAGGTGTCCCCTCCAGGAACATCTTGGACCCAACACTTATTAGGGACTTCCGCAGAAACAAGGCTGAGGGATCGCTTGGGGTCGTCTCTTAGAGGGGGGGTCCTGTCATGGTTTTTGGCAGCCTCGTTGTATTTCTGTGGTCGTTCTTTCTTTTAGCGGCGTTAGCTCACTTTATCGGAATTTTCCGTCTTCCTTTCCGGTATTTTTATCTCTCACTGGGACTATCCCTCGCACCTGTTTGTGGTTTCCTGTCGGCTATATATAGCTCAGGGTTTCCACTTTCCGGTGCTTCGATATTGTCTTTGTCTATGCCAATTGACATAGAATCCGGTATGGTATAGATTTCTAAGCGACCTCATCACTTTTAAGCTTGCTTAAGTTACGAGGGACTTGCTTGTTAGCTGCATTAGAGTTTTCCTTAGTTGGATTTTGTTTTCTCTTTTGTGCTTACAGTCCCTCGTGTTGGTTTGCACTGTTCTCGTTGAGATAGATTGCCTTTATTTACTCATTGCCTTTATTTACTCTTTGTTTATCTCTCCTGTAGGAGTGGGAATCAGAACCGGTTCCAACTTGTCCAATTCCTCTGAATTGTTTGCCTTCGAGCTTATCAATTCTCTTATCGATTCGAGCATGTATTCCCGACAGCTACGCATAGCAAAAAAAAAAATGCGCGCTGTTGTTTTTCATTCAGTCAATGCATGCTTAATAATTTAAGCTACTGTCGTTTAAAAATCTATAGAAAATGTGTTCAAGCTCTCCATTTTGTTATCCGTCTTCGGAAATGATCAACTATTCAACAGATTTGTGGAGATTCAACTTCCTTCGGGAGCCTATAAGGCTATAACCAACTACAAGTGTAAAACTACAGTGTTTTGATTGGCGGTAGACTCATCTGACAACGATTGCCTGCTTGGTCACGCACAGATGTATCCTAGATTTGGAAAGCGAATAACTAACCTAAATTAGCTAAATGATAATCTTAAATCTTTGTCATCTTCAGCTAATAAGAAGCTTGCCTCTTAAAAAATGGTCAGATAACGTTAAAGATCTCGTCTTTTTCCATGTAAATGTATAGGCTAAATTAAATAGGGGGGAATGGTGACAGTTGAAACTGTTCTGATAATACAGAAACCAATGCAAATGTTACAGTGCAGCTTTATGAAACACGCATAGGAGCATAACTAACTCATAAGTAAAGTTTGTGATCTTCGTTACAGAAACTCCTAAATATCCCAATCATAGAGCAGCGGTTAAACAATATTTTAGCCATCTTTTTTGACATAATGTTAAACTGATCATTTATCCTCTCTTCTCGCGTCCTTTTTAATTATTTTCTGGTGTCTTATTTTCTTTCATGTCTGATATTTTTAAGCACTCGTATTGATCAAGCTAATTACATTTATCATTTACAGAATTATACAATTCTGACTGTTTTATTGGATGCTCTGCCACTTGTGCAGGCAAAAATGTAGCAGATAAATATTTTTCATGATATGACTAAGAAATATGAATAAAAACAAATGCTTTATACTTTATCAATATTATGTCATTGAATCCATTTTAGATGACCACCCGTAGTAATAGTAATAGTTGGTCCTTTCATAGCCTGGGAGCAAATAATATTTAAGGAATCGATAAAGGAATCGATAAAGAATCGGATTGATAAGCAGAATCAATAATGACATCGGTATCAATAAAATCTAACGATTCCCATCCCTACTCTCCTGTGCTCTCCCGTATAGAGAGTGAGAGACTTCTTTCTTTTTCCTCTCTGCTTTTCATTTGTTATTCATACCTCTGAGTAATTTGCTTTCTCGTATCGTAAGCGAGAGGTATTCTCGTTTCGATCGGATCTCGAGTTCGCCCTGTTATTTGGGTTGCTTGTTTTGGCTTTAGCTCGGAGTGTTTTCCATTCTCCATTTTTGTTGATATATATATATTTCCCTCTTCTGGTGCGGACCTGTCCACTTTATTGGTGTACACTACGGTGTATGCTTTTAGAACCCTTAGCTGTCGCGACTGGTACTCCAAACCTAACACTCCACCTTACAGTATGCCTTTGAGTTGTGTAACAATAGACTGTTTGATTGGATTAAAATGTGACTACTCATGGGACTACTATTAAACAGGCAGAGGTCAAAAACAGGAAGGCACGGCAGAGGTACAAAATCACAGTCCCGGAAACAGGGTCGCGAGAACAGTAAAAAAAAAAACAGGAAATCAATGAGGCACGAAAAAATAAACAAAAAAGAACAGACAACAAAAACTAACAAACTCGAAACAAGAACTCGGGAAAAAACAGATACTTAAAACCTAACTCAAACATGAAACAAAGACTCGGAAAAACAGATACTTGAACACTCAAAAAATACAGGCAACAGACAAACACTATCAAGATTGAGGAACTCGCGAAGAGGGACTAGGACGACTGGGTTAAATACACAAGGAAGTGGGAGGGGTTACAAACAACGTAAGGTGAACACATTAGGAGACAATAACTCGATAACAAGGAAATCACGAAAACATGGAAGGGACTCGGAAACAAGCATTACAAACAACGGGCTCAAGTAGGAGCAGAACGTGACTAGAATTAAGGAGGCGTGGTCTCAAAGGAGAGACAGCTGAAACGAGTAACCAGTATCTCAAGGACAGCTTAGTATCGCAGATAGAAAAGATACAGCGAGGAAACTTGTTCATTGTTAGTTCTAACTAAATATAGACAATTAGTATGTTAGTAAACATTTATGTAAATGGTTTTAGTAATGTGCATCTAACTAATAAACACCCGAGTGATTGTTAGCACAAGTTAGTAAATATAAACAATATAAAGACGGGAAAGGTAAAGCAGGAAGTAAACAGAAAAAGAAACTTCGGAAAT